>CM076572.1:1431699978-1432156045 GCA_034641835.2 Pinus albicaulis
TTTTGCTCTTCTTTTCTTTCCTAACTCTAAAAAATCTGACTCTTTTTTGTTTTCCATAAATGCAATTTTCACAGAAATCCAAATCAACATTCTTCAAACTCGGAAGAAAATTCCTTGAGTGAAGAATCTTCATACCCTTCTCACTCATGTGTCCGAGCCTATGATTCCATAATGCTGCATCTTCTCCTTTGGAAGTTAAAGCATTAACAGAGTTAGAAATACCATTGCATAAATACAATGTACCAACCTTTTCGCCTTTTGCTGTTACCAGGGCTCCTTTGGTGACCTTCCAAGTTTTATCCATGAAAGTTGTCACATAACCTTCACCGCCTAATTGCCCTGTTGAAATCATATTTTTCTTCAAATCTGGAACATGCCTTACCTCCTTTAGTAGCCATTGTTTTCCATTTTGTTGTTTTACAAGAACTTTACCCATTCCAACAATTTTACAAGGTTTATCATCACCCAAACGAACCTTTCAAAAATCTCCTTGAACATAGTCATGAAAATACTTCTTATTAGGTGTGGCATGGAATGAAGCCCCTGAATCTACAACCCAAGAATCAGTAACATTTTCGAAAGAAAGAATCAAAGCATCTTGTAACACGTCACCTGTCACATTTGCTTCATGATTTTTTTCTTGCTGTGTGTCTCCTTCTTTTCCCTTCTGAGATCTACAGTCTTTCTTTAGGTGTCTTTTCTTTCCGCATTTCCAACACACTATCCCCGATCTGGACTTGGATCTGCCTTTCCTTGATTTACTGCGATATCCTGAGCTCTTTCCTCTTTCCATTTTTCTTCCCCTATACTTTGCACTCAAAGCATTACCCGATGTCTCACCGGATATTTTCCATCACATTTCCTCGCTAAGGATAGCACCGACAACATCATCAAACTTTAAAGTACTAGATCCAGAGACAGAGTTACTAATGGCCATTACTAAACCATTCCAACTCTCTGGCAATGAGCACAAGAATAACAGAGCTCTAACTTCATAATCAAAGTTTACCCCTACAAAACTTAGCTGACTGGTAACTGTATTAAATTCATTTAAATGGTCTGCAACAGATCCACCTTTCGACATCTTCATATTAAATAGTCGTTTCATAAGAAATACCTTGTTTGAGGCCGAGGGCTTTTCATACAGTTTCGCCAACGTCTGCATCAAACCCTCTGTTGTTGTTTCCTTCGAAATATTGAAGGCGACTGACGCCGCAAGACACAACCGTATTGTTCCGAGTGCCTTTCTATCGAGAATGTTCCATTCCGCGTCTGTCATGGTCGCCGGCTTCTTTGTTTTTCCGCTCAATGGTAGGTACAGATCTTTCTGATACAGATAATCTTCCATCTTCATCTTCTGTAGAAGTTTTGGTACATTAAATTCTCTGACAGCTAAACTTACCATCTTAATGCCATTGCTCCCCTCGAACCAGGAACCCTTCTTTCCTGCGAGTTTATCAGCCAAATATACCTTCGGCTCTGATACCAGTTGTTAGAAAATTAAATATTACAGAGTAATGAAACACATAAAATATGCGGAAAACAAAAGCACACAAAACACATAAAACCATAGAGACACAGATATACGTGGTTCACCCAGTTTGGGCTACGTCCACCCCGAACAGCCAGTCATTCCTTTCTATTATCCAGCAAAATGAAGAGATACAACCTACAGCAGATCCACTGTAATATCCTCTATTCTCTCTCACAGTCTCCCTATCTGTTTCTCGCTCCGAGAATACACATACATTGCACAGCTGAAATACAATACCCTCCTAAAAGCGAGGGGTTTCCTTCTAGGCAAAAAACCCTAATCTAAACATAACTTATACCGTCAAATCATTTGCCTAATGAACGGCCCAGATAGACTAGAAATTGCTATACTTTTACAAGGCAATTTTACATCTGTTTTTAGCTTCGGGGGCGTTACCCCAGAAATCCCCCGCCAGAGGGGGGCTCCATAAAGTCGTTGTCGCCCCCCCTGGACCCCCCACGGTAGCGATTAATTTACGGGTGGCGTTGCCACCCCATTTAAGGTACAAGGGTCCAATGCTGTGATACAAAGTAAACAAGATAATCAGGCTCCACACCCAACAACACAACGTTCACAAAATTAATATTGTTTTTGGTTTTCAAATAACCGGTATTTAAAAAAAATTAAAATTAACTATTTGGAGCTATTTCTGCCTAAATATGGCCATTACAACTGAAACATAGAAGCAAAATCTAAGTGGTTAACTCTTGATTTGCTACATAAAAGCAAATCGAGAGTTCTTCATTCTCAGATCACATCCTTTGACCGCACTTTGACCACGAGCATAGGCACCTTTTTCTGTCGAATTCAACCAGGTGGATAGGACGAAATCTATATGTGGATCATTCTAAAGATGCCCATGTAACTTTTTCCTTCGTTCGCTCCTTGGAACCTATCAAACCATTAAAGTAGCTACGGAAACAACAATTAGCTGCAGAATAGGATGCATTATGTAGTTGTGTTACAAAAATTCATTCAAATATCAATAACATCAAAATATAACATAGAGATCATTCAAATTCATTCTCTGAGATAAAAACATGTCATTTATCATTGATTGGAGTTATGGATTTATGAAAAGGTAAGGAAAAATGATGAGAAAGGATGTCATAGAAAGAACAATTCTGAGGTTCAACAATACCTGTAGCCAACTATACCAACCAAGACTCTGCATGCACTTATTTTCTCAAACCACACTTATCCACCAGGTTAGGGTTAACATAACTATAATTAGATCGAGGGTCAATCAAAATAGAAACAAATCGATTATAGAGCTTACCTTCCATCTCAATAATATATGTCTGGTGATTCACCTGCTTGTTATCAAATGCTTCATATATCAATGGAATACTATGTGCAACATCCCCAACTGTCTGTGCCTCTGGAGCAATGTAGATTTGAGGCCTACCACCCTAATATGACGGATAATCCTTCTTGAGACGTTCCTTGCCACATATCCAACAATGCAATTGTCTCCTACCATCACCTCTATTCTATTTCTCTCCAGGCTAAGGTCCATGTCCCTTCTCTACTACATTAAAATGCTTATAAGGAACAACATTCTCTTTCTCACCTGCATCCTGAGGTCTTGTTCTCTTCGATGGCCATTTACCTTTAGTCTTTCATTCCATTCCCAATTTTGCTTAAATTAAATCTTACGCCTCGATTGCTCATAACAATGTTTCAAATTTCCAATGACTTCTTTCAGTGATGGAGGCTCATCATGCTTAATTGAATCCTTAAATTCTAATGGTAATCCACTGAAAAATATCTAAACTTTGGATTTCTCATACTTAAGATATGGCACAAACCTCAATAACTCCAAGAAATTATTCTTGTACTCCTCGTCTGTCATTTATCCCATCTTCAGATAATAGAATTCCTTGGCCTTTATGTCATAGTGCCTCTCTAACAAATTCTTATTCCTGAAGAGTCCCTTGAATTCATGCCAACTCAACTCATTTTTCCTGATGTATAGGACACACTTCACATCTTCCCACCAAATGTTTTCTTTCCTTCTAAGACTGAAAATAACTATCCCGACCTTCGTGTTCTCTATGTAATCATGCAACTCAAATAATTTCTTCATTCCAAGTAACCATGTCTCTGCATCTTCCAGATTCTTAAACTCTCCATCAAATGTAGGTGGATTGGATTTCATGAACTCATCTGAAAAATGTCCGCTGATACTCCTCCTATAAGGATGATAGCGATGATGACCATGATACCTGTCTAAACCAGAACTAGAATACAACCCATGTCCATTGCCTCTCCTATCATCTGTATCGAAGACTCTTCCAACTATGACTATTTCATCTTTGTCCGACGTGTGCCCACTATGACACCTGCTACCATATGCCCCATTAGTCTTGTCCACTTGTCCATAACCGATTCATGGTTGTTCATATCTCTGCAAGTTTGAGAAACTATGAATGATAATTGTGTTGACCTTTGCTTGTTTCTCTTGTGCCCTAGCAAGTCTTTCCTGTGACTGAATTATTTTGTCATTATCTACTTTGCAACTTCTGATTTATGCCTTTAAGCTTCTCAAAGAGTCTTCTACGTCTGGAGATTACTCATCTCTTGGATACTCATCTAATCTATAAGAGGAGTCCCGTGAACTATAATCCTCCATATTTCTATTCACCTTTGATCTTCTTCTCCTCGCAAACATACCATGTCAGATAAACCAAATACAAACACAATCAACATACTCAGTGAAGTTCGAGGTTATCTTGCCTACAAAATCAGTCCAAATTAGCATGATACATGTATATAAATAATCATTCAATATACTGACATAATCTCAATCATCATCCCAGCTACCATGCATGATATCACAAACTATAACACCGACTAGAAACAATGCATGCATAACAAACATATAAGCAACTAACATGCATGCACGACATACACATTTTTCCCATTCAATCTAAGTATTGGACCATGCTCTCATACCACCCTGCAGTATCATATATCGCCCAAAGAGACCACAACTTGCTCTGATACCACCTTGTAACCACCCCTCCCACATTTACCCATTTTCACCAGCTTTTTCAGGGTAAACATGAACTAAGGGCAACTGTGACATGAATCAACCTCCTGAGTACAGTTAATGAAGTGGAATTGAAAAACTGAGACTTTTCTAACCATCCACAACATTCTACAGGTGTTATAGGACGCATAGAGGCTAAAAAACCATCCTAGGAAGCCAAACCCTGAGCTAGATCCCTCCTTATCTTCCCTCGACCCTAAACCACATCCACAACAAGGCTTCTATGTGGTTGGGAGCCTCCAAATGCATGCACAAGCTTGCATCCCTGCAGTTGCAACCCAAGCTAGATCCCCCCTTATCTTCCCTCGACCCTAAACCACATCCGCAACAAGGCTTCTATGTGGTTGGGAGCCTCCAAATGCATGCACAAGCTTGCATCCATGCAGTTGCAACCCAAGCTTCCCAGTTAGGAGCATGCAGTCCCGGATTCTAAGCCTAAGTTCCAAGTCAACCATCATACCACTGCCCAAAAATTCTTGTAACTTTTCAGATGCATAAATGACATAAGAAAAAATCAAGCATACAAATTTGAAAGAAACACTTGACGTAATAAAGCTTAACCATGATAGTCATTTCGTTAAACATATCAAGAACATGTAATCGACAGGTCATGAATACATATCTAAACATAGGGGTCTGATACCTATCTTAGAATCATCATGAAGGTCCAATTCCCTCTCATAATAGTTACAATAAATTTTTTTAGGTCATGCATTCATTAACCATTCATCAACAAATCAAATACATCAAGAGCCATAGCTAGAACCCATTATAGAACCATGCTTATAACCAACATATAACCAGAATAATAACCATAATAGAACAACCATAAAAGCCACATAATAACAAGTAAAAATACTCATTAAATACAAAGGAAAAAGAGATCTTATTAACATATGCAAAATCCAACCAAGTCAGGGACTTCCACGTACCACCCAACTATAGATTGGGATTAACCAAATATTTATTTCATCCAATCACCCACATGCCATTTTCCAGGCATGAATGTGGGACTCCAAACACAATGACCAGGGCTTACCAAAGATTAAACCACCTCCACCCTCTGGATTTACCACAATCCCGCAAAAACTGGTCAAGGGATCACTGGGCCCAAAACAAGAACATAAAAAACCAAGAATCTTTGGAGATTAAACCACCTCCACCCTCAGGATTTACCACAATACCTCCAAAACCTATCAAGGGATCACTAGGCCCAAAACAATATTGGATGCCTTAGATTTTTTTCAACATTACCTTGAGGAATTTTCTCATCTCCACCCTCAGGATTTACCGCAATCTCACCAAAACTAGTCAAGGGATTCCTAGGCCCTTGAGAATTTTCCTGAGACCACCTCATCGAGTTCCAAAACCATTTTGGAATCCAAATATAAACCAAATGAAAGAACCCCATCACACCATGGTTTTTCGGAAATGTAAAGGAAAGGTTGAAACCACTGTCGCATCTGACAAAACCCATGCCCATGACAACAAAAGAACCAAATAAAAACATGCAAGTACCATGTATTCACCAACCAAATAGGAAACCACACATTTAACCTTTTATCTACAATTATTCTTGTTGAAGCTGATTGATCTAACTTTTCCTTGCTTGTTCCTTTGCTTCCTTGTCCTTCCTTTGACTTCCTTCCTCCAATGCTAGAGTGCTCCAAGAATGATCTAAGTCTGTAAGAGTATGATAGAATAGAGAGAATAGAGATAGAGATACAAAATGGAACTGACAAAAGAAAAACTAAAAAAAGTTGTGAATTTATCCTCAAAATCCTTTTTATTATTGAGACCTATATTTTCTCCAATTTCCTTTATTTTTCCTTCAATTTTCCTCTCATGCAATTCTGAAACCTTTCACCTCCCTTTTCTCCTAACTTCCATTATTTTCATATATAAATTTCCAATTTGTTATGAAACCAACTCAAAAAATAGAATAAAATATATATCAACAACTTAGAAATAAGCCTCTTCGAGGGGGAAACCTCCTTTACATTACATAAATGAACAATTATTGGATTATTCAAATGAAAAAACCTAATTTTTATATACATGAGTCTATGGGATCACAATATAATCCTAGCTGGCCTAACAATAATAATGTAAGGGAACAACAATAACAATAGAGGGATATTATTGGGCACAATAATAACAATATGGGGACAACAGCGGTACAACACTAACAATAAGGGAGCTACACTAACAAAAATAAGGGACTACACTAGTAATATAGGGCCCTAACATGCACCTCTCCTTAAAAAAAGTGTTGTCCTCAACGCTTGAGTAGTTCTGGATGCTTTTGTATAAAATTCTTATCCTCCCATGTGGGATCTTCAGTGGGTAAGTTCTTCCACTTGATGAGATACTCTGAAATTGATCGATTTCATAGTTTTTGAGTTCTTGTTTCCGTGATTTCTTTAGGTTCCAATATTATTTTTCCATCCTCTTCAATTTTTGGCAATATTCTTTGAACCAGAATTTTTCCACCTATAACCTTCTTTAAGCATGAAACATGGAAAACTCGGTGCACTCAAGAAGATGCAGGAATCTCCAATTTTTATGCCATAGTACCAATATTTTGCAACGCCTTGTAAGGACCACAGTACTTTGGCAACAATTTATTATCCTTCTTAGCTTGCTTGAGGGAAATTTGTTTGTATGGTTGTAGCCGTAAAAATACCCAGTCGCCTACATCAAAACTTCTCTCACTGTGATGTTAATCTACCTGTTGTTTCATTCGATTTTGTGCCAAATTTAGTTTATACTTTAAGAGTTGCAGAACTTGTTGTTGATGCTCGATGTGATCTTCCACTGCTTGAACCTTAGAATTTTCTCTTAAAGATGATGTGATGGATGGCGGATGATATCCATAAAGTGCCATAAATGGGTTCATTTTTGCTGCAGTGTGGAAGGAAGTGCTATACCATCATTCAGCCAGAGGTAACCAATTGACCCAATGTGTTTGTTTATGAATTACAAAGCAATGAAGATATCCTTCTAAACATTTTTTCACTATCTCAGTTTTCCTATTGGATTGAGGATGATAAGATGAGCTATGAGCTAGTTGAGTACCCAAACAAGAAAATAATTATGTCCAAAAATTTCCAGTGAAAATAGGATCTCTATCGCTTACAATAATCTTTGGGTTTCCATGTAGCTTTTAAATTGTTTCCATAAATGCAGTAGCAACTATACTCACTTTAAATGGATGATATAATGCACAAAAGTGTGTATACTTGGTAAGCCTATCAACTACCACCATGATGACACTATTTTCTTTGGACTTAGGTAAGCTTGTGATAAAATCCATTGAAACCTCCTCCCAACGTTGATTTGGAATGGATAAAGGTTGTAGCAGACCCGAGGTCTTAATTTCCTCAACTTTATTTTTCTCGCAAACCAAACATTCCACCACAAACTTTTGAATATCATATTTAAGGCCATTCCAAAAAATATATTTCTTCACCTTGTGGTAAGTTTTTAAAAATCCCGAGTGTCCTCCTAAGGGAGAGGTGTGCAATTCCAAAAGAATATTGTGTTTTAGTTGGGAATTCTTACAAAGATATAAGCGATATTTGTACCATAAGGAAACATTTTTTCATCTAAATGTATCATATGTACTGGGATCTTGTTGCAACTTTTGAATGAGTATACATACTTCTTCGTCATTCTTACATTCCTCCCTTCCTTCAGTTATCCAATCTGGTTGTATAATAGAAATGGTGCAAAGAAATTCTTCCACGTCTTCATCCTTTCTTGAGAGTGAATCTGCAACAACATTTAGCTTCCAATTTTTGTAGATGATTTCAAAGTCATAACCTAACATCTTTGTGACCCATTTTTGCTGCTCTTCTGAAGATAGTCTTGGTTCCAAAAAGTATTTAAGACTATCATGATAATTTTTTACCTTATCACATAAATAGATTTTTGTAAATACTTTCCTTTGATTGGATGGATTTCAAAAGAAATGGGTCCTCCTTCTTGCATTAAAATAGCACCAATTCCATTTCCTTAGGCATCACATTCCACAATAAAGCTTTTTGTGAATTCTGGCGTAGCTAAGACTGGTGCTTGGCACATTGCCTCTTAAATATGTTCAAAGGCCTTAGTTTCTTAAGGAGTCCATGAAAATGCATCTTTCTTAAATAATTTTGTTAGAGGTGCTGTTATTTTCCCATGATTCTTAACAAACTTGCGATAATACCCTATTAACTCAAGAAATAATCGCAACTGCTTTATGGTTCTAGTGACTTACCATTCCTTAATGGCTTTAATTTTTTTAGGGTCTACCTTAACACCCTCCTCAGATACAATATGACCCATATATTCCACCTCTTGTACTCTAAAGAAACATTTGGAGGTTTCTTCATGTAAGTGTTTCTCCTCCAATAGTTTGAGCACCCTGTCAACATGTTGAACTTGATCCTTCCAAGACCTGTTGTACATTAGTATATCATCAAAAAATACTAACACAAATTTTACAAGGAAGGGTTTGAAAGTGGAATTCATCAACCCTTGAAATGTAGAAGGTGCATTAGTAAGGCGAAAAGGCATGACCAAAAATTCATAATGACCCTCATTAGTTCGAAATGTTGTTTTCGGAATGTCTTCAGTCTTCATTCTAATTTGATGATATCCTGAACGGAGATCCAACTTGGTGAAATAAATTGCTCCATGTAATTCATCCAATAATTCATCAATCATAGGAATGGGAAATTTATCTTTAAGAGTGAGCTTATTTATCACCTTATAATTTGGACACATTCGCCATGATCCATCATTCTTGTGTAGCAATAGTACTGGAGCAAAGAAATAACTTTGAATGGTTGAATTATACCATCCTCTAGCTTTTTTGCAATTATACGTTCAATTTCGCTCTTTTGGACATAAGGATATATGTAAGGCCTGATGCTTGAAGGAACACTTGCTAGAATCATCATGATCATGAATAGGTGGGAGTCCTTTGGGAGTTTCAAACACCTTGGAATGATTTTCCAAGACTTTTTGGAGATCTGGAGAAATAGATTATTTTGAAGTTGGAACTTCTAGTGAGCATGATTGTGCATTAATGCCTCATTGTTCTTTCTTCAGAAGCTTTGTCATGACATTAGAGCTTATTATCTTTCCCAGCTTTCCTTCGATACCCCGTAATTCAACTTCCTTTCCTTATGAAAAAAAAAATCGAGAAAATTTCTTGAAAATTAAATGCTATCTTCCCCAAAGATTGTAGCCATTGTACTCCTAGTACAACATCAACACCACCCATTGGAATAGAAAGTACATATCCCAACATGGTTAGCTTTATATTATGGCACTTTCTAGAGCAATTTATAGTTCCTCCATTTGCCACCATGACTTGACACTCTCGCGTTGGGTATAGGAAGCAATTCAATTCCTTGGCTACCTTACAATGAATAAAATTATGGGTATTACCTGAATCAATAAGCACTATAAAATTTTTCTTCTTGATATGTCCTTATATCTTGAGATTTTTAGGAGTGGTAATTTCTACCAATGCATTACAAGATATGGTCGGATTCATTTACTCTTCCTCTAGGGTTGGTTCCTGGTGTATATCATCTTCTTTTGAAGTTTCTCGTTCCTTTTCTTCCTTCGCTTCACAATCTATGTAAAATAATTTATTCTCAGCACTCTTATGACCTTTAGTGTATTTTCTATCATAACTATAACAAATCCCTTTTTCTCTTTTTTCTTCTAATTGTTGTGGTATCAACCTTGTAGTTTGTGGAAGCCTAGGAGTAACAATACTTCCATCTTTATATCTGTGAGTGGTAGGCTTCCTTGTCACCATAATTTTGCTTTAATTTTTTCTTGCCAACCTGAATGCCTTCTCCAATGTATCAGGTTCCCAAAGTAGAACCTCATGTTGGATGTTATACTTTAGAGTCCCTATGAATACATCAATCTTATGTTCCTCTGGAATATTATTTACCCTTGTATTCAATTTTTGGAAGTCCTCAATGTGCTCCATCATTGAACCCTTTTGCTTGAGATTTATCAATTGTCTAAAGAAGGTGTTGCTCTTTGTATCCTCATAATGTGTTATCATTTCCTCCGTAAAAATTGACCCAAGTGACCAGTGGTTTACGAGAATAAATCCATCGATACCATACAAACTGATTTTTTTCTAAATACAAAGTTGCAATGTGTACCTTTTGTGTGTTTTGCGTATTATGGAGCTAAAATTATTGCTCCATTTGTAGTATCCAAGTTATCAGATCCTTGCCATCAAACTTCCTCATATATATATTTGGAATATGGTGGGTCTTAAATCCAACATTAGATTCTATGAAATTGTGATTAACATTTGTTTTGTTCTCATCGTGTGTTTCCTCTACTACCTTTTCTCCATAAGGAAGATTTTCTTGTAGCAACTTTGCCAAACCTTCCTTCAAACCTCCCATGTCTTTCTTCAAATATTCCATGTTTCCTTCTATACCATCCATCTTAGCTTCCACACCATCCATCTTAGCTTCCATGCCATTCTTCAAACCATCCATCTTAGCTTCCATGCCTTTCTTCAAACCATCCATGTTGCCTTTTATATCATCCATCTTAGCTTCCACGCCATCCATCTTAGCTTCCATGGCTTTCTTCAAACCATACATCTTAGCTTCCATGCCTTTATTCAAACCATCCATCTTAGCTTCCATTTCATTTTTTTTTACTCTTTGCGAGAGCAAAATTTGTTGCACTTGTTCTTGTAATTTTCATATATCATGTTGCACTTCTTCCTCTCCATGAGTCATAGTAGAGCCTTCTAAGGGCTTAAGGGTTGTTGAATTATTTTTAAGGGGAATTTTAGAACTCAGTACTGATATCTATGCTTCAATATGCCCTTGGAATCACTTCAAACTGGTTTTTCAAACAAGACTTGTGCAATTAAAAAAAAAAATACACACATTTTTCTTGCTTTTGAGGAGCTCGATATTGAAACTATGTATATCTATAGTTACCAATCCCAAATATTTTATCTTTGGTATTTTATTATCCCTCTAAGTCGTCTTTCCAATGCCAAAGGTTAGACCTGATTTGGATTATTCAAGACAAATTTATGCTCAATCTCCCACAATGACCTAATTATGGACTAGTTCAGTAGAGCGAACTTGTACAGTGTACCACGTGTCATTGTTTCCTCCTTAGACTATAAAATTGATAGACAGGAAACTACACTTAGTGTACTTGCGGCCACTTTTTATAGAATTCCAATATGAAGCTCACAGAGAGAGTTATGACGATTTTCCCAAGGTCACCTCTTTGAGATGAAATTTGGGAGCTTGCAAAAAACCTAACTTCCACAGATCATATCTCCGAAAATATTGCGAAAAAATATCTGAAACTTTCCCACGAAGTTCCTCCAGATTTCAGTGCAAATGGGTTTTATTTTTAGCTTCTGGACCTTCGTAGAAAAAAAAATTATAGTGAAAATTCCACGATGACCTGTTTGAAGCAGCAAAACCCTAGAATCCAAAACTCTGATACCAAATGCTATGAAACCAGCTCACAAAATAGAATAAAAGAGATATCAATGACTTAAAAATCAGCAATTTCGAGGGGGAAACTTCCTTTACATTACATAAATGAAAAATTCTTGGATGACACAAATGACAAAACCTCTTTTCTATATATTGGAGTCCATGGGTCACAATATAATCCTAGCCGACCTAACAATAATAATGTAAGGGCACAATAATAACAATATGGGGACTACAGGGGTGCAACAATAACAATAAGGGGGCTAAACTAACGACAATAAGGGACTAAAATAGTAATACAGGGCCCTAACATCCAGACCCTAAATTGGCTTGAGAAATCAAGTCTTAGGTTCCTCCACATAATGCCTATATATATAGTGCGTTTGACCCCTAGAAGTAGGGCCAACTTTCACAGTGATTAGGATGACTTAGCAGACTTTATAATGAATATTGAAAAAATGTTTCTCCTCAACTATGAGTTAGAGGGAGTGCCATATATCTTTGTAAAGGCATTCAAAGATAATGTGTCTAAATAGGGCATAAAGTCCAAAAACAATATTTCTAGAAGGTGTGTCAAATATGTTATTTGACTATAACTCTCTTTCATGTGGAAAACCTTTGACATTAACAACAACTATTTTTAACATTCTCCCCCTTTGTCATTGATGAGAATTCTTTGATATTTTCTTCTTCCAACAACTGTTTCCATTTTCTGCATTCTCTTCATACTTCTTGTTATTTGGAATTCTCTCTCCCTTTTACATAATTAGCAAAGGATGCTCCCTTTGTTATAGAAGTATGAAGAGAAAAAATATAGACCCCAAAAGAAAAAAGAGATAAAAATAAGACTTGAAAGTGAGAAATTCCAAATGCCACTACTTTTTACTTTTACTACAAGAATAATGATTATGTGCAAACTGTCATTAAATGCCATAATCCATGATGAGTTGAACTGTTTAAACTTAACTTTTCATGTTTCCAATTTCATGTTTTAGATAGTGAATAAAGATTTATCAAACAGTTTAATCTTGATAAATCAGTAGATAGGTAGAGAATAATGAGGAGCTCAACAATTTAATCTGAGCCCTCAAATGAAATGAGGTAGATTTAGATATTTTATGCTTTGAAAGAATAAATGTGTTAAGGTTGCAAGCCTAAATGCACCTGCAAAAATGAAGAAAAAATGTTAGAATAAAGTTGGGTAGGTAGAAAGCAGTGGATAAATCCTGTAAATAATACATCATCGGGAAAAATCACTAATTTCCCCTCCCCCATGAGTGTTTAGTATTCTAAGCTATAGGTCAAACAGGCTCAGAGAATTTCTCTGACTTTTGTTGGGACCAGACCCAAGGCTCTATGGATGGTTAGTTGAAAATATTGAGTTATTATGGAAAATCCTCATTTATCATCATTTACCCTTCATTTATACATTAAAACCCCTTTTTCCTAAGTAAGCACACCTTCTTGCTTAGAAAAATTGTAATTCCCTTATAATCAACTTCATTCCTTCATGAAGCATTCATAAAACCCTCAGAATTACATTTTATCCTAAGTATTAGAGAAAGAAATATAAATATAAGCAATGCTTGATTTTATACTATACTTAGAGATAAATATGTATTTTTGTGTTTTACTTCACTCCCCTTTCATATTAACTTTTAACATATTTTATTAAATCCCTAAAAAATACTCTTTTCCTATATTATTAATTCCATTTTATCTAATAAACCCCAAAAACCCACTATAATAAACTTTTGACCAAAGTATATTATCCCATGCGCATAAATGAAAAACCCAAAATATAAAGCCCTTTGGTCTTAAAAATTATCA
The DNA here is from genome assembly GCA_034641835.2 of Pinus albicaulis. Lineage (NCBI taxonomy): Eukaryota > Viridiplantae > Streptophyta > Pinopsida > Pinales > Pinaceae > Pinus > Pinus albicaulis. The sequence continues at coordinate 1,431,713,900 of CM076572.1, forward strand.
TTATTCAAATATCATGCTCTATATTTTTTGAACTATTCAAAAAAGTTAAAAAACTATATAATATAACGTATCATTATGCACATTTGAGAAACATTTTTTAATAAAATGTTGTAGTATAAACCCCGCCCGCTTATGTTTTATTAAAAGCATTTATAACAAATGTTTTAATAAAGACCTTAACCACGCCATATATATATACCATGACTAAAGCCCACCACCTTTTATATAAAAAAAAAACATTATCATAATGTTTTAAACCATAATTAATCCCGCCGCTATATGTAAATAAAACATTGCGCATATGATTTAAACCTATACTTCTCTATTTTTTATAAAGGTTTAAATCCATATCAAACCATTCCACTTGCATAAATAAACCTACTCCCACCTTTCCGCTCTGACGCAGCTCTCAAAGCAATCTCAGCCCTTTGCTTCAAAGCTTTAAATCCAACGGTTTAGAAGTAATATCGCGTGAACAAAATGCACGACCGCTCCAACACAAAATCCACACGAAATAGGTTGTTTCGCGTTGACTCCTCCCCTCCACGTGGCCCTTTATGGTTGGATTGCGTGGGTTTTCACTAAAACCATTTACCACGTAAAATTCATGCGATAAACCATCAGTTTTATGCGCTTGTGTAAATTCAAAATTGCTTCTCACGTAATGCGACCTGTAATTAATGCTGAGGGTTAATGCGATCAAATGTTTTAATAAAACTTTTGTTTATGTATTTTTCCACCTGTATGTCGCGTTTAACCAAGTATTTTGCCCTCCCGACTGTGTAAAGCTGAAAAGAGCCCCCAGATAGCCATTTCCTACCATTTTTACACCCATAACTTCTAAAAATTCACCGAGAAACCTGTCAAAGACCACAGAGGAGCTATATCGCTCCAATTCAACCTCTAAAGAAACCAATTCGACCAGAAGACTGAAGTATACCCTGTTAAACCGATACATGCGTCAAAACAGGTATTCTTCTAAGATTTAAGCATGCAATTCAATTGAACCAAACTTGTAAAAGAAAGATGAAGTATTCTTAAAGCAAGAAATTAAGAAATTAAATTGTCCAAAAGTCCCATAAACAGGAAAAACCCTGGCGAAATTTTTCCAGGAACCCTAGAATCCTTTGTACCCCATTTTCAAAGGAAATTTATCAGTTTTTCACAGTTATTGATCAAATTTCAAACTTTCAAAGGCCAGAAATCCTTTGCAGTGCCCTATATCTTCTGAAAAACCTTTTCATCAGAGTTTTAGCCCAATTTACAGTCAAAAGACTCAGAAAACCCTTGTTTTCTGTTTTAGACCAATTTTTAACATCAAAACTTCATTTGAGAGACCTGATTAAGCATAAAATCCAAAAGAAGCATTCCATCTTGCTAAAATTGCCTAATCCAGCCTCTGTTATAAAAAAATTGCCTCTGCAAACATTTTAAACTTGCAGAAGCCAATAAAGATGCCTAAAAAACAGAGTGTAAACAAATTTGAAGGTTCTAAGATTATTAAAGCTACTCCTACTATGACTCCAAATACTTACATTGTGGTCAACCCATTGCAACCCCCAGTTGTTGATATTGAGCATACTCCTCTAGCAGACACTGACTACACAATAGTTGATCCTATCGTGGAGTTTAATTTGATAGATATCCATAATTGGTGCTTTGAAAAAGTTCTAGATAAAGAAGATGAAATCAACCTTTGGGATTCTCATTTACCAAAGTATGTGGTTCCATTAACTCATCCTTGTCAAGAAATTATCAGACTGTGTCACCAGTACTACATTCCTGAACAAATAGCTATTGTTAATACAAATAAAGAGGTCCTATTTACCATCACTGCATAATTAATAAACCAAATGCTGCAGCTCCATCCAAACCCCCAAGTAGTTCCTTTGTCTATTGAGGCCTTAACCCAGCTATATCTTGGCTTAGACTTTCGTAAAAGGTTTATGATATTTCAAACCTTTATGCCTTCCCATGTAGAAATCCCAAAAATAAATCCTCCATATTCTACTGAAAACTTTCCAGAAGGATCAAGACATATAATCTCTATGCTTTCTTTCATTCTTGGGTATTTCACAGATGATCATATTGATGAGTCTATCTTGGGATTTTTATCCACCCTCTCTCCAAGTCAAACACCCTCAGTTATATTTGACTATGCCAGTTTCACTGCTGATAGTATTCACTATCAATTGACTCATTTACAACTTGAAGGAGTGTTCATATATACCTCCTATCTATTCCACTTGTTTCTATTTTTCCAATCAGAGAGTTTTCCAATTTTACTTCCGAAGTTGGATATAGAAGGAAAACCTCTATCAGTTGTCTTCTGGACATCTATACTCAGAAAAGAAGGGACAAAATTCAGTTATTCAAAGTTTGCAAAGTTGTTTATACATCCATTGACCACCATTTTGAAAAAAACAGAGCAGCTTAGAATTAGTGAGGAAATGAAGAGAATTTTGCAGCTATCAGAGAAAAGCAAAGTAGGAGATTGGTATTTATATAAGGAATTTACTGAAATTAGAGTTTTTTGTTCTAACTTATTGCCCTACAAGTTGCCTAAGCATCCATCTATGAGGATATTTGCCTTAGAATACATTAGAAAGTTCCTGAATTGAAATTCAATTAACTTTATGGCAGCCAAGAAAAAGACCCAATTTAAACTAAAAAATCAAATTGGGCCTTTCATATGTCATCAAAGAGAAGCAGATAAGGAAGTAACCAAGCAGTTGTTAGATTTGAAGAAAGCTTCCCATGGAACTATGATCCACAAGGGATCTTAAGTAAACTAAGGGTAAAATGTAGACTGACACCCTTTATCCATGAGCCAAAGCCAGAAATAGAAAATTTTTCCAATCAAATTGAGTGGGTTGAGAATACTTTAACAAAGGTAGTAAACCAGAGGAATACTATGTAATGTTCCCAAAATTAGCATGAAGCTAATTGGAACATTGATTTTGCTTATATCAGCTAGGAGGTGAGAAAATGGGTAAGGAGGCCCATAAGTAGGAATAAAATCCCTCATAATCTGAAAGGGATCATAAGAGTAGCTACATTTTGCACCCTCAGGTGTGAAAAGGGCCAAATGCATGAGGACAAGGTCAAGTTTGACCAAGTCAACAACACTGCCATGGAGGGAGTGGATCACTTTGAAAGACAACGCAGTATGAATTGGGAAGAGATCATTTGGTGGAGGAAACCCTAATGTGTGGGGCCAAGGCAAGAAGGCTTTCATTTGTATAAAGGGAGGACAAGTCAACCATAGGAGGATATGTTATTGAGTATTGGATTTTGTTCTGCATGACTATTTGCTCTCTTCAATTGTTTAACTGAGATTGTTGTGCTGCTTCGCACAAGTAATTCCTGTTTAGGAATCCTTCTCCCTTCTTGAGAGGCCTCTTGAGGGATTTTTACTTCATTTCTCCACATTCAAGCTCAAGGCCAAGCCACCTCCTTTAGCTACAATGTTATTCATGTAGCGGGAAACGTTGTGTTGCAGGGTGTTGCAGTGGAGGGTTCCAGAACACCACTTCTAGAGCTTATCTTTCAAAGGAGGGAGTTTATATTCCTCTGGGAAGTCAGTGAGGAAGATTCAGGAGCTGATTTCCCATCTTTGGCATCAGGCCAAAAATTTCCCATCTCCTACAGCACAGTCCCTCTCCTTGACTGTGTTATTTCCGAGTGTGTTTGCAGTGGGGGTTTGCACCACTATTTTGGAGGGTGATATCTTCAGTGATTGGATCAACCTTTCACCTGAAAGATTCATTGGATGAGATTCAGTCATCATATGCAACATCTTTAGCCATCTTCATTCATTTCTTGAGTTGCAGCTGCTATTCAGTTTTGAGATTGCAACTCCGACATTTCTTTCATTTTGTATATTTCAGCCAATCCTTCTAGGATTGACTTGATATTTTTTTTCAAGGGTTAGAGATTTTCTTCCCACATTATTTGAGCCATACATTTCCATATCTATGTATTGACATTATTTCTGTAGCAGTGCCTCCTATAAACTGCGCAGTCATAGCCTTGGGCTTCCCATATGTAGCAGTGTTCTTTATTTTCATGTACATGTTCTATTGAGGCTTACATTGCCTAGCTTGAGTGATTGTTTCCTCAAGGATTTGTACTCTTTTTGCTGCTATGAGATCAATATGATGGCTATATGATTCTTCTCATGTTTTATATATTGACTCATCACTGCTACTCCATTATGTGTTCTTACATTGCTGCATCTCTAATCTTGGGATATTATAAGATATTCCCAACCTTGAAGATTTTCCCTATTTTGGGATATTACATACTAGTCACCCTTTGGAAGTTTCCAAACAACCAGAGACATCCACTAAAAGAATAAGAGAAGAAGGAGCTTATACTATAGAAACTACCACAGAGACAAAGTTTAAACTCATTTACAATAAGAGGCCAAAATTGGATACAACAGCTAAAGGCAAGGTAACAATAGATGTCGAGGAAACACAGCCCTTGAATACCAACACTACACAGACAGATACCAATATAGCCATTGTTATCATTAGTGAGCCAAATTAGAATCAAGAATAGTTGAATAATGAAGATGCACAGATAATGGAAAGGCAACAAAGTATAGAGGCTTCTTCCTAACATTCAGCTGAGGAGAAGGATTTAGACATTAAGGAAAAATACAAGCAAGTCAAATTGAAGAATAAGGAAATTAAGACTGAAATATATTCTCAATTTTTGAAACAGAAACTAGGTAATCAAAACAGATTATTATCATCCTTTCATTATTCAACTCAAAAATTGATTATGTCAGTTTTACAGCCCACTACACCAGTGCCAAAGACAGTAGCTGATTATAAAAAGGTTGATATGGCAGTAGCCACAGATAAAATCCATGAGTTGGATCAGATTGAATTTCACAGGCAGACATCAAATATGCTCTATTCCACAGTGACAACAAAAGCTATGAGTGCTCATAGACTTCAAAATACTATTTCTAATATGCAAGACCAAATGAAGATGGATAAATCTTCACTATATGCAAAGGATCTAAGGATAAAGGCCTTAGAAGAGTTAGTATTGCAGGTAGGATATGATCCTACAAACATCAAAGCAACTAAAGCATTGGTTAAAAAGAAAAATGAGGACATATCTGCCTTGAGGAAACAACTCAAGCTTCCTCAAGGAGAGCATCCTCAAACAAAGGAAATTTTACAGGATCAAAAAGAGAAAGATGAAATGATGAGCTTGATACTTCAACTAACAGCTCAAATCAAGGAAATGGAAGTACAAATGGACCAAGTTGTCCAAGAAAAAGAGACAGTTAAGGAACCAGTCATTCCCACTATTATCCAAGTCATCACAGCAACAGTACCATCTACTTTAGGAGAGAAATTGGCACCAAAAGAGCCACTAGTCACTGCAGTACTAGTGACTCCTTCCACAACTTCAGGCACCGAGTCTTGTACAACAGTATTACAACATACAGATAATAGCAGTCAATTGGTAAAAGCAATAGAAGAGATGTCCTTGAAAACCAGTGAAATCAACAGATTAACAAAAATATTTGAAAATATTGAGAATTCTACTAAATTTGCTCAGATCAATGCCAAGACACATGAACAGAAAGCCATAAGATTAAATGGACAGCTCAAGAAATTGCAAAGTGAGTTGGCTTTAACTGAATAAGTATCATATATCAATAATTACCTGTGGAAGAATATAATTTTGGCAATTCATGATGTTTGGCCATCAATTCAAGTCATTTTTTAAGAAAGCAAATTACTGCTAGCAGCACAAACTGAGATTTAGAAAACACAAGAAGAATTGGCCAATAAACCAGAACAAGCTATGAAGCTTATCACTTTCTTGAACAACAAGACTAGACAGGAATTAGAAGAAGAAGATCAATGACAGAACAACAACTATCCTAGAAATTAGGAAAGTTACCACAAAGAGAAATTTAATGAGACAACTGGAAGAGAAATGTGAATTTATGAATACTACTATAACGAGATTCATGGTTAAATTCACAAATTTGAGGCAAAAAGGATTGCCTGATATCATGGTGATTAATGATAAGTTAATGCTCCAAAATGATTATGACAAGAATATTAGAGAGTTTGCTAAAGAATAGGTTAACAAGCCAACAGGGCAAGGCATTCCAACAGGGAAAGTCTTATTGAAGAACTTTGAAGACTTGTTTTGCTTGCAGTATGAAATCAAGCAGTGATTTGTTGTCAAACCCACCTTTGCCAAGTATATAGAGGCTGATGAGAATTTTAGGAAATTCAAGAATATTCAAATCCCTAAAAATGAGGATTGGCAAGCATTGACTGATTTGTTATGAAGAATGAAAAGCAAACAAATGAATAAGAAAAAAATATGTTTACTATTTTCACTGTCAAAACAGATTTTACAGCAGTCAAAGCAGTTTACTAAAGGTTAAAGAGTATCAATGTGAAAGTGTATAAGTGAGAAAGAGTATTAGTGAAGGCAAGTCAAAATCATGAAAATATCTAAACAGCCAACACGCAGGACACATAGGCAGTTAGCAGCCTCTTGTCATCAAAACAGTTCTATTTATTTTGAATAAAATAGGACAACTTGCTAATTTGTTAAGCAGTTGTCCCTATTTTTTATGTAAAGATATTTATTTTCCTAAGTTAATTCATAGAAGTCATCTAGGATATTTTGTAATACATTTTTGTATAAATACTTCACTCCAAGAAGTATTTTGGTGTGGAATAAAATTGCTGGAGATTACTATAGATATTTTGTTGACTTGAAGGCCATGTGTTTCGACTTTGAAGTAGCAGACTAGATCACCTATTTGGCATCATACTTTAGGATCCCTGTGATAAGCTATCTGAAGTACTCTCTAAACTTGTCATTTGTAATCTTAACACTGTTATCGATAAAATAGGTAACCGCACTGTTACCTACTTTTTTTTGGTAGCATAAAAAGCACCCGATTTTGAAAAGTGGTGATGCAGAATCACCCCTTTTTTTTGCGCATTTTTGACACTCTAATATTTTTATTTATGAAGTATGAATATTTGTTTTAAAATGTTAGTGATTTTCATGGTAATTTTGAAACGTATTGATGCAACATCAACTTTTTTTTTTTAGAGTGCTGATTTTCATGCTAATTTTGAAACGTATTGATGCAGCATCAACCTTTTTTTTTAGAGTGGTGATTTTCATGTTGCTAATAAAACACAAAACTTAGATAAAAAATATATATATAAAAACAATAAAAAACCAATAGAAATGTTAAAAAAAAAAAAACAAAATTAACTTGTAAAAATAAAAAATTTAAACAAAAATAAATAAATAAATAAATAAAATAAACAAAAATATTCGAAAATTATATCAAAAGAAATGAAAAAATTTGATAAAACAACACATAATTTAAAGAAAAAAAACAAAAATTAACCAAAAAAATTTAAAATAGAAAATTTAAAAATAATTAAAATTACAAAATTAAAATTTAGATAAAAAAAAAAATACAAAAAGCAAAAAATTAAATTTAAAAATTTAAATTAAAATAATAATAATAATAAGAAAATAAAAATAAAAATTTTAAAATTAACAAAAATAAAATAATAAAATAAAATAAAATAAATTGAAAAAGAAAATTAAAATAAACAAAAAAAATTAAAAAAAACTATCATTAAAAAACAAAAAAAATTGAAAAAAACCACGTGCAAATAATCAAAAAACAAATATCCATAAATTTACAGTTTTTTTTAAATGAAACAATTTATAAATTTTAAAAATGAAAAACTAAATAAACTAAAAGATTAAAAAAAAATTAAAATTAAATCAAAATTTAATAAATTTAATAAATAAATTTTAAATTTTAAAAAATAATTAATCTAAAATATTAAATTTAAAAAAAAAAAAAAAACAAACAAATTAAAACAAATTAAATTTAAAATAAAAAATTTGAATTTAAAAAAAAAAAAATTTAATTTTTTGAAATTAAAAAAAAAAAGAAAAAAAAATTAATTAAAAAAAAAATATGAAAAAATGAAAAAAAATTAAAAACAAAAAAGAAAAAAATCAAATTAAAAAAAATATATTAAAATTTAAAAAAAAATGTTACAAATTAAAAAATATTAAAAATTAACCAAGAAGAAGAAGAAGAAGAAATTAAAAAAAAAAAAAGAATTTTTTGATCGTGGTTGTGCCGCCAAAAATTATTAAAATTAAAAAAAAAAAAAAAAAAAATTCAGGACTCCAGAAGGTTCATAGGTTCGCAAGACGGTCGGATCCAAATCAGGGACGTGCATCAATTTCATATTTAATACACAACACCTACTGATTGTTCTCCTCTCATGGCCTTCGATTCACCTGCTTTCTCGCTGTTCTGGTTTGTGTGATCTTCCAGCGTCTTCAATGCTCGTTAACTCAAATTACTCAACAAGCTCTTTCTCACTCCAACTTCGAGTACCATCAATTTCAGAAAATGATGCTGCAAACAAACGCTCCGATGCTCCAATGCTGAGACTCTATTGCAGATTTCCTTCACGCACACAACGCCCAAATTCTTTCCTATCCTGCCTCAACGAAAAACCTCTATATGCCTTCAATCCCATGTTTTGCGTTTTCTTTTGCGTTTTGTTTTGCATTTCTTTTGTATTTGTTTTGATTCGTATTTAATTAGAATTTCTTATTATAGTTAATGTTTGTTGTTATAATTGTATTAATATATTAATATGTTGTTATAATTGTATTAATTGTTATAGTTGTAATTTGTTGTTATTTATTATATTTTTAATTGTAATTTGTTGTATATATTTAATATTTTTTATGTTGTTAGGTTATAATTGTACAAATATAGTTGTAATTTGTTGTAATTTGTTATATTTTTAATTGTAATTCGTTGTATATATATTCGTTCTTTAATGTTTGTTATGTTATTTAATTGTTATTTAATGTTTGTTATAGGATATATATTAATATATGATTGTATTAATATGTTAATATATTTTTTTATAATGTTAGATTATGATTGTTATTGTTATGTTATGATTGTTATCATTTTTTTTTTAAATAAAATTTAAAAAATTGTTATGTGTTTTGTGACAGTTATTGTTTTGAAGGATTTAAAGGGTGAATATTGGCATAAAACAAAACTTTGGTGGTATGAAAATTGAGAGAATCATGAGAATTACAGGAACTGGTTGAAACTGCAAGAGTTGGTACAAGTGCAAAATTAAAAAAAAAAAAACAACAACACTTTCCACAAAATTCATGCAGGTTCGAAAATAAATAATGGAACACTTGGAAACAAATTTTGAGGATTGATTTATCAAAAATTTGGAGGATTCTATAGATGATGATTATCTTGTTTCAATAGCTTCAAGTTGGCATTAAACTCATAACATATTTCTGTTGAATGCTTTTATGTGACATACTAATATGCAGAACATGACAAATCTTTCTAATGCGATATTTTTTCCAAGCACATTTCATGAGTTATTTGACACAAACAGGGAGTATTACTTTTCATCGTTATTTTTAAGAACGGATTGATATTGATATCATGAATTGAGTTAATTTCAACACTTTGATTTTTCTTAAATCTGTTTTATTTGGTATGAAATTTTTGCGTAAGAATCATGAAGGAAATGGCCATTTCTTCATGAACACACTTATGTTTTCTTTCTGCCAAGCTTTTTTTCGCAGGTTACAGGATAGTCAAGTGATCATTAAGGAGATTACATTGTGATGACAATTGGTCTTCCAAAGACTAAATTCATGAAAAAATTCTAAAGACAAATCCATGTCCACAACCACTACCTTGCACCTCCCTTTTTGAAAAAGATTTTGAATTTCACCAATTATAAATCCATAAAGCATGCCATTTCCATATCCATTTTTCACAGCAAGAGTTATTATTCATTCACCATGCATTTCTTTTCATCCATTCCTAACCAAAAAATAAAAGCAAATAATTTTACTTACAAACTTCTTGCCTTTTCCATTTCCATTTCCTTTTTCCTACTATTTTTCATTTTCCACCAATAAAACCCTCCTTCTAAATATCATTGAGTCAAAGTCCTAGAGTCTAATAATCTTTAAAAAACACCTAGAGGCTTGCATGCCTTAATGGAAAGTACTCTTGCCAATGAACAATGTAAGTACATTAATATTTCTTGTTCATTGGATCTTGTAGGTGACTCGACAACAACAAATTTATTCGTACCCACAAAGATGTGTTAGGCATCTTGACTCCCATTGGAATCAATGGTGGGAGTTCTCGTGTTACTTAGTGGAATTCATTAATGGCCACTAAGTTAACAATTTATTACTATGTTCAACATCAAAACATTTATTCACATAGTAAGATTTGTGCCATCGAGCATTAAAGACTTGAAGACCCATATTTTGTAACAGATGAAGCAGATTTCCTTTCATTGTTTTTTAGTTTTTGATGTAAATGACTTGAGGACAAGTCAATAAATAAGGCTGGGGGGGAAGTGTAAATTCTGAATTTTATATACCTTCCAAGCCTTATACATTTTCAGCCATATTCAGCAGACTCATCAAATTCATCAGACTATCCAGCAGAAGATCCAGCATCAGATACGACAATACATATCCATCTTTCATCCACAACTTGCAGAAGAAGCTTCAGATCATAATTGTAGCAGCTGAACATGCATGATTCATCCACTTCTTTAGGTAAGTAAGGTATGATGTTTTCTAACCTTTAATCTTGAAATTCTTTTTAGATGTTAAAATGATGATATTTGGAAAATATTCCACTATTTCACTATTCCCTTTCTCATTAAAAATTGCCAAAAACCATCAGTTGGGGGGGAATTGCACACTTCATTTCTTTCTCTCATTCATATTACATCTTAACCCACATAGTCTTCCCACAATAAAAACTACTACAAAATGATGAGCATATTAGATGAATTCTTAAAAAAGATTGATCTCAACAAAGTAAATAATGATTGTAACACAAGAACCAATCATTAAAAGAGATCTCAACAAAGTAAATAATGATTGTAACATAAGAACCAATCATTCAAAGATGCAAATGCTTTACAAAAATAAAAGTTATCAAAATATGTGAAAAGTTAAAAGAAGTCCATGATTGAAAGATGGTTGTTACACAAGAACCAAACATCTTGTAATTCAATCAAAGGAAGTTCATCTAAGAACCAAATCAAATAAGTCATTATAGTAGCTTGCATGAGGACATGCAAGAGCTTTAGTTGGGGGGTATGTTGGGCTTCAAAATGTCATACAAATATCACTCATTACCATATATTTTTTACGTATGCTTCCATTATATCACTCATTATTCACTACCATGTCATTTCATTTTCCCTATTGTTCATCATTAATGGGTCTCATTTATATCTTCCAAATATTATTTATTTTCAGGCATTTTTAAGAGAAATTCTTCATTAAATATTAGAAAATAATAGATTTTACTTCATATATGGAAAGTGGATTGTTTTTGTGACATGTGTAGGTTCCAAGGAAGCTTCCAAGACACCTTTATGTGGCCTTGAATGATCAATTTCGAATTTGATAAGATAAGCCTTATGGAGAAGATCAAGGACAAAAGGGGGTTATGTGTCTAGATGGCTGAGAGATGTATGGAACTAAAGAGAGATTAGTGGATTATCAATATGAGTTTGTTATCTCATCCCATTGTATAAATAGGAGTAAAATATCCTCCATTTGTAATCTTAGAGTTGGTTTGTACATCATGATGGAGATTTTGAAATAAAGAATCATACTTTGATTTTGTTGCTACTACATTTGAGTCTCCTTTGAAGAGGTGTGCTTATCGAGTTATGGAGGGCCCCCATGGTCTCACTTGCATGCTTATTTTAGGTATAATTTAATTTATGTTTTCATTTAATTTCAGCTTTTAAATATTTGTTAGATGTTCTAATGTTGGAAGAAATCTTGACGAATGTATTCTTGTAAGAGAACTATAAGATCTTAGACAATTATTAGATCTAGGTTTGTTTAGTTGTTGGAAGAGATCTCGATGAATGTGTTCTTGTAATAGAACCATAGATCTCGGAAAAATTAGGAATCTTTCTAGACCTATAGGTGGCATTTCTAAGTTTACCTTCCCGGGTTGACATTAATTGAACTCTGATTGACATCATCAATTAGACACCAAACAGAGTGTCTTAATCTTCTTCATTTTGGTGAGAAATTTCATCATATTTCTCTTGGAAAGGTGGTATTATTGTTTGATGAGGTGTTGATTCTCTAATTTTACCAGTGTTTGGATTCTTTCTAAAGTTTGGATTTCTTATTTGAGTACCTTGTTGTTGATTATCCCACTTTGATTTCCTTTCCATATTTTCTAATCTATCCATCATTCTTTCCAAGGTTTTTTCTAAGCTATCTATATTACTGTGTGGTGTTGATGGTTCATCTTTTATTGTTACTCTTCTTTCATTTCTCATTCTAGCTCTCTTATCTAACAAATTTTCTTCTACAGTAACAACATTACTTTGCATTTGCTCTAATGTTTTTGGGTTTCTTTCTCTTAGTTGGTATGACATATCCATATCAAAACCATCAGAAAATTTGATTAAAGCTAGATCTGGTGGGGTTTTAATGTTTGCTGGAATAACATTATAGATATTGTTGAATCTAGTACAATAGTCCTGAACTATTTCATTAGGTTCTCTTTTTATGTTCTCATATTCAAACAATATTTGTAAAGGATTCTTCTTTTTCTCCCATCTATTGATAAACAATCTATGGAAATTTTCTAAATCAACAATATGATTGGCAGGTAAATCTTTAAACCATTTCTTTACATCACCAACTAAAGTTTGGGCAAACAGTCTCATTTGAACATTAGATTCATCAATTTCATGCAATTCAAAGTTATCAATCATTTTCTTAACATGTTGTTGTGCAGTGTATTGGCCAGTTCCATCAAATTGAAATATTTTACTTTGGTAGTCTTGGGGCATAGAATGTAATTGAGCTGGGAGGACCAAAGGAGTTTATCTGGCTACCATGGCTAATATTCTTATTTGGCTAGGAGGTAAAGTGGTAGTACTTGGTGATGAGCTTGAAGTACTTGTAGAAGAAGTTGGAACACTAGAAGATGTAGTTGGGATGCTAGAAGATGTGCTTGGAAATGAGAATGAAGTACTATAAAATGTAGCAGAAATGCTAGGGGATGAACTTGAACTATTTGGAGATGGAAATAAAACTCTAAGTTGAAGGGGAATCTTTGGGATGAATGAATCTATGGAATGAAGTGCAGTGGAAATAATGGATGAGGTGGCACTAAAAAAATATGAATTTACAGATTCTAAATGAATAGTAGAAGGCTTAGGGGTATAAGCAGATAAAGCAGTTAACTCAACAGAATGTTGAAGATAGGCTTCATCAATTTCCTTAATCAAAGTTGTAGCCAAAGCATCAAGTTTTTCAAAAGGTTCTAGAGCTTGTTGATCTGAATTAAGTGAAACAGTCTCCTTCTCAGTTTCAATAAATGAAATGAAATAAGGACCCATTACACTATAATAGATGGAACTTTATGATTTAGTTCTAAAAAAAAATTTGAAAATCTAAATCAATTTCAATGTCTTTTAAACTTGATAATTCTTTGGGAAGTGAATTAGCTTTGATTAATTGACTTGTGCTTCCTAAACTTACTGATTTTTGTTTTTCTTTAAAAAAAATTCAGGATCATCTACTATTACAGCAGGTTGTGGATCAGGATGAGCCCTGGTAGAGTAGGTTCTTCTGTAATCCAGGATTCTAATTTATCAATGAAAATTTTTCTAACAACCCTTAAAACAACCTTAAGGTGAAAAGATAAGTAAAAATGTATATTTTAAGGTTTATTTTAAACATTGAGGTCTGATTCTCCCCAGTATGGTCGCCAGTATGTTATCACTCCTATAATTTCCCAGGGTTTTCAGTTCAAGAAATATTAGAGGTAACCACAAACCTACTTTTAAGCTTTAAGATCTAGCCTTACTAATGCTCAGAGAGGGCTCTCTCTTTATAATTTAACTTTGTTGTTTTTTAGTTGATTTTAGGCCAGTTGTGTGAGATTGATTGGTTTTGATTTGGTTTGGTGGAGGAATCACTAATTCAGATGGATAGATGCAGGTCTGCTTACCATTGGGCTAATGGAGTCAATGTATCAAGCAACAAAAGCAGGATTAAGGTCTAAAGGAAGTGTTCACAGGGAAAGGTAGTTGAGCTTTTTCAGATCTTTAGGCTGGATGATGAAATGGTTTCAATGGGGATGTGAGAGAAATTAAGGATTATCAGATTCGGATAATGAGGGAAATGATATAGATCAATCGAAACTAGGGAGAAATTAAGAATTCCCTAATCTAGATACTAGTAGAAAACATGAAAATGAAATAACAGTTCAAGACAGAGTGTTTTTAAACAAGTTCTGAAACAATATTCCTGTTATACATTTAGATTTAGAAAACATGCAAGTATGTGAAAAAGTTAAGAGAATAACAAAGAAAAATTTGAAATTACTTCACTGAAGTTGGCCCAACACATGAATCCTGTAATATAATGCCTTTATTTCTCAATCCAGTCTGCTGACTTGAAAATGGTACAATGAACCCTCAGGTTTCAGATCAATGTAACTATAGAAATGTTTAGTAATCCACAATCCACACACAATACTTTGAATTGTGAAGTATTTATACAAAAACTATTACAAAATATCCTAAACTGACTTAGGAATTATTCAAGGAAAAATAAATATCTTCATGCAAGAAGATAGAGACAGATATTTAACTAATGCAAGTTGTCCCTCTTTTATTTGAATTTTTTGCTTGCGGTTTGATCTTTTGCTTCTTTTTATTTGATTGTTGCTCAATGTTGGCTATCTTTCACTCTGCTGAGTTTCCCATACGTTGATTGTTTTTTAACTCTACTTTGTCATCTCTGTTTTGACTTTAAACCTTATCTTTCATCTGATACTCTTTAACTTTGACTCATACTCTTTAACTGTTGTGTTTTACATTTGATCTTTGACTGCTCTTTTACTGTTTTACCTTTCACTATCAAAGTAAATCAGTCAACTTCTCCCAATCCTCTGCATCTGGCAATTTAATCTTTACCATTCTTCTGAATATCTCATCAACCTCTGTATACTTTGCAAAAGTGGGCTTGTTAATGAATAGATGTTTTACCTCATGCTGGAGGTAAAATAGGCTCTCAAAACTCTGCTAAAGCACCTTTCTTGTTGGAATTCCCTTCATGGTTGAATTGTTAATTTGTTCCTTTTCCACTTCTATGATTTTCTTATCATAATGCTCATGTTTCATCAACCTTTTATTGAGAACTAGAGGATTAAGCAAACCTTTCCTGCCTCAGTATATCAAATTTAACCATGAATATGGTTATGGAAAGTTCCATGTTTTGACATTTTTCTTCTAGTTGTACCATTAAGTTCCTTTTAGAAATTACCTTTCTGACTTATAGGATAGTTTCAATCCTATCACTTATACCAATTTCTTCCAATCCCTGTTTGTTCTTGGAATTAAGAAACTTAATGATTTCATTGGCTTCCTCTGGCTTCTTACCAAGTTCTTCCTTGATTTTCTGAATGGCTTCATTTGCAGCCTTGATTAAATCATTTTTCTCAAAAATAAGTTGATTTTATGGCCAAATATCATTGACAGAGTCAATGATATTGGCCCACAGCTGTTGCTTGGCTTGGGAAAGTGGTTCTTTCAATGTCAGTTCTTTCTCTAACTTCTGCACTTTCTCTGTCAATTTATTTGTCTTCTGCACTTCATTCTTATGCATGATTTGAACTAGTTTCTTCTCATCCTCCAAACTTTTTAACTTTTCTTTAATTCTATTTATTTCATTAGTCTGTATGGACATTTCTTGCATTGCTTTAACTAGTTTACCTGCTTCATCACTAGGATGTATTATTGTTATAGATGACTGTGTTGATGAAGTAGTTGCTGATGAAATGGGAAGTGTTGTAGCTACTGGAACTGATGGGGCTAATGAACCTGCTAAAGTAAAAGGAACTGTTGTAGTGACTCTAGGAATAGCAGTGATAGGGATTGTTTCGAAGCTGGCCTTTTTATCCTGCACTAACTTATCCATTTAATTTTCCATTTCTTTCAATTGTGCAGTTAATTGAAGAATGAGTTTCATCATCTCATCTTTTTGGCTTTCATCCTGTAATACTTCTTTGGCCTGTGGATTTTTAGTAGGAGGCAATTTGAGTTGTTTCTTCAATGTAGAAATGTCTACATTCCTTTTCTTAATGAGTTCTTCTGCAACTTTGATGTTCTTGGGATCATATCCCACTTCTATGACTAGTTCTTCTAGAGATTTGATTATGTTGTATTTGGTTTGTGAGAAAGCCTTTTCTAGTTTTAGCTGACCTCTGATGTTTTCTAGAGTATTTTGTAGCTTCTGTACATTCATGGATTTTTTTGTCATGGTAGAATACAACATTTCACTAGCTTGCTTGTGAAATTCTATTTGGTCTATAGGATGAAGATCCTTGGCTTGAACTTCATATGATGTCTTCTTATAATCTATTGATGACTTAGGATGCTTCACTATTGGCTGCAGGAAATTCATCTGCATCTTTCTGGTCTTGTAGTCAAATGCTGAAAGGAGCCTGCTTTAGACACTACGTGTCTCCTTCTAGTATTGGGTATAAGTATCTGATTTTAATGCCTCATTCTTGATCTTGATTTCCTTGTACTTCTACATGATATCCCGTTCTTTATTTCTTGGTTTACTTGAAGAAGACACTTCAACACTATGTTGCTTTTGAATGATCTGAGTGTTAGATGTTGAATGTTGGTGAGTTTCTTCAGAAACTGCTGGTGGTGCATTTTATTTTATCATTGGGTCTGTATCAAGGATTTCAATTGTCTCAACTTTCTCATTTACAGGATTTGGCTTGGGCTTCTTCCTGTAAATCAATTTGATTTTTTTTTTAGTGGTGGTTTGATCTGAGTATGATCCTTCTTATCTGACGCTCTTGGAGCTCCTATCTTGTAGGACTGGATTTTTTAAAATAGTACTGGTCTCTGCTGGTTTCTCCAGCTCTTTCAAAGTATTCTCCAACCATTCATACTGATTGGAGTACTTCTCTATATATGGCTTGGAGTCATGGACAAAAGGAGTTAACTTAAATTTATTTCTTGTCTTGCTTAGAACTCCTAAAGGATCGTAATTCCATTTGAAGCTTTCACTAAACCTGAATTCATGAAGACACTTTTCTGCTTGTTGACCAACAGTCATGTTATTACAAATGAAGGGACTAATATGATTTTTTATCTTAAATTGTGTTTTCTTCTTGGCTGATAGAAATTTAACTTCATCAAAGTTAATAATCTTCTTGATATACTAAAGTGGAAATAACCTCACTGGGAGGTATTTTGGCAGTTTATATGGGGTTAGCTGACAAACATAAACTCTAATCTCAGTGTGGTTTTGGTAAAGATACCAATCTTCTGTCTTACTGTGTTCTAATAACTGTAAGACCCTTTTAATCTCATCACTGACTATTGGTTGAATGTTTTTGTTCATCATGTTGACAGTTGGATAGATGAATGAGTCAATGAAGTTTGTGTATGTGAAATCTTTTGAATATTTCCTGATTAATGAAGTCCAAAAGACTACTGACTGAGGATTACCTTCAACATCCAATTTTTGAAGGTTAATTGTAAATCTTTCAGATTGAAAGTATAGGAACATATGGAACAAAAAATATGAATACTTGAAGACACCTTCTTCAGATAATCTAACAAGTTGCTCATGAATCGTATCAGAGAGGTATTGGGAAAAATTGAATACAGAAGGAGGAGGCTGACCATGGGAGAAAATAGACAAAAAACCTAGGACTGAAGCATCAACATGCTCATCAGTAAAATAACCAAAAATACAAGACATCATTGTGATGATATGCTTGGTTCTCTCAGAGAATATATCTGCTGGATATAGTCTTGGGAGTTTCTACTGATGAGGGAATGAATGTTTGGCATATCTGGAATCTCTTGGGGAAATCCAGATTGAGATACAATTGTGTGAGGGTCTCAATAGACAGTGGGATTTCATTATGCCTAGGTTGAATTTGCAGCATCTGGTTTATTCATTCATCTATGATCATGAATAAAATCTCTTTACTAGGGGTTACAATGACTCTTTGATCAGGAAAATAATTGGTTTGACAGAGTTTGATAACCTCTAGACATTGAAAGGTTTGTGGGACAACGTACTTGGGAAGATTGGACTCCCAAAGGAAAACTTCATCAACTTGGTTAATTGACTTATCATGGCTCTAGCA
Organism: Pinus albicaulis; assembly: GCA_034641835.2. NCBI lineage: Eukaryota > Viridiplantae > Streptophyta > Pinopsida > Pinales > Pinaceae > Pinus > Pinus albicaulis. The sequence goes on from CM076572.1 coordinate 1,431,732,204, forward strand.
GTGGAGCTCAAGGAGGTTAAATCAGTGACAGGGTCGCTAATTTTAAAATATCTGTCTGCTAAGGGAGTGTGTTCCACATCAAAAACTGGAGTTTGTAGGGGATTGACTATTACAATACCTTGGGAAGCCATTATTTTTGTATTTTATTCAATTAATTACTCTCTGTGATCAAGAAATAAGCTCAGGCTTTCAGAAATATTGTGAAAAGATGACTACGATCTGCAGAAGGGTTTTCAAAGACAACACTGGCTTTCTATGGTCTACAAAGGTCCTAAATTGGTTCAATTAACTTGTTACTTTATTGTTGTAAGTACAAGCCTTAGTATTTCACGAATACCTAGAAAAAATGAAACTTTTATTTTGTAGAGAAGGTAGACAACAAGGGATCTGCTGGTCTTTATAGAGCTTTGGATTGGTTCTGTAGTGTCTTTAGCAGCAAGAAATCTTGAATTTTGGTGTAAAAGGGATTGAAACAAGGTCGACAGCGATTTGTTTGCTTTGGAATAGGTGATTAATGCTCTCTTTGCGCAAAATATAATAGAATAAATGGTGAAAAGGCTGAAAGGGAAGTCTTATTCATTTTTAACCAACAATTATTGATCTTTTAAGTGCGGGTTAAATTTCAAATGGCAGTGGTATTCAACGTACATGCAAAAAAGAACTTGGCAGGAGTATGGTGGTTTTCACATTGGAAACATTTGGTAGGCAGTATTATTTTGGAGGATGTGATAGAATCAGGGATTTCCATGTAGCAAAGGGTATGGGTTGTGAAACTTCTCATTTCACAATCTCTTGGGGTTGTTAAATATTGGGCGATTGAGGATGCGAAAGTCCTCATTGGCCGTAGGATTTGATGGGTCTTGATGATCCGGACTTATGCAGGAACGTAGTAAAATACAGAAATAGGCATAGACACAGAGATGTAGCAGAAATAATACTTCATTTCATTAATATCAAATAACCGAAATATGTTTATAGACGTAATGGAAATAAACTAGCTAGGGCGATGGTAGCTTATCTATGAGAAGAGATGTGGCAGCTACATGCCTCTGAACTATGTTACAATGAGGCTCAAAGGCTTATTTATTGTTGAGAAGTAATGCAAAACCCTAAACATCCAAAAACCTAATCGTAGGAGATGAAGCGCCAAAACTATGGGCCATGTTTCGGTAAATTGGTGTTTCAACTTCCCGGGGACGTAACTTTTGTATACGATCTCTGTTTGGCGCGCATAATACCTTGTTAGAAAGATCTATTGCTCTCAATTTTCCCAAAAAACATCGTTTAGGCCCTCAAAACAGCTTTGGAAGTTCAGGACCCAAAAAAATGCTAAAAACAGTAAGTTGTGCCAAAACTGAAAAACTGAAAGAACCAATGGTGGGGGTTCAAATGGAATAGGTGGGTGGCCACCAATATCCAATTAGCTCATTAGGGCCTCCAAATGGCTCCAAAAGTTTAAGAACTGACACCATGCTAAAAATAGTAAGTTGTGCTGAAAGTGAAAAACTAAAAGAACTGATGGTGCAGGTCCTAATGGAATAGGTGGGTGGCCACCAATATCCACCTGGATCATTCCTCCCTCCTTAGGAAGAAATGGTCCCCATTGCGTTAATTTCCTCCATGAGAGGCAAATTCTGCTGAACTTGGTATTGGATTTGTCCAGGATGTCATGGACTTGCTGGTGAACGTGCTGGATGCATTCAATAATTTGGTTTACTCAGACAGTACATGTGTGGATTCTATCTATGTAATCACATGAGTTATGGAAATGCTGGGCGGCGGTGCGCCAGGGGTCAGATCAATGGAGTGCTTGTCTGGATAGTGTATAGGAACCTCTGTGGGTGAGGAGAAAATGCCTTCGTATTCCTCCACGCCTTTTTCCATCTGTTGTTGTTGTGCAAGGGAGCCCTGTTTTGAGGATGTGGCCACAATATTCTTATTTCCTTGTGGGAGAATGGTAATGCAAATAAATTTCCTTGTTTTTGAAACAATGTTACTGTGTTGTTTTGCAGTAGTCAAAGAGATGGCAGGAGTCGGTATTACCTCCAATATCCTGTACAAGTTATTTCCCTAAGTAATAATGACATCACGAGGCCTAGATTCATACACAACATGTCACCTCCACAATTATGGTTGACCCAGTAATACATCAACTACATCAAGAGGTGCAACATCACACAATACCTCATCCGTGAATGGCTTGATGCTGTACAGAAGGCGACACTGTTGGCCGACGTGCAGATCTATCCCTAGGTGAAGCCACTCGATGGCATACAGCTGCAGGTGTGCTATGATTGGTAGGCCAAGTTGCTTCATAACCTCTGCTGAAATGAGGTTCTTTTGGCTTCTGCTATCTAAAAGAAATTTCAGTGGAGAACCCTTCACCCACATCTGCGAATGGAAGAGGCGTTCCCTCTCCTATGGATCCTAAAGATCCTCCCTATGGATCTTGGTGGTGGAAACAATGGCACTGGGGTCCGCATCAATGATCTACTTTTCTTTTTCATCTCCCTGGTCTGGTTCTAGCTCAGGTTCAGAACATGCATCTAATTTGGGTGCCTTTAGTTCGGCCACCAATGACTGTTTAGCCCGACACTTTGTTGTGTTATGAGTGGGGCTGTTATGGAATTCACACCACTTCCTCGTGTCCTTATTTGGATTTGTGGTGGTGTTATGAGTCACCCCCCTTTGGGTCTACCCCTTGTTTTGTGGTTTGAGGGTGCCTTTCCCTGGCTTCGGATTCACGGATCCAAAATCTCTCTTCTTCTGCTTAAATTTATGCTCAATCTTAGCGGCATAGCGATATGCCATGCCAAGTGAGGTAGTTTCAAGGAACTCTATTTCCTCCTGAATGTGTCTATGCAGACAGCTGCAGTACTTCAGCACCAAATGTCTCTTTGAATCTTTAATACCCAACTTTGTGCACATGGTATGGAACAAATTCATCAGTTCGTGCACATCTTGATCCCTTTGCCACCGCAGCGGGGTGCATTGGATTTACTTGTCCTCATATCTCCCCACGGGGTAATATTGTTCCTTGATGCCATCTCAGAATGAATTCCAAGTGGGTGTAGCTGAGAACTGAGAGGTTTCCCCCTCGTCCTTTTTCTCACAATAGGTTTTCCACCAATCTTTGACATGGGGGGCAGCTTTGAGAAGTGCAAAAATAATCTTTTCTCGATCAGAGAAATTATGGACCGAGAAATACCCTTCTAGCAAATTCAACCATCTATCTACGGCGTCTGCATCTATTTGGCCTTCAAATAAAGTAATGTAAAAGTTTACTTGTACCTTGAAGGGAGTGGCACCCCCAGAGTGGTTTTTGGATGCAGATGCACCATAGGTGGGCAGCCGTTGAAGGATCTGAGCAAAGTTATCCATCATCGCGTTCCTTTGTTTCTAGAGGACCTCCTCGAGCAATATTTTGATAGGATCTCCTTCTCCCTCATCTTTCTTTTCTTCTTCCATGGGAGGTTGTCGGGGTTTACGAGGCTGATCTTTCAAGGGTTCAACCAGATCGAGCCCTAACTCCTTATACCCTGACCTCGTTGGGGACATGCAAAGAAAAATAGAGAAAGAGAAAACCTCTCTGATACCACTGATCTAGATTTATGCAGGAACGAAATAAAATACAGAAATAGACATAACATAGAGATGCAATGGAAATAATAATTCATTTCATTAATATCAAATAACTAAAATATGTTTATAGACAGAATGGAAATAAACTAGCTAGGGCGATGTAACTTATCTCTGAGAAGAGATGTGGGGGTTACATGCCTCTAAACTGTGTTCCAATGAGGCTCAAAGGCCAATTTATTGTTGAGAAACAATGGAAAACCCTAAATATCCAAAAACATAACTGTAGGAGATGAAGCGCCAAAACTATGGGCCCTGTTTGGGTAAATTGGTGTTTCAACTTCTCGGGGACATAACTTTTGCATACGATCTTCGTTTGATGCACATCATACCTCGTTAGAAAGATATATCTGAGGAATACAAATTTTGTTGTGAGAAACATCGATACATAGACCCATGTTGCTCCTGGTGTTCCCAAAAAACATTGTTTAGGCCCTCAAAACGGCTCCGGAAGTTCAGGACCTGAAAAACTGCTAAAAATAGTAAGTTGTACCAAAACTGAAAAACTGAAAGTACCGATGGTGGGGGTTCAAATGGAATAGTAGGTGGACACCAATATCCACGTGGCTCATTAGGGCCTCAAAATGGCTCCGAAAGTTTAGGAACCGACAACCTGCTAAAAATAGTAAGTTGTGCTGAAAGTGAAAAATTGAAAGAACTGAAGGCACATGTTCGAATGGAATAGGTGGGTGGCCACCAATATCCACCTGGATCACTTGATCTGATGGCTAGTCGAATTGGATGAATCCATCGGGGGTCTGATAGGAGTGGGGCCAGGTTTTTTAAGTCAATGCGATGGGTTATGATATAAGCTATGGCTTAATATATTTGAAAAGGGTTAGGAATATGTTATGGGCGGGGTTAACATAACTTGGTCTAATATAGGTCAGGATTTTATAATAGTGGGGGAATTAAAACTAAGTGGGACCCGGGGTTATATGAAATGAGTTTAATTTAATATAAAGGGGTTGGGAAAATATTATTAAGAGAGGATTAATACATAATGGAGGTTAATAAAATATACATGTGGGAATGTTAATATGTGTGGGAATGAGTTTAACTATATATATTTAAACTAAGTTTAACTATATATATTTAAACTAAGGTTAAATATGAAGGGATGTTAATAAAATGTGTAATGTGGAATATTTAAAATACATAAGAACCAGTGTTTAAACAAACATCGGGGAGGGTTTTTTCATGGTGGGGACTGATATATCAATTTAACCATTTAGACTTAGGATAAGTGGATTTTAGGGGGTTAAAATGGAAAAAGGGAAATTAATAAGGGAAATTTTCTTTCCAAAGGATAAATGTGTTTTAAACTAGGTAAATGGGTATTTAGGTAGGGAGAATGAGTGAAGTAAGGGGAAAAATATTAATATGAAGGGGAAGGATATTCTTACAAGGGAAATGAGTTTGGAAGGAAGTTAGTAATATGAAATGACCAATTTCTGCTATCCATGCCTTGTGAAAACTGCTTCTACCTACCCATCATCTACCCTAACATTTTTTCTTCATTTATTTGGGTGCATTTGAGCTTGCTGACCCTTTATCTTTTCTTTTCAATAACCAAACTATCTAATTCTAACCTTATTGCTTCCGATGGCTCAGATTAAATTGTTGAGCTAATTATTCCCTACCTAACTAGTGATTTGACAAGATTAAACAGTTTGGCTAGATCTTTATTCTCTAACTATCAACATGAAATTTAAAACATGAATGAGTCAAGATTATGTTGTTTGACCATCATGGATTGTAGCATTTTTGACAAGTTGCACACAATCTTATTCGCAAAGTAAAGTAAAAATAGTGGCATTTGTCCCGGATGCGGGTGTGTAACTATGCGTTTAGTATATGGGTGGCACGGTGGGTTGGCACGTGGCTTATTACCACTGCCATCCGACCTCGCATGTTGCTCGTCTTTAATTCATCTACTTCCATCTTCAATGCTGCGTTAATGCATCTCGTCCCTCCACACTAGCTTGCAAGGTCATCTGTCATGGCAGCTCTCCAAGGTTTCATTCATGCTCCTCCCCTATGCTCGTGTTGTTCCCTTGCTGCCGCAGAGCCTCGCTCTCAGACCAGCACTGGGAAACGGTGTGCTCTGGAATGCTGCGTCAATTTGTTGCCAGGATTTCACGCTTCACAAAGTCCTTTCTGCAAACTCAGTCGTATCTCATCCTCAGTCTTCTCCAGTGCTCCTTTGCAGGCTGAAGCTCAGCCTCTTTCAGCCCCCCCTGCCTCCACAGTACTGCTAACTGTTCTACACCTCCTGTTCTTTACATCATGCCAAGATTGCACCAGAGAATGCGCTGCAAGAGGGGAGGTTCTTGTGGGCGTGTGATCCGCCAGCCCTCCTCCTCTACTTCTGACTCCTCGTCTTACTCCTCGGATTTCTGCTCTGACCGCTATCCCAATACCAGGAGTGGTCATGGACGGGGTCGAGGGCAGCATAATTCAGCAACGCGCTCTCATCTCTCCTCCCCTACTCAATCTCATACCGCTCGTTTTCAGTTCCCCTACACTTTCAGTAATTCCTCCTTCATAGCTACAGTTACCATTGAGCTTCGAGAGGACTCTTCTGGTCTGGTTTCTGTGACACCAGGGGTGACTCTAGAGATGAGGGTGGAAGATAAGCATGGTACTTCTCATATTGACAACAAGCTGAGTAAGGATCCTAGTGGCACTGCAACCCAGGACGTGAGCTTTCAAGCTGGTCCGTGCGTCCCAACTAGTGGTGGTTTTACAGGCAAGGAGGGCCATCCTACTGAGGAAGAAGACCCCTACAAATATGCATGCCGCATCATTGAAGAGTTGCCTTCCACCTCTCATGAATCTTAATCAGGTCTGGATTCAAAGGTTTTTGATTCCCTGTTGCTTGAATGGGCTCAATTCCCTCTTGTTTTACAGTCGTTATATGCTCAGAATTTTTCACTAAGGTTCAATTGTCGGTTTCCCCTGCGTGGGTGGCATTCTTCTGTTTGTGTCTTTGCGTTTATGTTATGGTTACAACAGTTCAATGGGTCAGAACCTAGTTTTGAAATGGGCAGCACCTACCTGTTTATTTGTATGGGTCCAGTTAATCTGTTTTGGTCTTTGAAGTACCTCTGGTTAGTTTTCAGTTTCGTTATGGGCGAATGCCACATCTCTGGGCTAGACATGGTCATGGTCTTTGAAGTTCTTCTGGTCAGTTTTCAGCTAGTTCTTTTGGTCAGTTTTCAGCTATGTAATGAGTGTATGCCGCATCTCTGGGCTAGACTTCTCGAGGCCACTGCCTCTTTGTAAAAAAAAAAAATTGTATCAATATAGGAGTAGAAAAATTCAGAAAAAAAAGTAGTGGCATTTGAATTTGCATCACTTTCAGAATTTATTTTTATCTCTTTTTGGTAGGGTTCATAACTCATATTCTTTTTGATATTTTTCTTTTATTATTCCTTTGATTTTTCTTTAGGACTTCACCCTCTTTACATTTTTTATTTTTAATATGGGAAAGCAATTTTGTAGAAAGAAAAAGTATGTACATATTATGAGACTAATCATATTAAATTCAAAATAATGAATCCTATTATTGTAGGACCCTAACAGTTCCCTATCATACCCTTCATAGCATCTATACCCACCTCGATTTGGGTGTCGTATCTAACTTCCTAGCGAGTGAAACCATCAACCAGCGGAGATTTTTCATCATGGTAAACCAAATAGCAGACATAATTTCCTTTATCCTTGCTCCATTTTAAATCCATGTCAATAATTATTGATCATACATATATTTTTCTTTGACTATGATATACCAGAGGTCAGTACCAGTCATTTCCCTCCACATGTTTTTATAATCAGATATTTATTGAAATTTTCATGGTCCATGATGCCGCATCCACCCTCCTCTATCAACCTGGTCAACAATGACCATCTTTCCAAATGAATCTTCCCCATTTTTTTACTACTTGACCACAAGAAACTAGCCATAATAGTTTCAATCACGTGTATAATCTCCCTTGGCAGCATGAAAAACTACATCCAAAACACCAAGATGTTTTGAAGCACTGATTTCAGTAGAATCAATCTCCCTCGCAACATTAACCACCTATGCTACCACCCTGACAGGTTTTTCTCAAATTTATTGGTCAGTCATAACCAATATTTCTTACCATACCTATTTGGTTTAAGTTAGAAACCAAGGTACACAAAACTGGAATCTATGTTTTGAAGCACTGATTTTAGTATAATCAATCTCCCTCCCAACATTAGAATAGGAATTTTTTTTCTCATCATAATTCTAGAAGCCTCACTGAAGGAATTAATAATTCTATGAAAATGAATCCATTCTTCATACTCTTTCACCCCACCAAACAATAAGTCGTCCATAAAACATAGAAGAGACACAACAATGTGTCTGGTAATTTTTAGCCCAGATATCGCCCCCTTGTTCCTCATATCCCTCATTTTTAGGCTCAAGAAATCTATAATAAGAAGGAACAAGAGGCGGCATAGGGCACACCCCTGCCACAGACCCCTATAAACCCTAAAGAATTGAGTGGGAATTCCTTTGATGATCACCACAAAGTTTGTATTTTTGATACAAGCCATAATCCATTCTATGTTGTTAGGTGACAGACCAATTTTGATCAACACCAGATTCAAAAACTCCCAATCCATGCAATCACAGGCTTTGATCAAATCCACTTTAATAAGGCATGATTTTAACTTCCGAACTTTCATTAAATGCAACATTTCTTGACTTATGGCTATAACATCCTGGATCTGTTGACCCTCTAGAAACCTGAACTATTCTGGAGTGATAGATTTTGACAACACCGATTTGATCCTGCATGAAATGAGTTTAGAAATAATTTTATAAATGAAATTGAAAAGAGAGATGGGTCGATAATCAGAAAAAGTCATGGGGTCATCCTTTTTGGAAATCAAGGCAATGAAAGAGGCATTGATGGCCTCAGAAATGAAACCTTTAACCCGAGATTCCTTAGTAACAACGATAAAATCCAAAAGCATCAATTCCGAAAAATGATGAAAAATATCCATTCCCTAGCCATTAGGGCTGAGAATTTTTTCTCAAGTGCAATATTTAATAACAACCAAAAATTCCTCCTTAGTTATCAATGTTCTCATCTCAACATTGTCATCCTCTGATTACATCTCCAACACATGGTTAATGAATTCCATTTGAGCATGAAAATCATGTTCTTGTTGCATAAAAAACTTACTGAAATGATTAACAACGACCCTCTCTATATAATTTTCAGTTGTGAATTGATGATTGTCCTCATCCCAAATGACATAGATATAATTCACCTGTTTTCTAAGATTAACATACATATGAAAAAATATGGAATTATTATCCCAACTTCCAACCATAATGCCATAATTTTAATTTGAATATCTTCCTCCTTTGATAAAATAATTTTATGCTTTGTTCCCTCCATTTCCATAATTTTTGAAAGATATAGGTCAGATAAATAGAGAGGATCAATAGGATCATTGAAAATTATCATTGAATACTCAATTTCAAAGAGAGCTTTGTTGTTAGTCAACCTCTTTGATTTCATCCAAGAGCAGACATCCTTTTTTAAACCCTTCAAATTTTCAGAAATGTAAGACATACAGCTTGTTGGGGCAGGTAGTATCTTCATCTTCTAGGCCTTATAAAAAAGAGACTCAAAGTTCTTCATATTCAACCACGTGGGATTGAATTTGAGATGAAATGATCACTAACAAAGAACCTCTTTCTAGGAAAGTATGATAGCTTGATGATCAAAGAATAATTAAGGGATAATTTTGGATTGGAGACCAACCAAAAGCCTATGCAGTGAAATACTCATCATAAACCTATCTAGACGTTTGGAAATATCCTCAAACCCTATGCTACATCTCGTTAAGTGGGCGCCAGAGGAATCAAAGAAACATATATAGGGGCAAAAGCATCCAACATGTCCAGGAAATAATCAGTAATACAATCCTATTTCGTTGTTACACCCCAAATTTCCCCTTAAACTATGGAAAAGTTGAGATATACAAAAAATATTTTAGGATTCAAGGCCCAACAAGCCCAAACCTGAAACCTGATCCAAAAATTTCCTTCTGCCAACATAAAGGGCATATGAGTTGATGATGGGCAGTATATGGATTGACCCCACCTAATTCCCTGATAAAATGACACATGCACAGGAAATGTATGCCTTGAGCTCTAAGATTTTAGGGTTCCACATCTTCCCCAACTCTACCGAGTGTCTAATCACATCAGTGGCACATACACACCAATCTAGGAAATAGACAGAAATGCCTCCAATGTTTTTTCATGAGGGATCATATTTTTCTAGATGAGAATGAGATTAGAGTTTTGTATCTTGATAACAACTCTCAGGGAGCTAATGTTTTGCACCGCTCCCAATTCCCTGACGTTCAAGGATAGAATGATTATGGAGGAACATGATTCTCGGGAATAACCCCTGTTGAGCCCTAGAATTGCCTTCTCTTTTACAAACCTTCACTTCATTTCATCATTCTTTTATCACTTCATAAGCCTAAAAACAATGAAGAATGATTAGGATTGCATAAAGGTTACATGCAATTGATTAACATATTGTATTTTCATGGTTTTCGCTGTTTTAATAATTTTATGCAAAATAGCTACAGAATACAGACGTTCCGTAGCTGATCAGGCGTTCCGCAGCTATTTTAGTGGTTGAATATGTTCCAGGTGTCAGTTGGAGGATTGGGCCACATGGGTGTTTCTAGAATGATGCCTACACAGATTCTATCCTACTCACTCAGTCTAGATCAACAGAAAAGTGTGCCTAAACTCATGGTCAAAGGTGGAGTCAAACTATGTTATCCAAATGCAGTAGGACTCTTGATTTGAGTCCAAGAGTCCTATTACAAGTCTAAATTCGAATTAGGAAGAGTCCAACAGTCCTATTGCAAGTCTAATTCGAATTAGCCACATGTAGCAAGTATATCTCATAATCAGTTATGTATTTTCCCTTTAAATATTGGTTGTACAAGACCAAAAAGACAGTTCAGAAAAAGTATAGTGCAGTTCAGATTTACAGTGATACTCTGTTTTTGAATGTTGTTTTAATAAAGGAGATTAGCCTCTGATGCTGTACTGAAGACAACCTTGAGGAGTTGAAGATTTTTATGCCAAATTCATAGCAGAGGGCCCCTGCTATCCAAGGAGGCTTCTACATGCTTTCTAGATAAGTAGCTTTTAATTCTGTGCTGTTATATTTCTTACTTAGACAATTTTCTGAGTTTATATTTTTTAGTATCATGTCTTACATTGTTTGTTTAACTAACAGATCCTCATGATGTTATAGTTAGTCCTTTCTTAAGTTTTTCCAACATATCTCTATTCATTGAATGGATTTAATTGTGAAATCTTGAGTTACCATCACTTTAGTTTTTGTCATTTATATTAAAAGATCCTCATTATCCTACAACCATTCTTTTTCTTAAAAGCTTTTCCAACATATCACTATTATATGAATGAGATTTGGTTGTACTATGTTGAGTTAATTAGTAGTTTCTATTCTTCAATTAGATAGAAGATCCTCATATTGTTACAAACAGTCTTTTTCTCAAAATTGTTCCAAAAAATATCTAAATCACAGAAAAGACCTAATTGTAATACTGTGGGTTACTTGTTGTTTAGAATATCCTTATTTCATTATATCTAATCTCCTTCAATAAAATCTTCCAATAAATCTCTAGCTGATGAATGAGATCTAGTTATAATGTCATAAGTAGTTTTAAATATTCATAGAAGATCCTTAGCATATTATAGCAATTTTCTTCTCAATCTATTCCAAAATATCCCTATCATATGAATAAGATTGCACTATAATATTCTAAGTTGCTGTATGTTTTTAGGAAAATCCTCATCACATTGGAGTTCAATATCTTTCACAAATTATTCGAACAAACCTCTAAAGGATCAGGTTGAAATATAATGTCTTGAGTTATATTTCATGATCATTTGCAAGTTAGGACATCCATGGATTAGAATGCTATGTTTTTCATCATTTTCTTAATTAGGGACAAAATTTACAATTACACTTTGTTTTGAGTCTAAGGTTCTCTTTTATTTTCTTTTTGACATAGATTTAATTTCATCTTCTGAACATAGAGTAGCATACTAAGTACTAAAAAGACAAAACCCCCAAAAACAATAAGAAAAACACATACAACGAAGTAAGGAAAAGGTCACTTAGGCACATATAGTGCACCACACTTCATCAAAATTACAAGCCCTGGTTGTTAATTAATGGAAGAAATTTAAGAACACTAAATTGACTAAAAATTTTGGCACCATTGCCGGGGAAGTGTAACTAGGTAACCTTATTTCTTACATCCCAAAAAAAAAAAAAAAAAGACACTTCAATCACCTACCACACCCACTATATCATGTGGTGCAGTAAGAGCCACACATCCACATCATGAATTCATATTTTTGCAGGTAGAAGAAGAGGTGACAAAGGAGGTTGGATGGAGATGATGACAATGAGGAAGATCCTTTTGGATTTCCCATTCAAGAAACTGATATCAACGTTCAAATGAAGAAAATCCATCCATCTGTACTTCCTAACTTCAAAGGTATGAGATCAGAAGACTCGGAAACCTTTCTTTTTGAATTTGAAATAATTTGTAGATCTTATGGCTACTCATTGCACATGCAAAAATTGAATTTGTTTCCAACAACATTGAAGGATAAAGCTCTTAGATGGTTCATGACTTTAGGAACAAATTCTATAAGGACATGGGATGATATGAAAAGAGTATTTTTGGAAAAATATAAAGGTTATTACATGCACCGTGACCTTAGAAATGAAGTCTTTAAGATGAACCAAAAAGAGGATGAAAGCCTAGAATATTTAGTGGAGAGATTTACTTATAATAGCAAAAGATCTAAATTGCATAATTTAGGATCAGATGCATTAAAAACTCTCCTACTAAATGCTATAAAGGATGAATGGATTGATCTTCTTAATCTTGTGGGAAAAGGAGATGTTTATCGATTGTCATTTCAAGAAATTTGTGAACTATGCAAGAAAATATCAAGAGGAAAAGCAAAGTGTGTAAGATCCCCTCAAAATCCATTTATGGCAAAAGTAAGTAAGCCAGCATCAGGATTGGTAAGTCAAACTGAACCTAACAATTTGCTAAACATTCTTGGTAATTTAAATGAACAAACTGACATGCTAAGAATGAAAAACAAGCAAAAAGTTGCTTCATTTATATTTTTCCCTAATGTAGAAAGAAACATGCGTTGCATGAATGTCCACGTGATAACATTAAAATGTGTAAAATTTGTGCAGGATCACATACTACTGAAGATTGCCCATCATTACCAGGGTTGAAGGAAATTTACCAGAAGGATAATGGAGCAAATCAAGCACAAGAGAAACTTTGTTATGTAGCTCCAAGAGGACTATGGCAGCCTCATCAACCCAATATGATGCAATATCCTTATGCACAGTTTCAAGGTTATGCACATCAACCTCAAGGTAATTGGAAAACACCCTTGCCTTGGCAACCTTGGGCATCTCAATCCCAACCTCAAAACCAATCTTGGCAACAAAGTTGGCAAAGGCCCTACAAAGGAAATCCACTATCTCCTCAATCTTTCCCTCTCTATCCTCAATACCATGATCAATTTTATCCATACCATTTACCTCCACTACAACATCAATATCACCCTCATTTGACCTCAATTCAACCTTTTCCATTACCATCCACACAAACACCCCAAAGATTCCCCACTCCACTACTTGCACAACCATTTCATATCCCCAACAATAAAACACCTCAATCAACTTACAATTTTGAGGTATTGCAAAATGATTCACCAGCTATCATTGAAGAACAACAACCAGAAGAAGAAGACTCAGATAAGGTCTAAGAATCATGGACATCTGTTGATAAAGAGAAGTTATTGGAGCCAGAGATTGAAAAGTCTCATGCATGCCTATCACCAGATTCTATGAATGAAGATCACATCTCTGAAGACTTGCATTTCATCATAGAGGAAAGACAAGGAAGACAAGATTACATTGAATCTTGGTTCAATTCATTCATTGGATCCCAATGCTCAATTATTCAATATCTTCTGACATCATCAAAATCAAGACTGTGGGCATCTCATATATAGGTACATATCAAAGAGTATCTTTCAAACCTGCATATGAGTTTATCTATCATCTTGTTACAGACATGGTTCCATTGGAAGTATTCATATACTTGAACAAGATTTTCTTTTTCAAGTAGAGTAGGACATAAAAATAAAAAAAAAAGTAAAGAGAAAAATAAGTCCTATTGTGAAAACCAGCTTGCTAGCGCAATTGGACATGAACTTTGCTTGAAAACCAGGCAACTGGCGAGCAAAGTTCACAATAATTTCTGCAATTTCATGATGGTTTCAATCTTTCATGGTTCTTCAAATCATTTTTGGTTCTATGCTCGAGTTGGATGATGTGGAATTCCTTAAGGTCCACCTTCCAACATATCTTGTCCCATAAACCTCAACACTTTATCTGGGATCAAGATTAGAGGTTATTTGGAGTGCCTTGGATCTTGCATTCATCAATGGCAAGCCTCCTCGTTGATAACAATGGGAATACAACAATGTCTCTTGATTGTCAAATCTTGCGGGCGACTCGACTTCGACACATTCATTCATCCCTATCAAGATGCACTGAGGTACCTTGACACTCATTTACATTATCGGTGAGTTGTCTCACATTGGTTAACGATTTTCATTATTGATCGGTAATCCAATGATTTCTTCCCATGCTCGACTTCGACACATTTATTCGCATGGTAAAAATTGTACCATGAATGTTGGCTTTGATGAAGACTAATGGTTTTATGGAATCAACAACAACTTGCAGCAGTAAATTTTATTATTTTCTTGTAGCAGCATGTTCATCTTTTTTTCAATTCAAAAACAGCTGCGGAAAGTGGCAGTTTCTGCAGCTATTGCTGTAGCAGCCTGTTTTTGTTTTTTCCAACTTTTTCCAGAGGCAGTTTTGGCACAAATATTGCAAGAGATTGGAGCAGAAATAAAAAAATTATGAGCTTTTGGGTTTTCTCAGAATATGATAAATTGAGTAAGACGTGGGCAGAATTTGAAAAAAAACAATTTTTAAGGGCATTTCAGATGGGTTTTTAAGGCAGATTTTCATTTTTCAGCATTATGGACAGATTAGGACAGATTTCAGTATTTTTGCACAGCAGCACCTTTTCTTCATCAAAATGAAATTCTAAAAGCATGTGGCAGTAGAAAAGGTAAAAATACATAGTTTCCCTTTTGAATCACTCAATTCGGCCTTAAAATGAGTTCGTGGCGTACTTTTTTGTTGCAACATTGGGCAGAATGAAGGGTGAAACAGAGCAGAAATTGATTTTATCATAACTTTCAAACCGTGCATCTGTTGGTCCTGAAATTTTTATGGTAAATGCATTGAGGTAGGGTGAATAAACACAAAAAATTTCAGAAAATTTCAATGTGTATTCTTCAAGAAATTGGCCACTTTCACCTACATCCATTTCTCATTTTTCGGGAGATCCATGCAACCAATGGTTGAGATTTTTCGTCGAAAAATGCATAATAATATTGGTAATAACCTAAAAAAATTTCAGGGAAGTGTGATGTACCATTTGAGAGAAATTGAAAAATTCATTTCATCTTACAATTCCACTCCATATCACTCCACTTTCACTCCATCTCACGCCACTTTCATTCCATTTCACAAGTCATATTCCACCTTCACTCCATTACATTTCACATCCATATTCCATAGCCATACTTCATTTCTTTTTACAGATTGCATGTTGCAGCCACATCTTATTCAGCAGTTCTGACACAATTGTACAACCTACAAAGAGATGATGATTACAGGAAATTTAAGGATTCTGTTTTGAAGACCAACATGCTAAAAGAGGACCAAAGGAACAACATCAAGCACAACGATTAACAAGGTCAAAATTCTGAGGTAAATTATGAAAATTATTTTAATAGCAAAAAGTTAAAACATGAAATAGATACAATGTGTATAATCATATGTTTCCTAAAACAACCTATCATTCGAATTGATTAACATATCTTGGCCATATCCCTTATCCAACATTCCATAACGATCCTCATTAAAACCTTGATTAATGACTAACGGTCATAATCACAAATGTAACCTACTAGTCCACATCTCCTTAAGATTGTATCATTCACTTATTTCACCACAAGTTCATCATAAATTCTCCATCAAATCCATAGCCACTTCATTTTCCCTTATAGCTTAATTACCTCCATCCATTCACCTCCATTACACTTTGGAGCCAATCCATCTTTAAGTACAGAGAGGTAATTCTGAGGGTGAAGCATCATTCTACAACTAATCCATCTTCAGACACAGAGATATAGTTTCAAAAATAAAGCATTAGACTCTGTAGTCAATCTAGCTTCAAGCATAGAAAAGTAATTCTGAAAGGAAGATAATCTGCACAGAGGAGGAATGTGGCTAATTGTTAGGACAGAACCAGTTGGAGTCAAGTATTTGGAAGGATATCCACAAGTCAAGGAACTACTACAACAAGCAGGGAGGTTAAATTTTATAAAGAAATTTGATGGCTTCCATAAGGAGATTACAAAATCATTTTCCAAATCTTTTGATGGAGCAGAAGAAGAAAAACTGACATGGTTATTGAAAATAAACTTGACACTCCACTACGGGAGGAAGATGAAGAACCAATTTCTGAAAATTTAACAGAGATTAGGGGCAAAAGAAAGGAAAAGATAGCAAATGAATATACTGATGAAGAAGATGAGAATCCACCAAAGTTAAGGAGAAGTTCTAGACTCAGAGGAATGATGAAAAAGACATTGGTTAAGGAAACAGGAATTATAAATGTTGAAGATGAAGAAACCCAGAATGACACTAAACAGCAAAAGAAGCAGAAAGATAAGGTTGGATGTTCTAACAGAGGTTTCAGAGCACATGGAATAAGATTTGATGAAATTTCATGAGGACATGCAATAGTTTTGCAGTGGGGGTATGTTGAGCCCTAGAATTGCCTTCTCTTTTACAAACCTTCACTTCATTTCATCATTATTTTATCACTTCATAAGCCTAAAATCAATGAAGAATGATTAGGATTGCATAAAGGTTACATGAAATTGATTAACATATTGTATTTTCATGATTTTTGCTATTTTAACAATTTTCTGCAAAATAGCTACATAATACATACGTTTCGTAGCCGATCAGGCGTTCCACAACTATTTTAGTGGTTGAATATGTTCTAGGTGTCAGTTGGAGGATTGGGTCACATGGGTGTTTCTATAATTATGCCTACATGGATTCTATCCTATTCACTCAGTCCAGATCAACAGAAAAATGTGCCTAAAATCATGGTCAAAGGTGGAGTCAAACTATGTTATCTAAATGCAGTAGGACTCTTGATTTGAGTCCAGAAGTCCTATTACAAGTCTAAATTCGAATTAGGAAGAGTCAAACAGTCCTATTTCAAGTCTAATTCGAATTAGCCACCTGTAGCAAGTATATCTCATCATCGCTATGTATTTTTCCTTTTAAATATTGGTTGTGCAAGACCAATGTGCAAGACCAAAAGACAAATTTCGTAAAAAGTATAGTGCGCCTAGATTTACAGGGCTACCGTTTTTGAATGTTGTTTTTATAAAGGAGATTAGCTTCCACATTGTACTGAAGAAAACCTTGAGGAGTTGAAGATTTTTATGCCAAATTGATAGCAGAGGGCCCCTGCTATCCAAGGAGGCTTCTACATGCTTTCTAGATAAGTAGCTTTTAATTCTGTGTTGTTATATTTCTTACTTAAACAATTTTATGAGTTTATATCTTTTAGTATCATGTCTTACATTGCTTGTTTAACTAACAGATCCTCATGATGTTATAGTTAGTCCTTTCTTAATTTTTTCCAACATATCTCTATTCATTGAATGTATTTAATTGTGACATCTTGAGTTACCAGCACTTTAGTTTTTGTCATTTAGATTAAAAGATCCTCATTATCCTACAACCATTCTTTTTCTTAAAATCTTTTCCAACATATCACTATTATATGAATGAGATTTGGTTGCACTATGTTGAGTTAATTAGCATTTTCTACTCTGCAATTGGATAGAAGATCCTCAGATTGTTACAAACAGTCTTTTTCTCAAAACTGTTCCAACAAATAACTGAATCACATAAAAGACCTAATTGTAATACTGTGGGTTACTTGTTGTTTAGAATATCCTTATTTCATTATATCTAATCTCCTTCAATAAACTCTTCCAATAAATCTCTAGCTGATAAACGAGATCTAGTTATAATGTCATAAGTAGTTTTAAATATTCATAGGAGATCCTTAGCATATTATAGCAATTTTCTTCTCAAGCTGTTCCAAAATATCTCTATCATATGAATAAGATTGCACTATAATATTCTAAGTTGTTGTCTATTTTTAGGAATATCCTCATCACATTGGAGTTCAATCTCTTTCACAAATTATTCCAACAAACCTCTAATGGATCAGGTTGAAATATAATGTCTTGAGTTACATTTCATGATCATTTGTAAGCTAGGACATTCATGGATTAGAATGCTATGTTTTTCATCATTTTCTTAATTAGGGACAGAATTTACAATTACACTTTGTTTTGAGTCTAAGGTTCTTTTTTATTTTATTTTTGACATAGATTTAATTTCATCTTCTGAACATAGAGTAGCATACTAAGTACTAAAAAGACAAAACCCCCAAAAACAATCAGAAAAACACATACAACGAAGTAAGGAAAAGGTCACTTAGGCACATATAGTGCACCACACTTCATCAAAGTTACAAGCCCTGGTTGATAATTAATGGAAGCAATTTAGGAACACTAAATTGACTAAACAACTCCTCTAAGAACCTGAAGCCCATCACTGTCAAAATCATAACATTGACCAGGAGAAAAAAAAAAAAATTTCACACTAGTGGCAATCCTTGGTCGGTTCTCTTAAGAGAATTCTCTCTAGGGGGAGAGTATGAATTCTCAGATAAGGCACAAGTCGATCTTTTCTTATATTTTGGGGCCCTATTTTTTCCTTGGGTTACATTCCTATGAGAGGAAGGACTAGGAGCTTTCCTTGAATCCTAGAAGAAAGACCCTTTGATAGTTAAGGTTTCCAAGCCCTATGATGCAACTAAAATGGCCTCCATCTCTCTGTCTGGAGAGAAAACTTGTCCCTCATTATGATCGTGAGAGGGCTCATTATTGTCGGTAGATATCTCAAAAAGGAAACAATCATAATTTTTAATCGGCGATAAGACTAACTCAGAAGGAGCCAAAGAAAAATCTCCCCTATTTGAAACTCTTCTATCTGATTGAGAATAAACCTCCTCTGAAACCAAATCTGGGTTTTGAGCTTCATCAGGATCCAAAGGGAAAACTTCCGCGGCCTCCATCCAAGAAGACTAAGAAAGAGAATCAAGGGAAAGGTCATCACCATGAGACACCCTAGAAAGGACCATATTAGAGACATCTGCGAGAAGTTAAGCCACCAGATAAACAGGAGGAAAATGAGATTGTGTAAATACCCATTCTGAGGTGGAAGAAAAAAAACTTTTGATACAAAAATAAAAGAATATTCTTCAGTAGGAGACTTTACACTATCATAATATGGATAAATAGGGTTACCTGGAAAAATGGATTCGAGCATTGACTTCAATTGAGCACCATTCGACTGACCATGAGCCGACAAACCAAGAACCTCCTAGATGTGTGATCTCCAGCGTGATGGAATTTTTTGTATGCACGTCGCCATAAGGTGCCCCGTCTCATGAAATTGCAAACAACGATAGGGTACCCCCCAATAATTTATGTGGAGTTGGAAACTGAAAATTCTCCATATGACTTACAACTCCGCTAGTAACGCCCTTCCCATATTAACCTTCACCAACACCGAATCCATTTGCCTATCTTACTTTTCAAAGCTCCCCTCATCCCAGTAGTAAAAAGAACCGATACGGTTTGCAATTTACTTAACCACTGAGCTATTCCACAATTCCACGGGGAGTCGTGGAATTTTTTCCTGGACTAAATTCCTTCGAGGGGACTTTGTAAATGGGTCAAACCTTGATTTCCATTGCTACAAAATAATAACTCCCCTTCCTTGAACCCACAGTTCCTTAAGAATCCCCTCAGTGTCCTCTAGACACATGAAATGGAATACAATCCAGTCTTTAAAGAGAATACTAACCTTTGGATGATACTTGAGAATAGGATATGAGCGAGCTTCAACCCACTTTTTAATTTTTTCACCAAACATTCGTAGGTGAAGAAAATGCCCCATCAACACCTGTTGTCTCAAACATTACACACTCCCCCAAAAAAAAACCAACCCCGAGAAGAAGAGGGGGAACACCTAGAATCACCTTTAAAGGTTTCTTATTTGGATTCTTATCCTTAGTAAAACCAACCACTTTTAGTTGCACAAACTTTGAAGCACCCTAAAAACCACTTCCATAACCAGAAGGATAGGTATCGACGACCACCTTCAACTGAGCAGGCTCTGTATTACCCAAGAGGCCACTTTCAGAACTAGAAGGAATGGTACCTTTTTGTGGAGAAACATGAGAGATATCCATTCTTTCGGCCTGGATAGTCAATCTTATTAAGGTTTTACGGATATAGTGATAGAAAGTATTGCATGTCGTTCAGCTATCCAGAGGATATGTTGTATCATCCTGGTAGAAACCACTACCATGGACAATCAGGATATACCACATGAAAGATGTGTAGGGGGCCCTCACATTGTACTACATAAAAAATGATCCACCTAGTCCAAAAATCTTATACACCAGTAATTGGGCATTCTAACATCCTCTCAAAGTCATTTTACAAGGCAGCTCATTGATTATTTTGCTTACCTCCTCTCCCACTACATTCTCATGTTTTTCCTATCATGGAGTGAGTTCACTACACTAAAACCTAACCATATCATCTAGGACTATCATAAACCTCCCACACACATTATATTATCATTCCTCACCATCCATACCCTTCCTAAGAATATTTTCCACCAAACCCTAATTTCTTGCTAATTCTAGTGTTAAACTGGGAAATTCCTGTGTTTCCCTCATTTGACCACTTTCATCACATCCACTTTACCTAATTTAACTCATATCATGGAGCCAACATACAAGTCTACCTCCTAAATTCTTTTCATAATTTTCCTTGGCTTCAAAACCCTTCATCCTACCTTCCTAAACCTACCTTAACCCTCCTTTGTTTTTCCAGATTTAATGCACATACGCACTACATCCTAAACACTTAGGGTTTCATCCTTTTGATAGAAATTATGGAGGGTGAAAATAAATTTCACAATGGAGGTCATAATTCCAGGTTTGAGCCATCCAACTTGTAGGATATCAATGCTTCACAATTTATCAAAAGGTCATTTGCCAACGTTTACATTGCACACAGGATAGTTTGGCTTGAAAATTCGTTTCTGAAGTAAAAGAGATGCATTTTACAAAAGTGAAAGAGGTTGTTGTCAATAATAGGCCAAAGAACAAAAACCTCTTTCCTTTTATGCACATGTGTTATGATTTTATAGAAATTCCAAAATATAGTTTCTCTAGGTCATTTTCTGCACTTTAGAACATGTTGTCTTCAAGTCAATGTTTCAGGGGTTTGGAGTAGGGGTTTGCAGTGCTTGATGACTCCATTTTGTAGCTGAAATCCTAATATTTCCAACCATGCCACTTTCACCCCCAAACGCCTCTGGTAATACCTCCAAATCACATCTCAAATTGGTGTTACGCATCTGGAAAATGTTTGTTACACATCTGGAAAGGTCTGTTATGCATCTAGAGTAAACTTGGGAGAATCAACTTTTGAAGGCCTTCTCATGGGTCATTTTTCAAAATTCAATATGTTATGAAAACTATACACACAAATATAGTTGACCTATCTTCAATATTTGGATTTGGAGTCCTAAACGTCCCTCAAAAGCAACTACAAAAAAGTGTTACACATTTGTATAAAAGTGTTACACATCTATTAAAAAGTGTTACGCATCTGCATAGGATTACTCAGGACACTTGTCAAGCCCAGAAAATGTCAGATTTTCGAGGTTTTGTTTTCATTTAAGCTGGAATTGGAGTAATTGAGTCTTTTTTTTCCTCGTATCATGAGGAAACATGTAATTTAATGTGGGGGACACACACTCCTAGTCTTTAACTGATTTTGAGGGAATTGTTTCTAACCTCCCTATATTCTAGGAAGTGACTCATCTCATGTATTTATGATGCATTTTGGATGGGATTTAGACCCTATGATGTTCCATTGTGCATATTTTCTATAAGTAGACCCACTTTAGTATTTTCTTGGGTTGGATAGTCTTATTTGATAGTGGAGCTATTGTACAACCTTTTGGAATGAAATCAAAGACAGTCTTGCAGAACTTGTGTTAAGAATCACGTGGTATGCATTGGAGAATTTTTTATTTCTCTGTATGTTTATCTAATCATGTTGAATGATATGTTTTCCTCTTTCAAATACATGCTTCCATGTGTCTATCTTGTAATTTTATAATCAGAAATCATGTTTGTTCATGCTCTATCTTAGACAAGGTTTACATGATATGTCTATGTTCTTCTAAATGAAGGAATTCACCTCAGGGATCATTTAGACTTTATATCACTTCATCCTATACTCAATTACCAATTAAATATTCTTTCAATATACCTACCTGGCCTCACACATTCTCTGCAAATTGACCTTGAAATTCATACCTAAAACCCTTGACCTAGCCTCCTCACTGACATTCCTATCCAACACTCAAAAAATCAAACAAAAATAATATTTACTAAGCTTACATACCTAGCCTAAGATCAATAGATATTTAGTCATTCCATTAACTAGAAAGTGATAATGAGAGATTCATATCTGGTCCTGGTAGGGCTAGCTACCTGACCTAAAGCCTAGTCTATGGTTACCTTCCTTCAATCCCACTCTCAGCCTTGGGAAGTTGGGGGGAGTGATAACATTCTTGGCACCGTTGTCGGGGAGCGAAGGTTAAATATTTCCCAGGAAAGAACGAAAAATATTGGCTTTGATTGTTTATGGTGAGCAATGGTCAGGCATAAGAAAGGTTGTGCATCTTTCACCTGGTGACTAGAGTGTCAAAGAATCCAAAAGTTCAGAGTTTTCATGGCAAATCCACTGTTCAAAAATCGGTAGCTTCAAGAACTCCTTGGTGACTTCACTATTTCCAAGATGGATTCAACTTCAAGAAGGAATAATATATATGCTCCTATGCATCGAGATCATGTTCTAGGCTTTCCAAATCATATGCCTCAGGTAGATTGGCAAACATACTTGCCAAAATTCAAAGATGGAAAAGGATATGATGGTACACTTCATTTAATAAGATTTCATATGCATGTCCATAAGCTAAAGATTAATTTTCATGAATATTGTTTAATGAAGATGTTCATGATCACTTTAGAAGAAAAAGCGCGGTTTTGGTATGAAAGCTTTCCTCCTACTTGCATTTACTCTCTCAAGGATTTTCACTCAATATTTTTTCAGAAGTATAGAGAAACATATCCTTCTTTTCTTTTGATTGAGGATTGTTGTGATCACTTTGAGAATTTTATTCAAGAGCTAGAAAGTTCTTATGGTGATGAAGAGTTTATGGATGATGAACTCTTGTATGCTTTGAATGAAAATCCTTTTCACTGCCATAAGAAGATCATTTATTCTACCCTGGACGGCAACGAACTTGAGCAGAATTCTTCAAAGGATGAGATTGATATTCCATATTTCGAAGTTGATGATAATTTGCAGTAGTCTTGCCAATATTCAAGAAATCCAGATATATATGAAGATGTTTTGTCTAGCTACCCTTCATCCCTTTCCTCTTTTCATTTTTTAATACAAGAAGAAATATGTGCAGATCATAATTTTGAGTTTTCTTGTAAAGAAACTATAAAGAGTCGTGATTTATCTGTTGAGGTCAAAAAAATGTACAACAGGTTTTTTTTCTTGAGTTTGATGAACATGTTCACGAGTCTTCAAATGATCAAGATATATAATTTTTTCAGAGCCACGACAATTATATTTTTGATATACATGAAAGCCACTTGTATATATTTGTGTTGATGTTGATTTGGCTACCTCAATTTCAGATCTACAAGAACATACAAATCTTGTCTCTAATCTCGATGATATGGAATATAACATTGCTGCATTTTTATTTAAGAAGGATCAACCAAATGAATAAGAACAATCATCCATTATATCTGAAATCATCTCCCTTCTTTTTGCTGATAAAAAAGAGGTAATTTTTCATGATTTTCAAGACCCCTTGAGCATTATTTTGCAAGCATCAGAAAAGGTGGAGTTATTTTTGTTCATCAACACAGGTTTTGGGCTCAAATTTCATTTTGAGTTGCCATTTACTCAATATTTCTTTATGCCTGGTGGAGTTGAATACAAGCATCAGTCATGTAGTCATTTACTTGATTGGTTCCATTGGATATTTGACTTCAATTGATAAAGTGATTTATGGATCAGTTAGAGTAGTTAAGGTGTGATGAATAAGCTCAACATTCTGAGTATCTTTTTCAGTGTCAGTTTCCAGTAGAGTTTGCATTTGATGACGTACATTTCAGCTTTCAGTTTGATTCGAGTCAGTTTGAGGATTGTAGATGTAGTGACTCCATTGCCCAATGGATCAGGCTACTTGGTCTATGAAATTCTTGACACCTCCTAAAGGAGCTTCCATCCCCAGCTAGAGCCAATGTTAGTTTCAATATGTTAAGTGATCAAATACGCTCTTTCATTTTACCTTTTAATAGTCCTAGGTCAAAACTTTGTCTTTTAAAACAAGTTTTCGAATAAATTTTGGTCACTGAAGGAGTCTAGGTCAGAAATGTTGCTCCCTTCATCCCATCCATGGCCATCATCACCTCAAAGGCAATCCCATTCAATGTCATTTATGATTCTTAGGTCATTGACTCCATCTCATCTAGGTCTATTGTCTTGGTGTCATTGTTTTTCCTTTGAAAAGTCCAATTTGTCATAAAACAAGGCAAACAATCCGTCATTTCCATCATATAAGTCTTATAAAGGAAGTTAGCATACTTAGGAGAATAACGTAAGACAAGTTATCTTATTTCAAAATTTGTTTCAATATCAAAGGATTTCAAAAAGGAAAAACTGTATTCATAGTTATTGTTTTCACTATAGGGCAAAAAGTCATTTCAAAAGCTTATAAAAGGCAAAAAGAGGCCCATTCAACTCATTCTTCTCTTTTCATGTGTGGTAGATCTCCTCTCTTACCTCCATTTGACTCCATAGTGGTATAGGGTTTGCAAAATATTGAAATTTTTTCTCCCAAGAGGCTTCTATTATGCATTTGGAGGCAAGTGTTACGCATCTAGAGGCTGCTATTACGCATCTAGAGGCTGCTGTTACACATTTGGAAGAGCTACTGCATTGGGTTTTTAGTATCCAAATCACTCAAATAATTTTAAGGGTCATGGCACAAGGTTTCTAAAGCCTAAACATCATTAAGTTGACATTCTAACATCCTCTGAAAGTCATTTTACAAGGCATCTCATTGATTCTTTTGCTTACTTCCTCTCCCACTACATTCTCATGTTTTTCCTACAATCAAGTGATTTCACTACACTAAAAAATAACCCTATAATATAACACTATCATACACCTCCCACATACATTATACTATCATTCCTCACCGTCCATACCCTTCCTAAGAATCATTTCCACCAAACCCTAATTTCTTGCCAATTTTCTAGTGTTAAACTGCGAAATTCTTGTGTTTCCCTTATTTTACCACTTTTATCGCATCCAATTCACCTAATTTCACTCATATCATGGATTCAACATACAAGCCTGCCTCCTAAAAAAATTTCAGATTTTTCCTTGGCTTCAAAACCCTTCATCTCGCCTTCCTAAACCTACCCTGACCCTCCTCTATTTTTCCAGATTCAGTGCACATACCCACTACATCCTAAACACTTAGGGTTTCATCCTTTTGATAGACATTATGGAGGGTGAAAATAAAATTCACAAGGCGGGTCATCATTCTAGGTTTGAGACATCCAAATTTTTGGAGATCAATGCTTCACAATTCATCAAAAGGTCATCTGTCATGGTTTACATTGAACACAGGGACAATTTGGCTTCAAAATTAGTTTATGAAGTAATGGAGATGAATTTTAAAAAAGTGAAAGAGGTTTTTTTCAATCATAGTCCAAAGAAAAAAAACCCCTTCATTTTATACATGTGTTATGATTTTATATAAATGCCAAAAATATAGTTTCTCTAGGTCATTTTCTACACTTTTGAACAGGTTGTCTTCAAGTCAAATTTTCAGGGATTTGGAGCAGGGGTTTGAAGTTCTTTATGACACTATTTTGTAGCATGCATCCTAAGGTTTCAAACCATACTTCCTTAATACCAAAATACCTCTGGTAAGGCCTCCAAATCACCTCTCAAAGTGGTGTTACACATCTGGAAAAGGTTTGTTACGCATATGGAGTAACCTTGGGAGAATCAACTTTTGAATGCCTTCCGATGAGTCATTTTTCAAAATTCAAGATGTTCTGGAAAATAGACACAGAGATCTAGTTGATCTATCTTCCATATTTGGATTTGGAGTCCTAAAATTCCCTAAAAATTAGCTTCAAAAAAGTGTTCCACATATGTAAAAAGGTGTTACGCATCTATCAAAAAGTGTTACACATCTACATAGGATTCCTCAGAAATCTTGTTAAGCCCAGAAAAAGTTAGATTTTCAAGTTTTTTTTGTCCTTTGAGATGGAATTGGATTAATTGAGTTTGTTTTTTCCTCTTATCATGAGGAAACATTCAATTTAATGTATGGGACACACACTCCTAGTCTTTAGCTGATTTTGAGGGAATGGTTTCTAACCTCCCTAGATTCTAGGAAGTGACTCATCTAATGTATTTATGATGCATTTTAGATATGATTTCGACCCTATGAGGTGTCATTTTGAATATTTTCTATAAGTATACCCACTTTGGTCTTTTCTTGGGTTGGATAGTCTTATTTTACAATGGATTTATTGTACAACCTTTTGGAATGAAATCAAAGATAGTCTTGCAGAACTTGTGTTGAGAATCATGTGGTATGCATTGGAGAATTTTTATTTCGCTATATGTTTATCTAATAATGTTGAATGATATGTTTTCCTCTTTTAGATACATGCTTCCATGTGTTTATCTTGTAATTTTATAAGCAGAAATCATGTATGTTCATGCTCTGTCTTAGACAAGGTTTACATGATATGTCTATGTTCTTCTAAATGAATGAATTCACCTCAGTGCTCATTCAAAATTT
The DNA here is from genome assembly GCA_034641835.2 of Pinus albicaulis. Classification (NCBI taxonomy): domain Eukaryota; kingdom Viridiplantae; phylum Streptophyta; class Pinopsida; order Pinales; family Pinaceae; genus Pinus; species Pinus albicaulis. The sequence goes on from CM076572.1 coordinate 1,431,759,257, forward strand.
CTATCACTTCATCCTATACTCAATGACCAATTAAATATGCTTTCAAGCTACCTACTTGGCCTCACACATTCTCTACAAATGTATTGGTACTAACGTATTAGTACCAATGTATTGATTTTGTCCACAGTGTAGTTTCCCAACCTCCTCTCTCACCATGCATTGGTACTAATGTATTGATTTTTTCCATAGTGTAGTTTCCCACAACAAAAGTGGGGCGTATTTATCTAAAAAAAATCCCATTGTAGATGCCCATGATGCAACTCGAGGAAGAAACATAGTTTCTTTCTCAAAACATAATACAAACTTTCATGCACTTTCCAAGAAGCAGTAATTATAATGGAAGGATGTCATCATGGTTATTTATGTATTGATTTTAAGGTTTAGTGTTGAAATTGTAGCAATAAAAGGCTTCATTTGACTAGTTCCTTAATCAAATGGAGAAAAATTGATTGTCCACATAAGCAGGATGACTTGGATTTCAATTAGCTAGAGTGACATGGCCCTGTCTATTAGTTAAGTGAGTAATTTCGAGTTTGTAGGATAGAAGTAGAGATGTGCATGATTTGATTGCTAAAATTTAGCAATCTAGTTCAGTTATTTTCAGTTAAACTCAATTAACTGAGCTCTAGTCATTAGTTGAGTTACTTGTAGGTCAGTTGAGTAGTTATGACTATTATTAACTCATTGATCTCTCTATTAGTTATTCAATCAACTAAAAATATACCTAATTATGCATGGAATTCAAATTTCCTAGTTGAGTGGATTGAAAAGAAACATTTGTATTTATAATTGTATATTGTTAAGTGTAGAGTGTATTTGCACTAAGAAAATGACTAATTCCCCTTGGATTTGCGCAAGGAAATAGGGAATTTCCGTGTTTTTAGGAGCTTAATTCCTCTAATATTGAAAAAATAATTAGGAGGTTGGATGAGGCTTGAATTTGCTGTGTTGGCCAGAGCAAGTAAGGAATTAGGAGAACAATTTTACAGTGCATGGTGTGCTTCAGAGCTTGAATATGAAATTGTAATAGTTTTTCATTCTCATCTGATTAATGCAAAGCAACGAAGGGGTTTTTCCCAGTTGGTTTCCTCTGTAAAATAATCGTGTTCCTTGTTTTTTTTTGGTGGAACGTTATTCCATGCATTTCTAGCATGTGTTTTCCTTTTCGCAGAATAGTAGAAGAAATTTGTGTCTCTTGATTTCAGTTCAATTTCACTAGTAGTAGCAAAAATTTTCAATTTATACATCGTATTAGAGCCTTGGAAGACTACATAGAAACCTTGTTCCATATCTTCTCACATAATTAAAATAAATAAATAAATAAAATAAAATAAAATATTAATATATTTTTTGGTGCAGGTTCTCTTCAGTGCAAGAAAAATGTCTTTCAATGGATTAATGCTTGTGTATGCATTGGAGGGAACCTCGAATTTTTGTGCTTGGAAATACAGGATGGAAGATTTCCTGGATGACAATTAAGTATGGAAATATGCACAAAATCATATTCCAAAACCAACGACATCAGATGCACAAGCACTTTCTCATTGGAAGAAAAACACACCAAGAGCTAGAAGGATTATTATGGAGGGTGTTAGAGATCATGTGGTTTCAAAATTGCATGGAAAAGAGAATCCTTTTTCAAAGTGGAAAAATTTCATAGATATACTCCATAGCAGTTTTTGGTGCTCCTAGAGACGGCCTTGAGTTGTGAAATACCAGTGCCTAGGACATCTTATATTAGCAAGGAGAATATGGTATAACAGAGGAAATTATCAGTGTAAAGCTCTCATGCTATTTCCTGATAAACAAGGAATATTAATCTGAATGGGACCAAGACCTTCAGAAACTGACATAGGGAAAAGAATACTACAGAGGCAATGTGCAAAAATCCAATATTAAAGCAACAGACAATTCAGAGACAACTTACTGTAAAGAGGGCCAATTCAGAAATACCTCACAAAAATAAATTATCAGAAGGTGTATGTAGCGAATGAAATATTGAGAGAATATTAGTTTTCATTGAGCTGATATCCAGATACACAATATCACCATGTAATGGGCTTGCTAATTTAAGAATCCACTCATGACAATAGCGTTTTAAAAACACCCTCCCAAAGAAACTAATATAGCAGAAGTATGGTTTAGATGAATAGTGGAACATAATATCATGCCTGAGCCATATTTAAAGTGCTTGACTAATCCGAACATGGGTATCAACTAGGATAAATCCATACCAAAAATCAGTGAGCCACTCGCATTCCAGAAACATGATACAGGAAAGATGGATGAAATGAAATGATCTATTAAAATAACACATATAAGAGAAAGTTACAAACTATGAAATACCAAAGACCAGAATCCTCTTAACAGATGGAACTCCTCCTCACTGAGACCCTACGGGCTCTTAGTCTTCATACAAGAGTTCAACAAAATGTATACAAAAATCCTTTCACTGCATAATTTTCTGATAAAATCTGGAACCCTAAATCATCTGTTCTTTGGGAGCTTTATAGGAGAAAAATAAAGCTCGTAAGGGAGTAGGTGATGAACATTTAATTTGCCTCATTAAGACAAGATGGCGGAAACTTGCACGCCCATATTTCCAGATGAATCTGTAATTCTGTTTGTACCCTGTGGCCTGCTTACTGAAATAAATGTACTGGGTAGAAGTCTTTTCAGGAACACGACAAAGAAGTAAAATCACATAGACATTTCGTCCTTTCCTGAAAGAAAATGGTGCTGAAAATAAAAATTTAAGGTATTGTTTTCTGCGAATGGTACCCTCTGCCTTCTAAACCCTGAATTAAAGTTTAATATCTTCAATGCTGAACGTTGAATTCCTTGATCATTCACTGATATTTCTCTGCTGCTCCATTAATGTTTCCATCTGCGCAATCTGTGCTTTGAATGACTCTGGAGGGTTGACAGATTTCAACCCTGCTTCTTTAATGGAAGTATTGTCGATATACCTTCCCAGGCCTTTCTCCATAACTCCAGCCTCTGAAAAACGGTCCTTTGATGTGTTCATTGTTACTGAAATAGAGATTGTAAATCATGGTGATTTCCTGCCGCTGTAACCCTGCAAAACCTGAAAACGTGTTAAGAAAACTATGCACGGAGAGGATGGATGCAATGGTGGCCATCGGACTGATGATGGGACTGTAGAGAGATGGTTAAAAGTGCAGCAGAAGGCGTTGTGTAGTGGTGATGCAGCACGGCGGACACAGTGAGAAATGAACGTGAAAATGTGGAAAAACGAAGAAATGAACCGATTATGGACCCGAGGTGGCAGAGAGCACATGGTGAAAAACTGGAGGACAGGTGGCGCGATACCGGGAAAATGGGAAACAGATGATGTGGAGTGCTGATGGTGGGCTGGGGGTACGATTTCCTCGGGTTATCTTCCATACAGTTTCATGGAGTGACTACCGTCAGATGGATCGCCCCAAATCAGACGACTCTCGTGGATATCGCGCCGTCTCTACGGACAAACGATAACGCGTGATGGAGGGTGGTTTTTGAGCCGTATGAGGGGAAACGTGGAAAAAAATGTATGGAATCTCTCCTAAAAATAAAATATCGCCTACTTCCAAAAGGCGGTGCGATAGAAACCAGGCGGATTTTGCACAGTGCACGGCATGGGGACCACCGGGGCTGGTGTACTGTGAGCCATTGATCTGCGGTTTAAATGGACGGCGGACAGGCGATTTGGGAAATGAACGGAGTGGGCCACGGGTGCGATGAAGACTTGTGCATGCCATCAGATCTGTACAGATCGACGGTTATAAACGCGCCTGATATATGTGTGTGTGTGTGTGTGTGTGTGTGTGTGTGTGTGTGTGTGTGTGTGTGTGTGTGTGTGATAAGCGTCTTCATGGCTAGCACTCGGTTTTGACTTTCGGTCATGTGGAGAAAAAGGTGCAGGGGCTAGGGCCGAAAGGTGCTAGGCCTTAAATATGTTATAATGTGGGATTTCGGCCCGTTTATGCAGTTTTGAGGCTGGGATAAGGTAACGATGAGCAGAAGACGAATTTCTCAGGGAAAAAGAGGGGATTTGAAAGGTTTAGGCGAGATTGCTTGTCAAAATTTTAATAGAATGCTAACATGATCAACATTGGCTACACCTGGGGATGGCACGTTCATCCCTGAGCATGTCAAGAACTTCGCAGACCACCTGATGATCTTCTTTGTGAACTCTGCTCTTCAGCACTTCTACTTTTCTTTTCATAATTCATCACGACACCCACATTATTTAAACAAGGGTGAAAACTGGAAACTAATATATAGTATAATACATCAGGCTATCTCTGCCTGAATTAGAACTGGAAGTAGGGTTTAAGAAACTGACCATTTACAGGGGCGTCAAGCAAGTCTCCTTATAAATTCTCCAAACTGAAAGTATTGGTACCCCCTCGTTCCACAATCTTGAAAGGACCGAACCAGAGTGGGTCGAATTTACCATGTTTTCCTTTTTCTGCCCTCCGGATATCCCATCTGAGCACTAAATCACCAATATGCAAATTCGTGTCCTTGGCATGCTGATCAAAAAGGTATTTCATCCTCTCCTTATACTCTATTAGCCTTTGACTTACCTGGTTCTGTGTTTCTTCCAATTCCACCAGCTGATTTATTCCCCTAGTCATATCATTAGGCTCTTCTTGACTTTCCTGCATGAATCGGGCTACTGTTAGGGCTAATTGAATAGGGAATACTGCTTCCCTCCCATATACTAATTCATATGGGGATTTTCCAGTTGCTCTCTTGCTGGCAATTCTATTTTCCCACAGAGCGAATTTCAACTGGGAATCCCAATTTTTCTGATTTTCATTTATAGCCTTCTTCAGTGCCCTTACCAGGGTTTTATTGGATGACTCTGCCAAGCTATTTCCCTGTGGATAATAGGTTGTATAGTGACTTAGTGTGATGTTATACTGTTGACAGAAGCTCACAAACTTTGCAAACTTGAAGGCCTGGGCATTATCAGTCACTATTCTGGCAAGACAGCCAAACCTGGATGATGTTTTCTTCCATGAATTTTATTATCACAGTATTTGTTACGTTCCTTGCAGGTATGGCTTCTACCCATTTTTTGAAATAATCAGTGGCTGTTAAAATCAACTTATGCTGACCACTCGATGGAGGATGTATTTCACCTATAAAATCAATTCCCCATTGTCGAAAAGGTTTGTCCACGTGCACGGGAATCATGGGCAGAGGTGCCAATTTCTGTCTTTCAGCAAATTTCTGACACTTCTCACAAGCTCTAACCCGGGCAAAAACATCTCCAAAAAGCTTGGGCCAATAGAAACTAGCCTTCAGGATCTTGTGAGCAGTGGCCCTCCAACTGTAATGACCCCCACAGATTCCTTCATGAAATTCCGCTATAATACTCTCTATCTCATACTCTGTGAGACACAGGAGTAGGATGCCTGAGGGATCTCGCCAGTATAGCTGACCATTGGTGACTATGTACTTCTATGATTTCAATCTCAGCGTTCTGTATTTAGCTTTATCACAGCTTATAGGGCAGCTCAGTGTGAGGAGATATTTTACTACCTCTTTGTACCACTGACTGGTGAGGTACTTTATATGTATTTCCGGAGTAGCTACCCCAATTCCCTGTCGCTCTTCTTTCTCCTCAAATTCCTCACTTGATATTATGGACAAATTTATACCCAAAGCTTGATAGTTTGATTCAGATAAGATTTTGGCAAACCCTTGTCTTTTGATCAGCTTAGTAGGGCGAATGTCTAATTCATACTCTTGTATTTTAGCAATCCACTTCCCCCTTTTTCCTTCACTATCCCCTTGGATAAGAATATATTTTACAGTAGTTGTGGGCACAAATGCAGTGATATGGGACTGCAAGATATACATGTGGAATGCTTTGAGGGATTTTACTAGGGTGTATGCTTGCTTTTCCAATATGTTATATTTCAATTCTACATCACGGAGCACCTGACTGAAGAAGGCAATGGGTTGCTCGTACCCTTCCTCATTTTTCTGCAATAAAACTCCTGCTATTGTATGAGGTGATGCAAAAGAAAATATCATGAAAGGTTTAGCATAATCTGGTCCAACTAGTACAGGGGCTTCTGCAAAAGCATTTTTTATTCTGTTAAAGGCCTCTCGTGATTCTTGGGACAATTTAACCTCGTTATCTTTCTTCAGCATGTCAGTTATATGTCTAACTATTTCAGCATAGTTAGGAATACACATTTTCAGGATATTAATGCGCCCTAGGAACACCTGTACCTCTTTCTTATTTCTAGGAAGAGCGATACCATTTATAACCTCTAACCTCTTAGGAACTATCTTCACTCCATCTTTAGTGACAATATGCCCCAAAATCTTACCCTCTTCTAATGCAAATAAAGACTTTTGAGGATTTAGAGAGAGACCATACCTTCTGCATTTCTCAATGGTTCTACGCAGATGCTCAATGTGCTCAGTATCATTCTCGGAAAATACAGTGATATCATCGAGGTAGACTACAAAAAATTTATCTTGCTCCCCAACAAAATCAATGTCCATGGCCCTCTGAAAAGTGGCCCCTGCATTGATCAACCCGAAAGGCATCCTGGCATACATAAATGTACCCCATGGTGTGGTGAAAGTAGTCTTCTTTTGATCTTCTGGAAGTACAGCGACCTGGTTATAACCAGAGAATCCATCCATCATTGACATCCTAGAAGCTCCAACCACCTTCTGCAGGATGTGATCCATCTTAGGCAGTGGATAATTATCCTTTAAGGATGCTCTATTTAAATTTCGGAAATCCACACACAGCCTTACTTCTCCATTCTTTTTTCGAACAGGGACTAGGTTTTCCACCCATTCAGAGTACCTCAATGGCACAATTATTTTGGCGTTTAACAACTTCTTCATTTCCTTCTCAATAGAAGGGAGCAGCAGGGGATTTGTCTGTCTGAGCTTCTGTTTATGAGGTTTTGCATCTCCCTTTAGTGGGATTTTGTGCTGCATTATACTGATGTCAAAAGTTTTCAAGTCCTGATAGGACCATGCAAACACATCCTTGTAAGACTGAAATAATTTCTGATATAGCTTTTTATATTCCTCTGGGATCTTTTTGGATAGTTTCATAATTTTGGGGTCAGCATCAATACCCAGATTCAGGTTTTCTACCTAATTTTCTTCTATAATTTTTCTTGGTTGCAGTGGGACATCATTCTTGTCAAATAATCTTTCTAGAGGCACCATCCCTCTGGGTATAATGTTTCCCTTCAATTTCAATAGTTTATTGCTTGCCAATTTCTTCTCCCAGTTTCCTCCTAAAGTGTCTTCAGTCTCTCCTTCTTCACCATCATCAATCTCCATATTGGAGAATTCCCCTACTGTTTCCAGGAATCTCTTCATCTGTTCTTCATCCTCAAATACTTGCCAGTGTTTTATGTTATCGGGGATTGATGGTCGATAACGTACCTCAATTTCATACCTTAAAAGAGGGTTCTGAGGTGGACGAAATGTGCTAGAAGCCACAGCAAGGGAATCAACCATCCTATTCTATTCTTGGGGCATGAACTGGATATTGAATACCAAGAAGAAATTTTACACCATGTCTGAACTTCATTCCTATAAGCCCTGAGCCGAGGATGTTTGGTTTGACACTGATTCCTGACTTGTCTAACCACCAGTTCCGAATCTCCCAGAGCTTTTAAACTTTGTATATTCATGCTCCTGGCTGTCTACAATCCTAACAGAAGTGCTTCATATTTAGCCACATTGTTAATAGCTTCATATTCCAGCTTGAAAGACAATGGGACCCATTTCCCTGTAGGAGAAATCAATAATATTCCAACTCCATTACCTTCTTTTGAATTTGCTCCATCAAAATGAAGTGTCTAGATTCCTGCTTCATATTGGCTCTCTGAGGGCTACTCAGTCTTGATCTAGCAGAAGGATGGTTCATGAGCATAATCTTGATCTTCTTCCAGCATCAAGCATGAGAAATCTCCTTCTTTACTGTAGACTGGTGAATTAACAGAGCTGTCAACTTGAGTCACCATCTTGAAAAATCTAGTTTCCCTGTACAACCTCCTCTCCTGGCCACCAAAAAATGGGATAGTGGCATATGTAAATCCAACTTAATAGACCCACAAATTTTTTTTCCCCAGGATCTTGACAGTAACATGCCAAAGCGAGCTGGGATGTCTGCCACCACGATGTCCATTACCACACTTTTTGCTGGGATTTGGGCCAAATTGACCACCAAATCTTTGATCATCCCTAGGCATTTAACTCTTTTGGAATCAAATGAATAGAGGTCCTTGTATGGACGGGTTATTTGTAATCCTAGTTGTTCCATGACTGACAGAGGCAGTAGATTATGGGAAGCTCCAGAATCTAACATACAGTTATGCAATAGCAGGTCATGAATCACTAGAGACACATAGAAGGGAGGGGTAGAAGCATCTAACTCCTCAACATGTGGGCCAAAGACAACCATGGGTCTTTCTTTTTGAAGGTTGAGACTATCTGGGGTGAGTGTTGCTTCTGGAGGGATCATAAAAGAGGTGAATTGGGATTGATATGCAGGTTGTTTCAACATTTCAATCAAGGGAACTGGGATTTTGAATTTCTCGAGTTCCTTTTGCAAACTGAAAACAGGAGAAGACCTATCTATTACAACCTCTTTTGATTCTCTATTTTCAGCTGAGGGTTTGAATTATTTTGACATAGACTTGGTATTAGGGGGAATGACTGCTTTTGAAGGAGAAGAAGGAATTTGATCATTAGACTGCACAGTTTTGTTTAGAGGCCCCTTACCTTTGTCTGTGACTTTATGCATTCTTCACTCCTTCAGAGCGGGTGCTTCCTTCTGGGGTACCTCTTCCTCTTGATCTTGAGTACGAGTCCTCTTCCTAGAAGATCTGAGATCATATCTTTTATTGAACTGTGCTTGCATGAAATCAGCAAATTGTTTACAATAATGATCAATTTCTGCGTCTTCCGTGTCTCTGGCCTTTTCTTCTTCTTGTAATGAGCACTCGGTTCCATAATTTCCTCGCAAGGGGCATTCTTCTCTGTCGCTATTTGAAGAAGCAATATTTGCATCCTCTAGTCCATAGGCAGTGTCTTCAGTAGGATCATCTACTGGACCTTCCAAGTACAATGGGTGTGGTACCTGATCTTGTTGTTCTTTCAGTTCCCTTGGCAATATTTGCAGGGGTGGTTTCCTATACTGAGGATTGTAACCTCTGTTTGGAGCATTGTGCAAATTCTTGGAGGCTGAATTCTTGGCTTCCAATTCAAGCTTGACCAGTTTACCAGAAAGGTTCTTAATCATTTTGCTCATTTCTTCAATTTTTTCATTAGCTGAGTTTCTGTCTTGGTAAGAAGTAGATACCTCCTCTTTGCCCCTTCTTCTAGTATCTTGTTCAGATTTTCCCTTTGATTTGCTAGTGGAGGCAAAGTTTGCTTCCAACTCTAGTGCATCTATCTGAGCATCATCCAGAGTAGCAGGCTTTCTTTCTCTGAGAGAGAAACCAAATTATGAATCAAAAGCTACTACAAAAACAACTTTAGCAACAGTTTGATGAGGTTTCATCTCAGCAGGAAGACTCAAATACAATTTATTAAATCTCTTGATAAATCTTGACACTCCTTCATTATGTCTTTTCTTGAGTGTATTGAACTCAGTAGGACAATGTCCATGGTCTTTCTTCTCTCCCCATTTTCTGAGAAAAGTATCTTCCATTATTTCCCAAGTGGTAATAGAACGACCTGCCAATGTCTTAAACCATTTTCGAGCTTCACCATCAAGAGATTGGACAAACAGCCTTAAGACCACATCTAAATTTTCCACATTAAAATTCTCTGCAAAAGCACAGATGACCTCAAGATGTTTTTGAGCATCAATCTCGTTTTCCCCATTGAATCGGGGTAAAATCTTCAAATAATCCTATGGCATATCATTCAACACTTGGGGTAATGCCAGAGGGGCATATTTATTTAGCAAGAAGCCTGGAACATTGGCCATTGGAGGGGGTGGAGGTAGTGCAGTAGTTTGATGAGTAATAGGAGGAGGAGGTGGAAGTGGAGTATGAATAACAATAGGGATATAATGAACAGCAGCCTGAGGTGTTGAGGGGAATAATGGTCTGTTAATAGCAGATACTTCAGTGACTTCTTTGGCCTCTTCGTCCTCAGGAGTAGGGTGAAAATTATCTTTATTTCTGACACCTCCTCGGGGTGGACTATCTGAATCGTAATTGGTATCTCCCACAGTGGAGTAGGGAGCTAGCACTTGGGCTACTTGAGAAGAAGAGGATGGAAATTTTTCAATAGAAAATTCAGGAATTTCAAAGTGGACAGATTTTCTTTCCCTCCAATTTCTTCTATGTATGACCTTTTCAGGGTCAGACACTTTGGCTGAGACGTATTTGACCTTAGGTGTGGCTTACGAGGAGCCAGGACTGCAAATGAATTTATCTAAAAAACAAATGTGGAGTCGCCAAGGTGAGGGATCTACAACTCTCAACTCTCCATACTCACCTACTTGAAGAGTGAATTGGGTTTTGTCGAGGCCCAGGGATTTAAATTTTCACAACTTCGCTCCCCGACAACGGTGCCAAAAATATGTTGGCACTCCTAGAGACAACCTTGAGTTGTGAAATACTAGTGCCTAGGACATCTTATATTAGCAAGGAGCATATGGTATAACAGAGGAAATTATCAATGCAAAGCTCTCATGCTATTTCCTGATAAACAAGGAATATTAATCTGAATGGGAACAAAACCTTCAGAAACTGACAGGGAAAAGAATACTGCAGTGGCAATGTGAAAAAATCCAATATGAAAGAAACAGACAATTCAATTAAGAGAAAGTTACAAACTGTGAAATACCTAATACCAGAATCCTCTTAACAGATGGAACTCCTCCTCACTGAGACCCTACGGGCTCTGAGCCTTCATACAAGAGTTCAACAAAATGTATACAAAAATCCTTTCACTACATAATTTTCTGATAAAATCTGGAACCCTAAAACATCTGTTCTTTGGGAGCTTTATAGGAGAAAAAGAAAGCTCATAAGGGAGTAGGTGATGAACATTTAATTTGCCTCATTAAGACAAGATGGCGGAAACGTGCATGCCCATATTGCCGGATGACTCAGTAATGCTGTTTGTACCCTGTGGCCTGCTTACTGAAATAAATGCACTGGGTAGAAGTCTTTTCAGGAACACGACAAAGAAGTAAAATCACATAGACATTATGTCCTTTCCTGAAAGAAAATGGTGCTGAAAATAAAAAATTAAGGTATTGTTTTCTGCAAATGGTACCCTATGCCTTCTAAACCCTGAATTAAAGTTTAATATCTTCAATGTTGAACGTTGAATTCCTCGATCATTCACTGATATTTCTCTGCTGCTCCATTAATGTCTCCATCTGCGCAATCTGTGCTTTGAATGACTCTGGAGGGTTGACATATTTCAACCCTGCTTCTTTAATGGAAGTCTTGTCGACATACCTTCCCTGGCATTTCTCCATAATTCCATCCTCTGAAAAATGGTCCTTTTATGTGTTCATTGTTACTGAAATAGAGACTGTAAATCATGGCGATTTCCTGCCGCTGTAACCCTGCAAAACCCGAAAACATGTTAATAAAACTATGCACAGAGAGGATGGATGCATTGGTGGTCGTCAAACTGATGATGGGACTATAGATAGATGGTGAAAAGTGCAGCGGAAGGCGTTGCGGAATGGTGATGCAGCACGGTGGACACAGTTAGAAATGAACGTGAAAATGCGGAAAAATGAAGAAATGAACCGATTATGGACTCGAGGTGGCAGAGAGCACATGGTGAAAAACTGGAGGAAAGGTGGCGCAATACCGAGAAAATGGGAAACGGATGACGTGGAGTGCTGACGGTGGGCTAGGGGTGCGATTTCCTCGGGTTATCTTCCATGCAGTTTCATGGAGCGACTACCGTCGGATGGATCGCCCCAAATCGGACGGCTCTCGTGGATATCACGTCGTGTCTACGGACGAACGATAACGCGCGATGGAGGGCGGTTTTTGAGTCGTATGCGGGGACACATGGAAAACAATGTATGGAATCGCTCCTAAAAATAAAATACCGTCTACTGCCCAAAGGCGGTGTGATAGAAACCAGGCGGGTTTTGCACAGTGCACGACGCGGGGACCACCGGGGCGGGTGTACTGTGAGCCGTTGATCTGCAGTTTAAACGGACGGCGGACAGGCGATTTGGGAAATGAACAGGGTGGGCCACGGGCGCGATGAAGACTTGTGCATACCGTCAGATCTGTACAAATCGACGGTTATAAATGCGCCCGATATATATATATGTGTGTGTGTGTGTGTGTGTGTGTGTGTGATAAGCGTCTTCATGGCTAGCACTCGGTTTCGACTTTCGGTCATGTGGAGAAAAAGGTGCAGGGGCTAGGGCCGAAAGGTGCTAGGCCTTAAATATGTTATAATGTGGGATTTCGGCCCGTTTATGCAGTTTTGAGGCTGGGAGAAGGTAACGATGAGCAGAAGACGAATTTCTTAGGGAAAAAGAGGGGGTTTGAAAGGTTTAGGTGAGATTTCTTGTCAAACTTTTAATAGAATGCTGACATGATCAATAGCAGTAGTGATTCCAGGAAATTAGCATTGAGAGATAAACTCAAGAGCATTCACATGCAGAAAAACGAAACCATTCCACAATACCTATCTAGATTCACTCAGGTTCGAGATGAACTTGGAGGATTAGAAGAAATTGTGTCATCATCCAAACTTATGAGCTTAGCACTCCTTGGCCTTCCAAAATCCTGACACAACTATCAAGATTTAGTTAATGGAAGAGACAAGCTACAATATTGGGAGAGACTTTGGGTTGATTTGGTGCAGGAGGAGATCAAAAGAAACACTAGAGATGGTGTCACATCCATTGTAGATGAGGAAGAAGTGTAGACATTGTCCAAAGGGATTCAAATGATCTTGTAATTTACTAAATAAAAATACTGAATCCTTCTACAAATTGCGGAAACCAATTTTGATCACACAATCACATAACAAGTATGAGAAAGAAATTATCAATCACACAACATAAGATGTATATGGGGAAAGAAACTGCTAAAAACCCCTATATATATATATATATATATATCATAAAGTCAATACCATGAAACAATACAATGCTATTTACCTCACTGAGAAACCTCTACACTCTACTGACTGTCTCACTCTGATCTAGGAAAAATTAGTCAAATAATTAACCAATTCTCAAACTATGTCTGACTAGCCTTGCTTAAGAATTCATGGAGGAATTGCGTCCCTATTAATAATGAAATTCCCAATAATTGATTGCACAATTCCTTGAAGGAATATCGATGACCTCATGCATGACTTGTATAATTTTCTAATTATACAATTGATATTTATCTTCCCTTTAACCCGAATCTCAATTGAGCCTTCCTTAGAACTGACATGCAATAACTATTTATAGAGAATTGTGAATTAAATAGTATTTAATTTACTGGACCTATCTCTAGATCACCTCTCAATTAGAACTAGTTAAACTGATTTAAACTCAAATAATTGATTTAACTAATTAAAACTCACAATTAACTATAACTAGACCCCCTAAAACTTGGGAATAACTCTACATGCCTCCAGTTTGACCCCCAACTCAAATTAACTGAGGTAAGTAAGTCTCCCTGACTTATTTGACACTTAAAATTTGTTATAAGATGAAATTACAATTTATGTTCTAATTTAATTAAGGGAAAATGAAATCAGAATCCCCCATTGGGTGTCATTTCAACACTCCCTCTCAACAAGAAAGGGATTATCTTCTAACCCAATCATGTCTCTGTGGAAATTGAATTTTCTTCTTTCCAGTGCCTTCATCAAGATGTCTGAATCCTTCTCCTCTGTGGGAATGTACTCTAATGACATAATCTGCCTCTGCAAACAATCTCTAAGATGATGATGCCATTTATCAATATGCTTTGAACTGTCATGAAAAACTGGATTAACCGAGAGTTTGATGCAACTCTCATTATCAAAATATATCATCGTCGGATCCATTTGTCAACCAAACAAACCAATTAGTATCTTCCTCATCCAGATGGCCTCACATGCTGCCTAACTCTCCGCCATGTACTCTTCCTCTGCTGAACTGAGTACAACTGATCTCTTTTTCCTATTGCACTAGGAAACTACTGCTAATCCTATGCTGACGTTTCCCCCTGATGTGCTCTTCCTGTCCGATAGACTCCCTGCCCAATATGCATTAGTGAAGCCTTTAAGCTTCACTCTCTCTTTCTGTTTGTACCATAGCCTGTACTTTGTAGTGCCTTTGAGGTATCTCAACACATGCTTGCTTGCCTTCCAAAAGATCTTGGTAGGCTTAACCATAGCTTGACTAAGCTGGCTAACTGCATAACATAGGTTTGGTCATGTGTTCACCAAATACATGAGTGAACCCACAAGTTTCTTGTAAACAATAACATCCACTACTTCGCTTGAAGTAGCATCCTACTTCCTCTAGTTTCATGCTAGAGGAGTCTCCATCATGGGTTTGTTGCCCTCCATGTGGAACTTCCTGAGGATATCATTGGCATAATTTCCTCGAGATACAAATAGCTCCACATCTCTTTTCCATATTTCCAATCCCAGGAAATAGTGCAAGAGCCCCATGTCCTTCATCTCAAATTATCTTGAAAATACTCTTTGAAATACTTTATTAGATGCTCATCACCTGTCAGTATCAGATCATCAACATAAATTACAATAATCAAAAGCTTACCATATACCACAATATGATAAAGGTTCGCATATACTTCACTCTTGATGAAGCCTAACCCGGTGAAATAACTGTTAATATTGGTGTACCAAGAATGAGGTGCTTTCTTTAGCCCATACAATGATCTCTTGAGTCTGCACACATGTGACTCCCTGTCGAAGGTCTAAAAACCTTCCAACTCCTCAATGTACACCTATTCCTCAATCACCCCATTGAGGAAGGTTGTATTTACATCCATCTGATGTATCTTCCATCCCATTTGCGCTGAGAGTGCAAGGATGGATCCGATTGATGAGTACCTTGTGACTGGAGCAAAATTCTCATCACAATCAATCCCTCCACCTGAGAGAACCCTATGACCACAAATTTTTCCTTTTTCTTCTCAAAACTCCCATATACTGCTTGCTTCAACTTGTAGACCCACCTGGAACTTACAACTAACTTGCGTTATGCTCTTGGGACAAATTCCCATGCACTTTTTCTGATAATGGAGTCATACTCCTCAACCATGGCATCAACCCAAACTGGCTAGTGCATTTCTTCCTCAAAATACGACCCTTTTATCTCTATATCTTCGCTCATAAGAGCCATGTACATAGTGTATCTCTCTAGGGACCTTCTCTACCTACGTTGTAATGTGGGTGCTCTCACATTCTCTCTCGCATCTAGCAACAATCTATCAGCCTCTCTGGTGCACTTCCTTCCATCTCTGGTGAATGGCCTTGCATGAGTGGGTTCTTCCACTCTCTGTTCCTCTGCTTGTGACTACCCCACATCGTGAGGTTCTTCTTTTGGATTCAAGAGATCATCAACTAGATGCAACTGAAGCTTCTTCTCAAGGGAAATTCACATGGCATTTTATTCATCAAATTTCACATCTCTTCTAACCATTGTCATCATGTGTGCTGGAATGTACACTCGATAGTTGTGAGGTGTATCAATATACCCCACAAATATCCCCAACTCAGTTGTTTTCTCTAGATTCTTCCTGGAATCTTTGGTTGCATGGAAACATACGGATGAACAAAATTTTTTAAAATGTGAAACATCTAGTCTCTTACTTGAAAATGCTTCCTCTGGTGTACTCATCCCAAGTATCTGATGAGGATTTTTGTTTTGCACAAATACTATTGTATTGCATGCTTCCACCCACAGATGCAATGGTAGGCCCTGATCATGCAACATAGCTCATGTTTCTCTGACAATTGTTATTTTATTTCTTTCTGCAACCCCATTTTGCTATGGGTTATGAGGTATTATCAATTCTCTTCAAATTCATTCAGAGGAAAAAAATTTCTTGAATTCGTTAGGGACATATTATCCACCATTGTCGATCCTCATAGCCTTCACCTTCTTCCATGTATCTTTCTCGAGAAGTTCCTTGAACTTACAAAACTTGGCCAATGTCTAATATTTCTTCTACATGAAGAAAATCCAACACTTTCGTGAAAAACAATCTACAAAAGTCACATAATACATGTGTTTTGTTGTGGAAGCTGTCGAGAATATTCCACACACGTCTGAGTGAACTCTCTCAAGAATCACCTTTGATCATGTTTCCTTATCGTGAAAGGTGGATTTTTTATACCTCCCTAATGAACACCCTTTGCATGTATCTCTCTGCACAAGTGCACCCTTTGGAAGTCTTGTAGAAAATTGTTGCATTATCTTCAAAGCGTCATGGTGTATATGGCCCAATCTCTTGTGCCATAACTCACTAATGTCTCGACTCACAGCCTTATCTTATTTCATGCTCAAGGAAACACAATATTCTACATCCAATTTCTAAAGTTATTTACTTGAACCCCAATATTTTTTAAATATCCTATGGCTTTGTGATGAAGGAACACCTTTCCTTCACTAAATACCACATCATAGCCATAGTCTTCCAACATAGCAAAAAAACCAAATTATTCTTTAAACCAGGAACATACATGACATCTTTTAATGTGAGCAGATTACCTGAATACCTCTGAAAGGTAATTGTACCTACACCGGTTGCGTTATACCTCCCATCATCTCCCATCTCGATGTGCATCTGGATATCCTTCTCCTCTAAGATACTGAATAACTCTTTGTTGTCGATCATATGGAACGAAGTTCTACTATCTAGGTACCACACAAAACTCATCACTGATGACACCATGCATGCAATGAGAGTGAAATCCAACTCGAACTGTGAAGCAAGTGCTTCACCTACTGCTCCTCTTGAGGCTTTCTTGTTTGTCTTCTTGTGCGAACAATTTGTAGCATAGTGTCCAAGCTCATGACAGTGAAAACATTTTACCTTTGAAAAGTCTCGCTTCTTGCCTACCTTACCAAACTTTGATTTGGAATCACACCTTCCCTTTCCCTTTCTTTTCCTTTCCAGTTGTTAGTGTTAGTCTAGTAATACTGCCATTAGTGATCAAAATTTCTCTTTTGCATTTGCATATTAGGAGTCCCATAACATAAATTTTCATCATTCTATTAGGTCATGAAGTCATTGATGGTAGTGGTCTTTCATCAATTTTCCCTCATGTGAAACTTGCTCATTCTGCTCTCTATGTTCTTTAGTCATGAGTCACTTTCACTTTGTGAGTCATGTTAGTAGGTCATAAGGTTGGCCTCATTAGGTTCTAAGGTCTCACCATGGTCAAATTAATGAGTCAAGTGTCAATAAATATCAGCAAGGTCATGAAGAGGTCAATAAATTCAAAGTCGTAGCACCTTCGAAAGATCAAAGAAATGTTTTATTCAACTTGATGTAATTTTCGCCTCAAAACCATGTTTTGAGGTGAAAACATGATACTTTACTTTTATTATCATCTCTTATGTAATTTTATGTCATCATATGTAATAATTCACACTTCAGAAGCTGCTATCTCCACAAAGTCACCACCCTACCCTTCAGAAAAGTTTTCCACATCATTTTCAGTGTCAAATCATGTTCTAAGTATGTCCATCAGATAGAGCCCGGAAAGAGCTTTCAAATGGTATATTATACTCTCAAAACTGACTCCTAGATTGAAATTTATGCCTAAGTGAATAAAGCTCGTCTATATCCTAAACCAAACCCCTTTCCCAACTTTCCCCTAAACTTTATTTTATTAAAGTTTAATGTTCTCTTTATAAAAACCCCCCTTTTTCCCCATCCGATTACACAAATCGCATTGTTAAACTCTTTCAAACCCTTAAACCCCGATCCAATTTAATAAACCACTTCCCCTCATGCCTTTTAAACTTTATAATAAAATTTTTAAAGTTTTGTATTGTAAATCCCTTCCTCCGATTCGCCCTTCCCGATTTCCATACCTCCAATTGAGTCCCTCCCGATTGACTCTGCCTGATTACTCCTACATCGTCGATCTACCCAATGATTCGACAGCCCACAGCCCATCGCTCCATCGCAATTGGCGATTTTAAATAATACTTGGCTCCCGCTCCCCTCTCGCTTCCAATTTCAATTGACCCATGGGTCCCACCACATAAAATTCCGCCCATTCATAAAAAAAAGGGCCTTTTCCCTTTGTAAAAATCAAATTTCATTTTATTTCGTTTTACAAAGGGACTTCCCCCCATTGCTTATCCCCAAACGCATCGGTAAAATTCTCTTGTGTAATACACCTGCCCCAAAGCTCCAATTCCGATTGCGATTTATACTCCCGGGTCCCACCTTAAAGGCCCTCTCCTCTTTCAATGTAAAAATCATTTTTCCCTTTGAAAAAGTACAAATCATTTTTTTTATTTGTTTAAAGGGAAATCTCCCCATTATCCCTTCCGCTTATTCATTCACTCCATCGCACCTATTCTAATCGCATCGAAAGTTTTATGTCCTTACTCCTGCTTCCCTTCCATCCCGATTTGTGATTGCATCATCACAACGTGTATTTTCAAACGCTCCGTTATATGTTGCATCCCCTTCCTCCCCTTCGATTCCAATTTCGATTGCGATTTCAACCCCACCGCCTTTCCCTTCACTCCTTATATCCAAAAAGGGGTCTTTATGTCATTTAAAGCATAATTTCATTTCCATGGTTTCAAAAGCATTTTTATTAAAGGTTGGTTTTCTTCAAAGGACAAAGACAGCGAAACAGTCAAAGGCCGAGAGCTAATTATGAAACAGAGATTTCTACAGCAGCAGGAAAATAGGGAGCTGCTCTTCAGATTGCCTATTTTTCATTCATCTAGCGTATCAGTGAATCTGCCCAAATGGTTAAAAATGTATTGCTGATCCTCTTTTTCAGGGGTAGATTGTGGTTCTCTTTCCTATCTTCGGATTTCAGTTCTGAGTTGGTAAAACAACTCCCTTTTTCTGTGGATCTATTTCCCACATTTCTGGTCTACTTAATGTAATTTTATCGGTCTGAAAATCAGTAAGTAAGGGAATAGTGTGGAAATCAAAGAGGACGCTTTGCGCTCCCATTGTAACATTTTGATAGGGAATTAAAAAGATATGCAGCTCTGATTTGTGGGATCCATGTGGTATGAATTTTAGCATTTTTTCTCTCCTTTGTGTTCATATGTAAATTTTTTATGTTCACTTTTCATCCATAAAAATCTTTGGTTGAATCCTTTCAAGATAGATAGGTAGAATCCATTTTTAATGCTCTGCCTTGGGAAATCATTCAATATTATGTGTTTTCTTCTGTTTTGAAAAGGATCCATCTCTTATGCCCTTTTCATCTCCTCACTAGTCTTTCCATTCCATCATTATTTAAACTTTAAATTTCTGAAATTCCTACCTACCTTGCCCCATGAAATAACCTGTATCCCTAATTTAATTCCCCGATTCAAACTGTCCCATTTGTTCCATACAACCCTGAAATTCATTCATTAAAACATTTTTCCCTTTATTATACCTAGCCTAAAATAAGTTCATAATTTTACTTTGTTGAAAATACTTTCACAGAGAGAGCCCTCTCCTGACCTTGTAGGGCTAGCTACAAGGCTGAGCATGGTTTAAAGGTTACCCTGATTTTCCTTTTTCAGCTTGAGGGTCAAATTAGGTGATAACATTTCTGGCGACTCCACTGGGGAGCGATATGACTATCTTCGAGCTCATGTTCTCGGCACTTAAATTGAATGTGTTTATTCTTTTTTGAAGAAAGTCGAATAGAGGCCCTGTAGAAGAGAAAATCATAGTTAGGCCCTGTGTAAATGAAGAATATCAAAACCTCTATCTAAGGTTAAACCTTGGTTATATAGAACGCGACGATCCCTTAGAAATTTTTGTTGTTGAAGTAAAAAGCTTTTTTCTGTTTCTGGCGGAGTAATATTAGTGGGACCTAGCCATTGAGTTAACGCGAGGAGTTAAGTGCCAAACTACAGTGAAAATCCAAGTTAAGCGCAGTTAATTTACCAGAAGTGGGTTTCAGAAAACAATACCACCTTTTTCACGCTGCTTTGGGTCCGGAGTGAAACCACACCAAAAAATGCAATCCAAAATTTTTTGGACATATCACCTCCCAAATACCACCCAAATCACGCAACTTTCATGTGTTAACCCTCGGCCTTTGAAAAAAAGTGATATTGACGAGGATCGTTCGATCTGGAGAACGATAGATTTGATGACAATCGCGCAGTGAAGTGCACGAGCGATAAATCGAGGTATGGTCAGGTGGTTTTGCATTATTAAATTTTTATTTAATTCATAAAAATGTGAATAATGGATGCGTGGGGCCCATTGAATGAAATGTATGTCGTGTTGGTAGAATAAATGGGTTTAGTGATATAAGTTCGAAGTTGGTGGTTCTTAAAAGAATCGGGTCATTATTATAACATTTTGATATTATGACGGGAGTGATAAGGTTTTCCTAAATGTTTTAAGTGTGTTCCCCTATATCACCTTAAACTTTAAAGATTTGTTTGAGAAGTTTGAATATTATTGCAAGGTGAACATTGTTAAAGTGCTTTTGGAGGGGAATATAATTACAAGCACTTATTCCAAAGATCCACAGTCATAGTATATTTATGGTATCAGAGCATAAAGGATTGATCACCCCAGTAATATCTTCCCCGGTAAAGAATGACAAAGTTTAGATCTGATTGTTGATGGTGAACAACGGTTGGATACATATGAAGGTTGAATCATTCACCTGGCGACTCCATTCACTGAAAAATCCAGTAATCAACACTTCATGGTGACTCCACTGCTGCAAGAAGATCAGTAGATTTAAGATTTTCAAGATGGAAAGTGTTGTAATAAGGTATGCTCCCATGAGCCGAGATCACATTCCAGGTTTCCCAAACAAAATGCCTAAGGTAGATTGGCAAATAAATTTGCCTATGTTTAAAAATGTGAAAGGTAATGATGTTGCTCTTCATCTGGTGAGATTTCACATGCATGTGCGTAGATTAAATATTGATTTTCCTAAATATTTCTTGATGAAGATGTTCATGGCTACTCTGGAAAATGAAGCTCAGTCTTGGTATGAAAGTTTTCCATCTGCTTGTATTTATTGTTTAAAATATTTTCATACCATATTCTTTGAAAGGTATAAAGAATCTTGTCCATCCTTAATACTAGCGCAAAATTGTTGTAAACACGTTAATAGTTTCATTGAAAACCTTGAGAATTTTTATGGAGATGATGAATTCATGGATGAAGAAATCATGGAAGCACTGTATGAAAATCCATTTCAGCAGCATACATAAATATTAGAGGATACTTGTCAAGACCAGCAGGCTGAAGACCTTTGTACAGTTGAAAATGATGGAAGACAAGGTTTTATTTCAGATCTGATTGAAACAAAATATGGTATCCAGGAAAATGATGTTTTAGTCTCACATAATGATAAAATAAAACCAGATTTAGAGTTAAAATGTGATGAGGAAGAGTATATTGATCCAGATCCCATGAAAGAGTATTATATGGTTGAGGCCACCTCAAATGAAGAAAACAACGTTAAAGAATTAAGTCTTCCCATCCTATCAGACCTAAGTTTTCATCAGGAGGTAATCCATTCCCTCTATGAAAAACAAGATGAAATATTTGTTCAAGTAAGTGCAAAAGTTCCCTTGGATGAACTTTTGGTAGATGTCAGTTTTGGATTTCAAGAACCATCTCAAGTCTCTTCTCTAATGATTGATGAATGTGATAAGAAATATGGCAATCTGGTTGTTATATCATATGAAGATGATCAACAATATATTCAGACTATAGAAGACCAGAGCATTCAGAATTTTTATTCAGATTCTTCTTCCTATGTTTCATGTTTTCAAATGTTTTTTCAAGAGGAAATCTACTCACCTACTTTTTCAGAATTTTTTGAAGATCAGGAACATACTCTTACTGAGGGACATTGTGAAGAAAGATCGGAATCAAGAGAAAAAGACACCTTGTTTCTTCAGCAGGAGGTAAATCTTCATGTTTTCAGGATCCAGTGGCAAAGCTATTACAGTCAACAGTGAAGGTAATTATTGCAGTATTCAGTGAGGAAGGAGATCATGGTCAACTATGCTTTTGGATTCCCAGTTGCAAGTATATATTGTTGTCCAGAGGATCAGATTAGGAGAATCAATCAAGGGGGCATCTGCTTGATTGGTTACATTGGAATTTTAATATAGTCTGATGGTACATTGTCTTGTAAGAAACACAGGTGGTTATCATCAGGATTTGAAACCCTCAAGTCTTGGTCATGTACTACCATCAAGCTTCAAATGTTAAGTTTTGTCTAGGTTAGCTTTGAGTCACTTTTGAGTTAGTTTGTTGAGTCAAGTTTCTTTCAGTATTTAGTTGGTTTCCACTATTGACTCCATGCCCAATAGATAAGGCTACTAGGTCTACGGTGTTCTTCACACCTCCAAGGAGCTACCATCCCCATTGGAGCCAATTTTAGTGTCAGTCTAGTAATACTACCATCAGTGATCAAAATTGCTCTTTTTCATTTGCATATTAGGAGTCCCATACCATAAATTTCCATCATTCCATTAGGTCATGAATTCATTGATGGTAGTGGTCTTTCATCAATTTTCCCTCATGTGAAACTTTCTCATTCTCCTCTCTATGGTCTTTAGTCATGAGTCACTTTCACTTTGTGAGTCATGTTAGTAGGTCATAAGGTTGGTCTCATTAGGTTCTAAGGTCTCACCATGGTCAAATTAATGAGTCAAGTGTCAATAAATATCAGCAAGGTCATGAAGAGGTCAATAAATTCAAAGTCGCAGCACCTGGGAAGATCAAAGAAATGTTTTATTCAACTTGATGTAATTTTCACCTCAAAACCATGTTTTGAGGTGAAAACATGATATTTTACTTTTATTATCATCTCTTATGTAATTTTATGTCATCATATGTAATAAGTCACACTTCAGAAGCTGCTATCTCCACAAAGTCACCACCCTTCCCTTTAGATAATTTTTCCACAGCATTTTCAGTGTCAAATCATGTTCTAGGTATGTCCATCAGATAGAGCCTGAAAAGAGCTTTCAAATGATATATTATACTCTCAAAACTGACTCCTGGATTGAAATTTATGCCTAAGTGAATAAAGCTCCCCTATATCCTAAACCAAACCCCTTTCCCACCTTTCCCCTAAATTTTATTTATTAAAGTTTAATGTTCTCTTTATAAAACCCCCCCTTTTTCCCCATCTGATTACACAAATCACATTGTTAAAATATTTCAAACCCTTAAACCCCAATCGGATTTAATAAACCACTTCCCCCCATGCCTTTTAAACTTTATAATAAAGTTTTTAAAGTTTTGTATTGTAAATCCCTTCCTCTGATTCGCCCTTCCTGATTGCCATACCTCCGATTGAGTACCTCTCGATTGACTCTGCCCAATTACTCCTCCTCCGTCAATCTACCCAACGATCCGACGGCCCATAGCTCGTCGCTCCATCGCAATCGGCAATTTTAAATAATACTTGGCCCTCGCTCCCCTCTCACTTCCGATTCTGATTGACCCATGGGTCCCACCACATAAAATTCCACCCATTCATACAAAAAAAGGGCCTTTTCCCTTTGTAAAAATCAAATTTCATTTTATTTCATTTTACAAAGGGACTTCCCCCATCGCTTATCCCCAAACGCATTGGTAAAATTCTATTGTGTAATACACCCGCCCCAAAGCTCCGATTCCCATTGGCATTTATACTCTTGGGTCCCACCTTAAAGGCCCTCCGCTCTTTCAATGTAAAAATCATTTTTCCCTTTGAAAAATCACAAATCATTTTTTTTATTTGTTTAAAGGGAAATCTCCCCATTATCCCTTCCACTTATTCATTCACTCCATCGCACCTATTCTAATCGCATCGGAAGTTTTATGGCCTTACTCCTGCTTCCCTTCCATCCCGAATTGAGATTGCATCATTGCAATGTGTATTTTCAAATGCTCCATTATATGTTGCATCCCCTTCCTCCCCTTCGATTCTGATTGCTATTGCGATTTCAACCCCACTGCCTTTCCCTTCACTCCTTATATCCAAAAAGGGGTCTTTATGTCATTTAAAGCATAATTTCATTTCCATGGTTTCAAAAGCATTTTTATTAAAGGTTGGTTTTCTTCAAAGGACAAAGACAGAGAAACAGTCAAAGGCCGAGAGCTAATTATGAAACAGAGATTTCTACAGCAGCAGGAAAATAGGGGTCTGCTCTTCAGATTGCCTATTTTTCATTCATCCAGCGTATCAATGAATCTGCCCAGATGGTTAAAAATGTATTGTTGATCCTCTTTTTCAGGGGCAAATTGTGGTTCTCTTTCCTATCTTCGGATTTCAGTTATGAGTTGGTAAAACAACTCCCTTTTTTTGTGGATCTATTTCCCACATTCTGGTCTATTTAATGTAATTTTATCGGTCTGAAAATCAATAAGTAAGGGAATAGTGTGGAAATCAAAGAGGATGCTCTGTGCTCCCATTGTAACATTTTGATAGGGAATTAAAAAGATATGCAGCTCTGATTTGTGGGATCCATGTGGTATGAATTTTAGCATTTGTTCTCTCCTTTGTGTTCATATGTAAATTTGTTATGTTCAATTTTCATCCATAAACATCTCTGTTTGAATTCTTTCAAGATAGATAGGTAGAATCCATTTTTAATGCTCTGCCTTGGGAAATCATTCAAGATTCTGTGTTTTCTTATGTTTTGAAAAGGATCCATCTCTTATGCCCTTTTCAGCTCCTCACCAGTCTTTCCATTCCATCATTATTTAAACTTTAAATTGTTGAAATTCCTGCCTACCTTGCCCCATGAAATAACATGTATCCCTTATTTAATTCCCCGATTCAAACTGTCCCATTTGTTCCATACAACCCTGAAATTCATTCATTAAAACATTTTTCCCTTTATTATTCATAGCCTAAAATCAGTTCATAATTGTACTTTGTTGAAAATCTTTTCAAGGAGAGAGCCCTCTCCTGACCTTGTAAGGCTAGCTACAAGGCTGAATGTGGTTTAAAGGTTACCCTGATTTTCCTTTTTTAGCCTAAGGGTCAAATTAGGTGATAACACCAGCCAAGGCATGGTTCTCCTCATCATTAGTCTTTGATGAGGATCCATCTCTGGTGCTCCGTAAAATCTCTTCTTGTACCAAGTTGGACCATAATCGCTCCCACTCTCGTAGCTTCTCCCTCCCATTCACAGAGTCCTAGTAGCTATGCCATCTCTTGGGAAGGCCTAGAAGTGCTTGGCTCACCAAATCATCGTGGGAAACTATTACCCCAACACGTCCAAGCTCATCTCAACATTGAGTGAACTTTTTCAAGTATTTTTGGATTGTGTCACCCTTCTCCTTCTTCATATTTCTGAGCTTGTCTTTCAGTGTCTACTTCTTGTGGTCATTGCTATTCTAAAACATATCAGTTAAGGCATTCCACATAGCATATGGAGTTTCCTTTGCATGGATATTTGAGATAATATGATCTTGAACTCCTTCTAACAAGATCTTTCTCGCCTTTTATACATTATTCTTCTATGCATCAAGAAGTTGAGCATCTACTGCTACAAGCTGGGGAATATCACTATCTATAAATGCCTTCAGTTTGTTTTCCTCTAGCACTGCGTCCATCTCATCCTTCCATGCTATGTAATTTGAATTTCCCTCAAGGGAATATTCGAGTCTCACGCCATTGAAAGACATCTTGATCTATTGTTGGTCTTGAAGAATAAATCTAAAAATTCGATGTAGTTGATCAGAACAAACTATAGTTCTTCTCTTCTATTATGATTCCTTCTCTAGTACCATGTAGAAATTATCCAAATGGATTCAATTGATCTTGTAATGTACTAAAAAAAATACTGAATCCTTCTATAAATTGCAGAAACCTATTTCGATCGCACAATCACATAAAAAGTAAGAGAAATAAATTATCAATCACACAACACAAGATGTATCTGGGGAAAGTAACTTCTCAAAACCAGGTTATCTGTATATTTCATAAAATCAATACCATGAGACAGTACAATGCTATTTCCCTCACTGAGAAACCTATGCACGTTGTTGGCTCTCTCACTCTAATCTAGGCAAAATAAGTCAAATACTTAACCAATTCTCAGCCTCTGTCTGACCAACCTTGCTTACACATTCTTAGAGGAATTGTGGTCCTATTTATAAGGAAATTCCCAAGAATCGATTGTGAAATTCCATCAAGGTATCCTTATGACTTCATGCATGACCTATACAATTTCCTAATTATACAATTGATAGTCATCTTCCATTTAACCCCAATCTCAACTGGGCCTTCCTTAGAACTGACATGCACCAACTATTTATAGAGAATTATTAGTTAACCAATTGAAAACTAATTATGAATTAATTTATATTTACTTCACTAGACCTATCACTAGCTCGACTCTCAGTTAGAACTAGTTATACTGATTTTAACTCAAATAATTGATTTAACTAATTACAACTCACAAATAACTATAACTGGACCCCTCAAACTTAGGAAGAATAGTACATGCCTCCAATTTGACCTCTAAATTTACTTAACTAAGCTAAATAAACCTTCCTGACTTTTTTAACACTTACAGGCTCCTATGAGATGAAATTACAATTTCTCTTCTAATTTAATTAAGGAAAAATTAATTCAGAACCCCCCTTTGGGTGCCATTTTTTGGTTTCATTTCAACAAGAATATTGTTCTCTAGTTGGAAAAGGAAAGAATGCCAAAGGCATGAAGGCCCAAGATGAGCCAGAATCTAGCTAGAACCATGGAAAGAAGAAAGACCTCATTAAAATTAAATGCTTTATGTTAAGTCCCTATATTACTAGTGTAGTCTCTTATTATGTTAGTGTAGCCCCCCTTATTGTTATTTTTGTACCCCTATAACCCCCATATTGTTATTATTGTGCCCTTACATTATTATTGTTAGGTCGGCTAGGTTTACACTATGGCCCCACTAGGATTACATTGTGGCCCCATGGACTTCTATATATAGAAAGGAGGTTTTGTCATTTGTATCATCCAAGAATTGTTCATTCATGTAATGTATTTGAGGTTTCCCCCTCGAAGTTTCTTATTTCTAAGGCGTTGATATCTCTTTTCTTCTACTTTTGGAGCTGGTTTCACAACATTTGGTATCAGAGCTTTGGGATTCTAGGGTTTCGCTGTTCCAAACAGGTCATTGTGGAATTTTCACTATAACTATTTTTCTACGAAGGTTCAAAAGCTGAAATATTTAGAGTGCGAAGAAAAAATCCTGAGGAACATCGTCGAAAATTTCAGAGCTTGGTTCACAATATTTTCAGAGATATGATCTGTGGAAGTTAGGTCATTTTGCAGGCTCCTGAATTTAACCTAAACAAGTCATCATGGAATTTCTGCTATAATGTTTTTTCTACGGAGTTTCAAAAGCTGAAAGTTTTAGCGTGCAGAGGCAAAATACTGAGGAACATTGTCACAAAATTTCAGATCTTGGTTTGTAATATTGTCAGAGATATGATCTGTGGAAGTTAGGGCTATTTTAGGCTTCTAAATTTTATCTGAAAGAGGTGATCATGGGAAAATTTTCATAACTCTCTCTCTGAGCATCGGATTGGAATTATGTAAAAATTGGACGCAAGTGCATGGAATTTATTTTCTTAGATATCAATTTCAGAGCCAAAGGAGGAAACAGTGACACGTGGCAAGTTATACAAGTTTGCTCTACTGAACCAGTCCATAATTAGGTCATCGTAGGAGATTGGGCACAACTTTGTCTTCAAGAATCCAAATCAGGATATACCTGTGGCATTCAAAGTAGGATTCAGAGGGCTACCTCAAGGCCAAATTTCAGTTATTTAGGATCAGAAATCACATAAATAATTCAGTTTCAATATCGAGCTTCTCAAAAGAAATAAAAAGGTGAATTGCATAACGTTTGTTTGAAAAAACAGTTTGAAGTGATTCTGTTGGTCAGCTTAACTATCAGATTAAACCTCTCAATATTAATTATCAATCCAGGAGTCGTAAACGTGAGTTTTATTGTGTCTTGGCTCAGCTTAATGGTCAGAGTATATGAGTTTCCTTATTAATGATAATCTAGGTGCTGAAATGAAACTCACATTTGTTGGAAAACATGAAATCCTGAAAAGGAAACCTACTTAACCAATTTTGTTCAGTGCAAACTCCATAATGCAATTAAACTACAAATAAATCCTCAATCATGTAACATTCTCACACTCACATTATACTTTTTAAATCTCCTATGATATCTTGAAAACTTTAATCTATTAAGTCCTCTCACTAGCTTGAAACTAAACTGGAGATAACAAAAAGAACACACATAAATTCAAACCTTAAACTGACTAGAAATACTTTTTGTAACAAGTTTAAGATTCCAAAATAATAAAAGAAACAATCCTAACTATTGCTAAAAGGAAACTATTTCACTTCATGTAAAATAACACTTAAAAATCCTATTAAAAGTCACATTACAAATAATCTATAAAAAACCTTCTATTTAAATATTTTAATCTAAATGAAAAAAACTATTAAAAAGTAAGCCTACTTCAAAATCGAATCATGTAACTTAATAACTAAAATAGAATCACACTGCATGCACAATTAAATCTACACTCAATCTTGCACTTATAAATAAGTGATTATACTAAGAAAACAAGAATGGTTCTAATTAAAAATAAATCTAATTATTAAGAAAAATCCCGCTATGCATGAACAAATCAAAACTTGAATTAACATTCTAAATGGCAGTGTTAATTATTCAAAATTGAAGCATTACAATCTATTCTCACTACTGAATCAAACTCAGAAATTGGAAAACAAAATAATAATCTAAGTGCAAAATTAGGAAATCTAAGATATTAAAAAAAACGATTTCAAAACAAAAATATAATTATACAAATTACACCAAAGCACAATTCCTAAATCTATGAATAATGAGGGACTCGACTACAGGTTGCGGTGGATCGTTGCCACTCCCTGGAGCGATTCCTAAAATAACTCAACGTTTGGAAATAAATAAAATTACAACGCTTATAAATAAAAACAAATGCCGGAACTAGAATTTTATTAAATCAACTCAAAATATTGCTTCAAATATGAATTAATAAATACATCATTTGCTGCTCCATTACAATTTCTGTGCTAGGCAATTCGATGTCGAATCTGGATAGGCAGATTCGCTCCTTACTCCATTCGATTTGCATCCCTTTCTTATTCCTATCGATCACATCTCTCCTCTGTCTAACTGACGGACTCACACTCTGCGCCCCCTCTACATTTGAGAAATTCGATTTTACAAATGAGAAATTATTCTTCTAAATGACGGATTAACTCATCCTCTCTGCATCTAAGAAATAAGAATTACATCTGAGCGCTTCCACCCTCTAATTGACAAACTCACTACCTCCTTAATTTGTGCAAAGCTTCTCCTTTATAGCAACAGCGCTGCCTTAATTAAGAATTGATTGTTGCATCAGATGTAAATTTACAAATTGGTTCAGATTTGTTTCAAATTGGGTTCAGATTTGGTTCAAATTAAATTTTTTTGAATCTAGTTTCTGGAAGAGTGGGATCTCACGCCTTTCTTTTTTTGAACCTATCTAATAAGGACCACCCTCTTCCTCATTGGTGGAGTCGATATTATGATCTGATTGGGTCTTCAACCCCATTTCATTTTCCAGAGAATTTATAACCACCTTTGATCCCTACGTCGCTCTCTTCTGGACTAGAGATATAATCGATCTTCTCGAGAGATGAAATGAGATCATTGCCATGAGCTAAGGTTAATCTACCATTAATTTGCTTCGCGTCTGGAAAAGCCCACCCGCCATTCCAATGCTCATCCCTCCCTCACTTGGAGACTGCCCATGCTTTAGTGATATACAACATTAGTGTCGAATCAAGTTGATTTTCCTTTGCAAGGTTATATATATTTTTGCTTGAGGCATCTAATGATGGTGAACTAGGTATATCATCAAAATTGCGTTGCGCCAAGTTCAAATGCCTCACTATCTGTAGTTTCATTATCATATGTTTGCACTGCTGCCACGCATTTAGATGCTAACCTAGCTAGTTCATCCCTTGACTCCAAACTGTCATCATATGTGTTGGAAACTAATTTAAGATGTTCAAAGAAGTCCCCAGTAAAATCTTTGCGGCGCCTGGCAACAATGGCATCAACCTCCAATATTGCATAAATTTGTATAGTCAACCATGCTTCTTTATTGCACCTGCATCCTTATATCCTTAGCGCGAAAAATATTCTTGTAGTCTAGAAGATATATTTTTCCATCAACAAGATGAAGGTTGGAAGCATGACTTACAGTACAAATGCAAACTCGCATGCCATCATGAAAACCTATTATTAATGATATTATTACACAAAAACACTTATTCAATTTAATTAATAACAAGAATTTATAATTTAATTATAAATGCCTCTAATTAGCAATATAATGGATAAAAAATTATTAAAATACTAGGTGTTATCATGTATCTATTCGATAAAAAACCATAAAAATTTGGACAAAGATGCAGCTCAACATCCCCACACACTGAAATTCTTTCACGTCCTCGTGCAAGCCAAAACTATAATACGATGAAATAAGGTAGGGAAAATGTCAGCAAAGAGTTTAGAAAGTAAGGATGAAGATGTCTGATGTATTGTAATTCTTTCATTAGCCGCAACATCACTAGTACAATACCAGTTAAAACCATTTTAAATGATAAAACAAGACTAGGTACCGAAAGTAGACATTATGGGGAAAGCAGTGTTGAACATACCTGTTACCTTGTTCCAAATGAATTCCCTATTTTTTTTATGCCCAAATTCTTATGATAAAAATCAAATTTTGTTGAAACAATGCAGTTTCAAAAGGAATAACACCATATTTCTGTACCTAATATAGCAATCTCGTACCTAGGTCATGCAGCACATATTTAGAGGCAACTACAATCAATACGCATTGTTGGAAACCAACACCTTGTGAGTAGTCATCATTGAGCATTTCATCACTTCAAATACCATAGAAATTAAAGTGAGTTATGATACCAATCAACAACCTCTTTATTTGAACACTCTAAGTTGCGTTGTCATCTAGATTCAAAAATAAATTTCCTCTTAATCTAGTACAAAGGATTACCTTCACTAAGGGTACCACATCATTCAAAGGTTCTTGACTTTTGAAAGATAGAACTCAAAGCATCATGTTAAAATTGTCTTAAAAACATTTTCCAAGAAAAATGATGAGTCTTAGGGAAAGAGAAGGATAACTAAACAAATCGTAGTATGCAGTTAACTTTAATACCACAGACATGGCCCTGCTGCTCGTAGGTGTCCATAACCTCGACATGGATGTCTTTTAACCTAGCAAAATGTCAGTATCCCTCTTACTAGATACAGATTCAAAGTTAGCTTATTTGACTTTTTAGAGGAAGGCCATTGTCCTGGCTTGGTAACAAGATAATGGCAATGCCACTCACAATAATTAACATGAATGAACAGGTCGGCTTGTGATGAGACCTCCTGTCTTCCAGCTTTTTGGCTGAAAGCCATTACTCTAGCTTGGTGACCAGTAGTAGTAATGTCATGCATGTTAGGTCTCATGATCGTGGTAGGTTGGCTCATCACGAGACCCCCTATCCTTCCCTAAACCTTTATAAGCTCTAATTATGATTCAACCTTAAAGGTTACTTAATAAGTGGGGAGACAGATCTACTCCTTAAGAGTACAGGATGGCGTGAAAAGTTTTTAATGACTAATCATTGCTGGCTAATTCCTCTACCCTAAGGACTTGTTAAGGATATCCCAGACAATGATTAAAAGATTCTTTGAGTTAAGAATGCTAGTGTTCTCCTGAATAGCTCATTATGATGTTAACAAGAGTGGTCTACCATAGGGGGCTTTCCAATAGTACCTTCTAAGGGAAACTGAAAATATATATCCTAGACGATGTGGAGTACGAAAAAGGTATGATTTTGATGATTATTTCAATGGCTTTTTAATAGAATTTGTGAACCTTTCGTATCATGAATTTGGAAAGTAATAAGGAACTATAACAAAACATGTGAGAATTGGTGTGCATAACTTAGCCACTAATAATGGTTATTTTCTATACAGGAAAAGGAGAAAACGAAGAGTTGCCGCTCCAAAGGAAAGGACAAAGTGGAGATAACTGCTGTCTCTCTGGACGAGAACCGAATGCAAACAAAGAGAAACAGATCAAGGCAAATCGGCTCGGGAAAGAAGGAGAGGACACCAGCTCAGCGCAAAAGAAAAGACAGGATGAAGAGTTAAACAGTTTGGCGAATCCCTCAGGATCTCCGATCCTGAGGGATCGCTGCTTTATTTATCTAGTTGCTTGGACATCTCCGCCGTCGTCTTTATAAAAAGAGACAGCACTGTTAGTTTAGGATATATATATATGATAGATAATAGCGAGATAGGATACGTTTTAATGTAATCTTCTGTAAGACATCAGTTTTAGTTATTAAGCTTCGTCGAGAACTGGTTCGATGTATTTTTGATCAATGCGTTAATGAAAGCTTGGTGATTATTCCATCTTCGCGTCTGCATTAACTTAAAGCGGTGTATCCTTGGAGGCTAAGGGCCCGGCCCCGAAGAACACTTGCTTCTGTACCATTACGGCTTCATTTCTGTGTGGGTTGTTTATTATTGTTATTTGATAAATTGTTATGCTTTACAAGTTCATATTATATGCTCTGTTCAAGTTTGAATCATTGAGGTTGCTACAGATAGAATCGTGTGTTAACTCTGCATCAAGTTACTAATCCTTTCAAGAGTTCATTACATGTTCTTACTGTTATGTTACAGAGCTGTCATATTAACGTTCGTGTTGTGTGCAGTATTGTTCTATAATTCGTTAATCGATTGTTGCTGTTCCATTACTATGATCTGTGTGAATCGCCTTTAGAGTAACAGAATGTTATTTGATTGCAATGAGTGTATAGATTGAGTTGGTTATCACCCGCGGGACTTAGTTATTCAATTGCTGTTCCATTTCAGAGTTGCTGTTCCATTCCAGAATTGCTGTTTAATCCTTTATTTACTTTGCTGTTCTATTTATCTGCATTTGATGATTTGGTGTGATATATGATCCAAGGCTGTAGTGAGCATTGGCAGTCACTGTCTAGCTCCCAGGCTCATGATCTATGCTTTAGTTCCTTTTCCATCAGTTTCCGAAGGGATGGGTTATCATTGCCGAACCCTTGACTGATAAGTTATTGAGTTTTCTGAGCGTGTGATTTATTTCTTTAAAGTAATTTGATTTCAGTTAAGCATCTGTTTACTCTTGTATTTCTTAAGCACTGTACTACTAGCATTACTCTGACAAATGAGCCTCGGATTGAGTCACTCTTTGTAATGACAAAACGCTCTCGGGTTGACATATTAATGTGAGGTAATTAGAAGTGAAAGAGACCCTTTTTATAGCTCTACATTTTGGCGCCGTTGCCGGGGAAAGAGTGAATCCATTTGTCTTTTTCAGAGTGGTGTACAAGCCTGCTAGGGAGGAGTTGGATCCTAAAAACGGAAGGTAAGAACCTACGTGCAGAGCATGTAAAAGACCTGCTCACTATCCGCTTTCCTAACAGATTTTTTTTTGCTTGTTTGAATAGAAGTTGATAGTTTATTTTTGAGTGCATGACTAAGCAGAAAAGACCAGAAAAGAATATCAAACCCCCATCCAAACCTGAAAAAGCTAAGGGGCCGGTGACCCTTGGCCGAACGACCTTCATAGACGAAATTTATAAGAAAACAGAGTCTCAACCATCAGTAGGTTTCAAGAAAAACACTTCCAAACCACCTACTAGTTCCCTTCAGGCCACAGGATCACCATCTGTAGCCTGTGCTGAGGTGCATAGTCAAACCGAGGAGCAGGACTTTCAGGAAGTTGAAAATTTCACTCCAGAATTATTGCAGGAAGGGAAATCTAGTAACTTTTGTGAGGGAGAAGGAGAAACAGGGGAAACGAAGGAACCAAAATCCCCTATTGAAACAAATCAGCCATTAGATAGCCCAGATAAGGGGAGTGCTGTGAAAGTCATTGTTGAAGAGATTCAATCTCCTCAAACACCTGGTATTCCCATTATTCCAGATAAAGGAAGCGCTATTAAAAAGATCCCTGTCAAAACCGTTCCCACCCAACCCAGGAATACCCTCCTAGATATCCCAGAAGGTTACTGGCATATATTCGATCCCATGGCTCAAAACCAACCAAACGCTCAAAACCAGCCAAACACTCAAACCTCTACATTAAAATATCCTATAGTGGATTCTGCAGCAAATGCACCCATGAAAGCTATCCCTCTTCAGCATATCCCCACATTTCATGGACTCACATCAGAGGATCCGGATGCATTCCTATTCGAATTCGATGTGTTATGTTGGGGGTACGATTACACCACCGATCCCCAAAAATTGAAATTATTCCCCTCTACATTGAAAGGGGCTGCTTTAAGATGGTTTATGGGGCTAGGTGGCGGGGTTATCAACAATTGGGATCAAATGAAGGAATCCTTCTTAAAGAAATACCAGGATTATTGTAGGTCTAGAGAATTAAAAGACGAAATCTTTCAAATGACAGCCAGACCAAATGAAACATTAGAGGAGTATGTGGAACGTTTTCAGTATAATTTGCAAAGATCTCCTTATGCATCGCTACCTTTACCTGATAATGTGTTAAAAACTGCATTAATGAGGGGCATGAAGGAACAATGGATTGAAACATTAAACATTATGGGCAAAGGGGATATTTATCAAGAGAATTTTACTGACATCCTTGACTTATGTATCAGGAGTTCGAGAGGCAGCACAAGAATAAAACCAACAGAATATGATCGGTTTGCAAGAGATAACAAAGTATCAGCAGAAGGAGTAACACGTGCAGAAATTGGAAATTTATTAGAAAATTTTAAAACTGATATTATGGGGACACTAACTACACAACTTGATATTGTGCAGGCTAAACAAAATCAGCTGGAGGCAGAACAGAATTTGGCAATCTTCTACCCCCGATGCAGAAAAAAACACAGCCACAAGGAGTGTCCATTAGATAAAGTCCAAACATGCGCCATCTGTACAAAAGATCACCTTACGGAGAGCTGCCCCTCACTTCCTGGATTGAAAGCGGTATATAAGGAAGCAGAAGAAGAACCAGAATCGGTGAATTCGATCAACCAGCGCCGCCCATGGCAGCCAAGACAACCTGGTATGTTTCCGGACCCAACATCTTTCTTTCAAAACCCACAGTATAATGCTCAACAATATGGTATGTGGAAAAATCAATCTCAAACCCCATTTACAAACTGGTCACCACAATCATTTCCTTCTCCAAATCCATGGCTGAATCAAACAAGCCAAACTGGTTGGCCAAATTTCCCTTACACTCCACCATATTGGCAAAATGGCCCATATCCTTCACAATGGACCCCCTATACTTCACAAAGTTCACCCTGGCAGACAAGCTGGCAAAGACCGATGTACCACCCAGCCGGAACGATTCCGCTCCCTCAACCTACTTTGCCAGCTTTACAACAAAATCCCCAGTCTAACTTGAGGCCGCAACTCCCAGCCCAACCCGATCCCAATCCAAATAACAGGCAGGTCCAATCTATTCAAATCATAGAATCACCTGAACTAGGACCCGACTTAAGGGAGTGCAACGACCTTCAGTTAAGATCTGGGCGTATAATTGAAACTGAGGGAGATAAAACAGTTCATATTGAAGATCAGTTACCCAGAGAACATCAGTCACATCAAGAGGATGAAAATAAGCAACAAACTCATAATCAAGCAACCACATCCTCTCCTCCGTTCCCAGAACGATTGGCCATACCACGATCCATACAATACCCTGACTTTGACATTCTGGGAGAATTACAAAATTTGTACATAAAAATTCCATTCCTCTAGGCCATTCAAGACATTCCCATATACGCCAAAACTATAAAAGAATTGTGCATAAAGAAACCAAGGAGGAATATAACAAATAATCCAAGAGTCCAAGTAGTCGGAACCTTATCTGATCTATTTTCTGGAAGAGAAACACCTCTTAAATATGAAGACCCCGGGAACCCAATTATAACTGTTCAAATTTATGGTCAGACCCTGTCTAATGCCTTAGTTGATCTAGGGGCTGAAATTAATATTTTAACAACCACAACTTGCCAAAAGCTCAACATTACATCTGTAGAACCCACCTCTACTCTGTTAGAATTGGCTGACCGATTTGTGGTTAGACCAGAGGGCACTCTACATGATGTCATGGTCTCCGTAGAATCCTGGGAATATCCAACCGATTTCCTGATAATTAATCCAAAAACCCGACTTGATGGACACCCGCTAATTTTAGGTAGACCTTGGCTCGCTACTGTCGATGCCTATATTGGCTGTCGGCAGGGAAATATGACCATAACCAGAGGACCAAATAGCAAAAATTTAGTTCTATATCCTCCAGCGCAGCCAAGTGTCACAATGATTAAAACTAATAAGCACCCTGTATCATATCTTACCGATAACATCAGATCCCCATTAACTATACAAGAGGCACTCGATTTCAAAGATCAAACAGAAGACGATGCCATTAATAATTTCATCACTCAAACTGAACCTCGCACACAGTGTCACATGATAAAAGCAGCATTTGATAATGAATTAGAAGAAGATCCCCTGAAAGATATTCATGATCAAATAATACCTGTTACTTCTGTTGCAAATAGTAAAACTGTGGAAATTGAACCGGGGAAAACTTTAAACATCAATGCTAATCTCACACCTGAACAAGAAACAAAGCTCATCCATCTGTTAACAAAGTATCAAGAAGCATTTGCATGGGACTACCCTGATATGAAAGGAATCGATCCCCAGTTATGTACACACCACATTTACATAGAAAAGGATGCCAGACCTGTGCGTCAGCTGCAAAGGAGACTTAATCCCCATCTAAAAGATGTCGTTAAAACTGAACTTCAGAAGCTTTTAGATGTGAATTTTATCTACCCTATTTCTGATAGTAAATGGGTCTCTCCACTCGTGGTGGTACCAAAAAAGAATGGGAAATGGAGAATTTGTGTGGATTATAGGGAACTTAACAAGGCAACACAAAAAGATCATTTTCCTCTTCCTTTCATAGATCAAGTATTTGACACTTTAGCAGGGAAGAAGTTCTTTTCTTTCCTGGATGGCTTCAGTGGATACAATCAGATTCAGATTGCCCCTGAAGACCAGGATAAAACTACCTGTACTTGTCCTTGGGGAACATTTGCCTATCGAGTTTTACCTTTTGGCTTATGTAATGCTCCTGCCACATTTCAGAGGGCTATCCTTAGTATTTTTGCTGATTTAATCAATGATGGACTTGAAGTTTACATGGATGACTTTACACCATATGGAGATGACTTTGATCCAGCTCTAGACACCCTAGAGAAAGTCCTACAACGTTGCATTGTTACTAGACTTTGCTTAAGCAATGAAAAATGTTTCTTGATGATGACTGAAGGACTTATCCTAGGACACTATGTCTCAGTAGCCGGCATTCAGGTAGACCCGGCAAAAATCCAAATACTTTTGCTTATTCCCACTCCTACTACTCAAACAGAGGTACGCAGTTTTCTTGGATTTTCAGGTTATTATAGACGATTTATAGAGCATTATTCGCACATTGCTGCTCCTTTATATGCATTGACTGGTAACGTTGATTTTCTTTGGACAGACAAATGTGATCGTGCTTTTGAGGATC
Organism: Pinus albicaulis; assembly: GCA_034641835.2. Lineage (NCBI taxonomy): Eukaryota > Viridiplantae > Streptophyta > Pinopsida > Pinales > Pinaceae > Pinus > Pinus albicaulis. Next base: position 1,431,797,158 of record CM076572.1, read on the forward strand.
TAAAGAAGCTTGTATCCACAGCTCCAGTCCTTCGAGGACCAAACTGGGACCTACCATTCTAGATATCATCTGATGCCTCAGATACAGCCATTGGTGCAGTCCTTGGGAAGGAAGAGGATAAGAAACCATATGCTATCTATTACATCAGCAAAAATTTATCCCCTGCTGAATTGAATTACACTGTTACTGAAAAAGAATTCCTAGCTGTAATACATGTTGTCAATAAATTTAGACATTATATCACAGGCTACCCTGTTATCTTGTATACAGACCATTCTGCTATAAAATATTTAGCAAATAAGCCTGTCACAAATGCCAGAGTAACTCGATGGTTAATCTTATTGCAGGAATTCGACATCACTATCAAGGACCGCCCTGGCAAAGAAAACCCTGTAGCCGATTTTCTTTCAAGAATACCAAAATCAAGCGATGCAGCAGCAGTGGAAGATCAATTTCCTGATGAGCACTTGTTTGCTGTTGCTGTTCACACACCCTGGTATGCTGATGTTGCCAACTACCTTGCAGTAGGTAAATTACCAAAACATTTAACTCCTAATGAGCGTAAGCAGATTATTCAGAAAAGTTCTCGATTTTCGTGGATTGGAGGCTATTTGTTTCACACAAGAGCAGACATGCATATCAGGCGATGTGTTAGAGAGGATGAAATCTTTGACATCCTAAAGGCCTGTCACGATGGACCGTGTGGGGGGCACTTCGCCGAGCGTAGAACTGGACATAAAGTATTGCAGACAGGATATTACTGGCCTACGATCTTCAAGGATGCGAAGAAGTTTGTCCAAGCCTGTGACAGCTGCCAGCGAGCAGGACGGCCTGGTCAAGCTGATGAGATGCCTCTGAAACCACAGTTAGTCATCGAACCATTCGAGCGATGGGCTCTTGATTTCGTTGGACCCATCAACCCCTCATCAAATCAGAAAACATATATTTTGGTGGCAACAGAATATGTCACCAAATGGGTTGAGGCAGAAGCATTGCCAAGAGCCACAGAGGACTCTGTCATACAGTTCCTGCTCCTTCTATTTGTTCGTTATGGCCTTCCTAGGGAAATAATTACAGATGGAGGACCACAATTTGTTGGGCATAAATTAGCTGCAACACTTAACAATTATCATGTCCAACATAAGATCACTACTCCATATCACCCACAGGCGAATGGGCAGGTAGAAAGTAGCAATAAGATAATAGAATCAATCCTAACAAAAACCATTGCGTCACATAGGCGTGATTGGGCTACCCGACTGCCTGAAGCACTCTGGGCATATAGAACCACATGGAGGAGCACCACCGGTTACTCACCTTACCAATTAGTGTTTGGAAAACAACCCATTTTTCCCATAGAATTCGAAATCCAAACACTGCGGACAGCACAGGAAGTTGGCTTAGATCTAAGTGAGGCACAGATCAATCGACTACAGCAGATCAATGAACTAGACGAAATTAGACTCTCTGCACTACAGAATACAGCATTGATTCAACAGCAGCGAGCTAAATGGCATGATGCGCTCATCAAAAACAAAGTCTTCCACGAAGGAGACTGGGCTTTGTTATACGATTCTCGGTTTCAGGAATTCCCTGGAAAACTTCAGACTCGATGGTTGGGACCATACGAAATCCAGAAAGTACATGACAACGGAACCCTTACTCTAATCACCATTGACGGTTCTGGATATGCATTCAAAGTAAATGGCCACCGAGTCCGTCTCTATCGTAAACCACTCACTCGGGAATCTTTCTGCCAGCAGCTACGCCGAGATACTGATCTGGAGATCTTAGGAGAGGAAGAGAAATCTTCCTCACCTATAATTCATTAAGGGTCTATTTCTTTTTGCAATTTGTACATAAGTTCTTGTTTTTGAGTGATTCTTGTACATAAGTTTGATTTGAATATTTTCTTGTCATTTTTGCTGTTCCTTTTTCTTCCACAAAGTTTGATTTTTGCTCTTCTAATAGCATATGTGTGTTTTTATGATTTTGGTTTTGTTTGTTTTTCTGTTCCTTTTCTAAAGGAACAGCATTCGGATCTCTGCTGTTCCTTTTTCAAAAGAACGGCCTTGTTACAATTTTCGCTGTTCCTTTTGGTTACCACTGTTCCTTTTTCTTCAAAGAAACAGCGTTCTTTTATTACTGTTATGCCTTTTTCAACAGAATGGCATGTTGAGTGTTTTATAGTATCATTGCCGTTCCTTTTCCCAAAGGAACGGCATTTGCATTTTTTTCCTTTTTTTATCGTTGTTTCTTTTCCAACGGAACACCATTAGCATACTTTTGCTCTCTTTTGCTGATCTAAGTTGAGAATGCTTTTTGCCCGTCTTCTTTCTAGTCTTCAAGCCTCAGCTATGTATTTGTGCGATGAAATATAAAAACACAACATACCGAAATCTGCAAACCATAAATCGCTATATCTATAAGGCTCTGCATTAATAAGAGGACCAATGGAAGGACATGCTTATTTCTTACCTTTTGTTGACATGGTTTACTAATTTTGCCCTGATTGGTTATCTTTATCATGCTGATTCCCTTAAACTTTTTATTAGCACTTGGGAATAAGAGCAAAGAGTTTATATCTTCCTATTGAGATAATAAGACTTCTTCCGCCATTCCTACTCTTAAGGAGTGTTGAACCACCCTTTGTGTATAAATAAGGAAAAAGATTCTATGAAAAAATAATAAAACATATGTGAACATGATATAATGTCAAATGCAGGATAGGGGGTCTCATTGAGAGCCAGCCTACCATGATCATGAGGATGGAAGTGAAGGGGCATTCCCATTATGGCCACCATACCAGGGATATGGTCCAAAAGGTATATCAAGTAAATGAACCTTGGAACAGGAGGTCTCATCACGAGCCGGCCTGCCCACGTTTCGCTCCTTCCTCGTGAATGGCATTATGGTTAACTGGTCACCAAGCCAGCATAATGGTCTACATTTTGACATAGCAACATTCCTAAGTATTCACAAAGGATTATGGTTCCGAGGGTGAAAAACAACTCTGCCAAGGTTATGGACACCTGTTGGCAGCAGAGTAATGTTAATGGTATCGAAGTCACCTTGCTTACACCAATGGGTAAGATACTAACACTCTTTTGTTTCTTATATCCTAGGCATTAATCATATGTTATTTCCCGATTTATACACCGCATGAATATTTATCATTACCAATCATGGCAACGGAGGTGACCATGACCGCTTAAGATTTGGCAAGTACGATACATGCCCTATCCATCAGCCTCAAATCATAACACAGCAGCCTCTTATATCATATGCGATCAATCCTCCGCCTCGATTTCGGTAATCTGTTGTCCTTTTTCAACATGGCATAATTCCACATGCTGTTCCTTCCCGACTTGATTACAGACTGGGTGCCGCTCCTTTATTTGCCGGCTGGGACAGCCTATCACACTGCGGGGGGGGGAGGTTAACCTCATCATTCCCTGTATTACGTGTCAATACACCATTCGGAACAATTAGTTTACGACGGTTTGGCATGGTTTCACGGCATGGCATATTTTTATTTTTATTTTGCACACAAGTTGTTTTTACTGCACTGTTGCATACTCTGTGTTTTCTTTCGCAAAACCTTGCTCTCTGTGTTTCAAACCGAAAACGTTTTTGCTGTTCCATTTAGAAATCACAGTGAAATCATGGGAGGAAGACCAATTCGAAGTGAGCCTCAATAGCTAATGATCTCTGCTGCTGCCCGAGAAATCCTGGAAAGGGCAGGATGGTTGAACTATTTCAATCGCTTACATGAAGCTAATGAAACAGTAGCAATGGAGTTCTTGCAGAATTTACAAGATGACCACTCCACAGTAAGAGGGAAACGGATACCGGTCACTGATAACATAATTGCAGAAGTTTCAGGACTACCAGCTACCGGACCGGTATGGACATTCAAAAAGGAACGATTACAGAAGGTCGTCGACATCTTCCAGGACGAAGGCCAGAATTTGACAATAAAGGGGAAAGGAGTTCTGCCAGCGACCCTAGGAGAACCCTGGACGGAGCTAGCAAGGATAGTACAGAGCTACATTACCTGCGAAGGAAGAAAAGACGTGGTAAGACCATGACATCTTAAACTTTTAGCTGTTCTAAAACAGAAATGCTCTGTGAATTTACCGGCACTCCTAAACTCATTATTGCATGATGCTGCACAAAGTATGAAAAAGGAACAGCACGTAGAGGCAATTGTTAGTCACCACGGGTTGATTCGACTTGTTGTTAGTTATAGTCTTACCCAGCAGCAGAGCAGCTGGGAAGAGCTCATTGCAATGATTGAAGGGGGATCGACAGAACCATCCCCGAAACGGAGACATTCTATAACCCAACCAGAACAACCGGCAAAACGCAGAGAAAATGTTGCTAGTACATCACAGCAACCAGAGACACGCCAAGAATCGGCAAAGCGTAAGCATGCCGTTGATACACCCGAGCAACCGGAGGAACCCAGAAAATCAGCTCGGTTAGCTCGGATGAGAGGAAGCATAGATAGGCCCAGAAAATCAGCCCGGTTGGCTCGGATACGAGGAAGACTGGAGAAGCTCCAGGAAAGCGCCAGCCAACCGGTGGTAATTGAGGACGAACAGTCCGAAGAGGGGGCAGAGGCTGAACAGGAGGAGGAAATAGAACAGCAGGAAGATAGCCCATTACAAGACCTACTGGGAGAAGATGACTTGGCCGCCATCCTAGCCAATATGAGTAAGTATGGTCAACCTTCTAGTTCAGAGGACCCCCACGACAAACCCCAGGAAGAGAACATGCATGTTCATGATGAAGAGGAGGAAAATACTGAACGGGAACACTCTGTTCCCAAGTCACAAGAGGAAATTTTAGAGGAAGTAGGAGCAAAAACAGCATTTGCTCAGGAAGAAACAGAACCAGTTGAAGTTCACACCCCAGAACAGCCAGAGTAGAGCAGTGAGGAAGAACCCCAGGAGGAAGATTTAGCAACTGGTCATGATTCAGTCCACCATCGATAGACTGCCGTTCCTTCAAATGAAACGATGGAAATTAAGAAGTTGCGGAAGGAACGGACTAAATTGTTAAATACGATAACCCAGCTCAGACAACAAATTAGGATTCTGAAAAAGAACCAGAAGGTAAAGAGGAAAAAGAGGGCCAACAAACGACCTGCTGACCAAAACCCTGAGGATCCAACTGACGTTCCACATGATGCTGAGGATCGGGAACAAACGGATGTTCGTGTTAAAACAGAAAAGGATGATAAGCAAATTTAGACAGAGGCACCACCCTCAGGGGTAATAAGGGTTCTGAACTCCAAACAGCATAACAAGAAAGTTCAGGTAAAACTCCCGGCCTCTACTGATGTATGGAAAAAAGATCCAATGACAAAATCCTTGCACAAGATGATGAAACAAGCACAGCAAGAAGCTGAGCAACTTAAAGAGCAGACGGTTCCCCGAGAAAAATATGAAGAGTTGCAGCAGCAACTAAGGGACGTCAGTCAATCTAAACGCCAGGCTTTTGAAGGGTGGATGAAGGAACAAGAGGAAGTCACACAGGTAACTTATAGACTAGAGACTGTTATCAAACAGATGAATGACTTGTGTTCTTTATATAATAATGTTTTAGCATGTAGGGCCCCTGCTAAAAACTATGTTCTGTTTTTATTGGAACGGTATTTACAATTACAAATAAAAGCTGTTAAGGCAGGCACCCCTATACAAATCAACAATGTCAATGATTTTATAGACTGTTGTAAACATTATGGAGTGAAAGTCTAGAGATTGTTGTGTGAACTTTATTTGCACGACCTTGTGCTAAGTCAGGAGACTGAATTGAACCCTGGCCCCTCCATTGGAGATATCCAATTCCAAGCATTCATTTCATTCGGAGTTAATCAGATTAAGTGGCTCAAAGCCTATGATACCTTCCAGAGTCAAGAAAATGGTCTAGATTTAGGAGTTAGGGCTGAGCCTAGGAACCCAGTACAGTTATGGACAGCTCACATAAACCATATAAGGACTCCGGGTGTCATCGAAACATTAGGGCCCATGCATGAGGCACTCATTCGAGAAAGTTTAGAGTATTTCCTTTCCATCAAAGACTTGGCCATTAATGCAGCCAAATTTCGATATCGAATCTCTGATCCACACATCCAGCTCAGAGAACCATTTAAGTATGAGAACTTTGAGTTAGCTGCTGACCGTTTAAATCTCTATGGCCAGAGCATCCTGAAAGCAGGGTCATCTTGGTTAGGATATAGATTTCGCGCTCCAATTATTTGGCATCCTGCACCTGGATACCAGGCCCTGTATGATATGCCTGAGGGGCAAGCAGGTCAGTTCTTTGATTATTTAATCACTCAACATGGTTGTAGGCCTCCGCATGAGACTCCTTCTCCAGCATACTCTTTCACTGCATTACATGTCAACTACAATGTTTTCATGAGGACATGAAACAAGGTAAGCAGGGGGGTGTGTGGAGTACGAAAAAGGTATGATTTTGATGATTATTTCAATGGCTTTTTAATAGAATTTGTGAACCTTTCGTATCATGAATTTGGAAAGTAATAAGGAACTATAACAAAACATGTGAGAATTGGTGTGCATAACTTAGCCACTAATAATGGTTATTTTCTATACAGGAAAAGGAGAAAACGAAGAGTTGCCGCTCCAAAGGAAAGGACAAAGTGGAGATAACTGCTGTCTCTCTGGACGAGAACCGAATGAAAACAAAGAGAAACAGATCAAGGCAAATCGGCTCGGGAAAGAAGGAGAGGACACCAACTCAGCGCAAAAGAAAAGACAGGATGAAGAGTTAAACAGTTTGGCGAATCCCTCAGGATCTCCGATCCTGAGGGATCGCTGCTTTATTTATCTAGTTGCTTGGACATCTCCGCCGTCGTCTTTATAAAAAGAGACAGCACTGTTAGTTTAGGATATATATATATGATAGATAATAGCGAGATAGGATACGTTTTAATGTAATCTTCTGTAAGACATCAGTTTTAGTTATTAATTCGTTGAGAACCGGTTCGATGTATTTTTCTTGATCAACCGTTAATGATTGGAGAGTGATTATTCCATCTTCGTCTCTGCATTAACTTAAAGCCGTGTATCCTTGAGGCCAAGGGCCCTACTCAAGGACACTTGCTTCTGTACCATTACGGCTTCACTTCTGTGTGGTTTGTTTATTATTGTTATTTGATAAATTGCTATGCTTTACAAGTTCATATTATATGCTCTGTTCAAGTTTGAATCATTGAGGTTGCTACAGATAGAATCGTGTGTTAACTCCGCATCAAGTTACTAATCCTTTCAAGAGTTCATTACATGTTCTTACTGTTATGTTACAGAGCTGTCATATTAACGTTCGTGTTGTGTGCAGTATTGTTCTATAATTCGTTAATCGGTTGTTGCTGTTCCATTACTATGATCTGTGTGAATCGCCTTTAGAGTAACAGAATGTTCTTTGATTGCAAAGAGTGTATAGATTGAGTTTGGTTATAACCCGCGGGACTTAGTTATTCAATTGCCGTTCCATTTCAGAGTTGCTGTTCCATTTCAGAATTGCTGTTAATCCTTTATTTACTTTGCTGTTCTATTTATCTGCATTTGATGATTTGGTGTGATAGATGATCCAAGGCTGTAGTGAGCATTGGCAGTCACTGTCTAGCTCCCAGGCTCGTGATCTATGCTTTAGTTCCTTTTCCATCAGTTTCCGAAGGGATGGGTTATCATTGCCGAACCCTTGACTGATAAGTTATTGAGTTTTCTGAGCGTGTGATTTATTTCTTTAAAGTAATTTGATTTCAGTTAAGCATCTGTTTACTCTTGTATTTCTTAAGCACTGTACTACTAGCATTACTCTGACAAATGAGCCTCGGATTGAGTCACTCTTTGTAATGACAAAACGCTCTCGGGTTGACATATTAATGTGAGGTAATTAGAGGTGAAAGAGACCCTTTTTATAGCTCTACAGACGACAACCTATTAGAGTGATTAGTCATGGTTACTTTTGCAAAATCATGAGGCATTAGAGTGAATTGTACTCAACAAGATTTGTCCCAAATGTGTGTGTTAACAACTAATGTGGATCAAAATTAGTTTTAATAGGCATTATTTAAAATTTAAAAACCCTAATAGCATTATAACAACTTTATTTATTTATTATCCTACCCTACTTTACCCTAAGAGGCAAAAGACTCCCTTTTTAAGTATAGGAGTATTTCCAATTTAGCCATGTGCATAAAAAAATGCTGATTATATTCACACTTAGTTTTAAATAATAGACTTCAAGACATACGAAAGCATGAGAAACCGGTTGCTTTAATTGATATGGTACCAATATTTTCTGAATACTGAGGAAATAAGATGGCTTGATGACTTCTTGAAACCATGATTCAATGGAATCCACATACTTATGATTCTCCAACTGATGCAAGTCTTCCACAACTTGATATTCACTCTCCTAGAGGAAAAAAGGATTGGGTGAAAGACAAAAGGTAAATCCCTCAAGTTCAGGCTCAAATATTTTATTTTCAAATTGACAAGAATGGTTGAGAGAGATTCTAGGGTTTTGAGTTTTAAAAACATTTTTAGAACAGGCTCCAGTGAAAGGTTGCTCCTCTGGTGGTCTTTGAATTACATCTTCCTGGGGTGAATGTTCTATGGTAATGGGGAAAGTTTCCAGATTCATTCCCTTTTCCAACATGGAAGGTGTGACTTTTTGTTCAATAGGGGAATCAGCAGAAAGAATAGGTGGTTCAAACTGCTATGCAAACTCATGGTTTAGATTAAGGTTTAGGATGTGGTTTGGGCTAGGGCTTTGGTTAATGCTTGGACTAAGGTTTGGATTTAGATTGGGGTCAGGCTTTGGACTAGGGTTAGGTCTAGGTTTTAAATTAGAATTAGGGTTGGGTCTAGGGTGTGGATTAGGGTTAGATATAGGGTATGGATTAGGATAAGGTCTAGGGTATGGATTATGGTTAGGGTATGGATTAGGTTTTGGATTAGGACTAGGGTAAGGTTGCACATGCGGTTGGGACCATGGAGGAGGATAACTTAACTTAATGGTGCATTCGAAAGAAATCGTGGTTTTTTTTGGTGCTCATATGATTGAATTTGCATGGGATATTTCCCTAGAGAGAAGGATCCAAATGATCCTTGAGGCCATGGAGATATCTGGCTCGAGGATGAGGGCCAAGGCGAGGGCCACTGTGGCCATAATGTAGGATATTCAATTAGGGCAGTATCAGAAGCCTGCCATGAAATTCCAGGATTATAAACATGATGAGGAACCTACTCAGGAAAATAAGCATTATTCCAAGTATCAAATGGTGTTGGGTTTTGAGTTATACCTGGCGGTTGATTCGATTCCTTACTTGATTCCCTGAGTACCTTTTGTAATTGTGGTAGTGATGGGCATTATTCGGTTGCATGACCATCCTCACAAATTTCACAAACTTCCAGACTGCTAAGTGGAAAATTTCCAAGGAAGTGTTTCTTTCTATAGTTGGCACATAAGATAAGCAGTGGTTCTTGATCCTTCTCTTGATCCTGCAAATCATCCAATTTCAAAATCAAAGATTTAATAATATTGAATTTATGTTCAAGCAAAGTATTAAATTCTGCACTTGTTAATTCTTCATCGGATGACTTATCTGTCTCTGTAGCAGCATAAAAACTCCTCATTGAATAATTCCTCAAAATACCATCTTCTTGTCTTCAATAAGCAAACTGGCACATTTTTTCATCACATGGATTAGTACACAAGGGTTCTCATAGTACCCCAAAAATGATATAACGTTGAAGATTGGACTCTGAAGATAAATGAATTTAAAAGCTTTTCACTGAAATAAAGCTCACCACACTTTCATAAAAGGAAAATTTCGAATAAAAGTACTATTTAATCTATTAAAAACAAGGCAATTTTGAAATTAAATGTCTAAAGCATGCTTCTACTTCTACACATGAGCGAGATAAGGAAATAAAAGTTCAAGAGATAAGCAAGATGGCCAGAGTTTGGAGCAACCCCACAATAGTGGATGCGTGGCTCTTCACTCATGTCTTACCATACACTCTCCGCCCTCTGACATCCTACAATACCCTTGAAACTCTATAAGATAAATTTTACCTGAGCCAAAATACAACTTGCTCGACAATGGCACCAAAATGTTGGTAGGCTTAATTGTCAGATTAAACCTCTCAATATTTATTATCAATCCGGGAGTCGTAAACACGAGTTGTACTGCGTCTTGGCTCAGCTTAATAGTCAAAGTATATGAGTTTCATTATTAATGATAAACTAGGTGCTGAAATGAAACATAGATTTGCTGGCAAACAAGAAATCCTGAAAATGAAACCTACTTAACCAATTTCGTTTAGTGCAAACTCCATAATGCAATTAAACTACAAATAAATCCTCAATCATGTAACATTCTCACATTCGCATTCTACTTTTTAAATCTCCTATGATATCTTGAAAAATTTAATCTATTAACTCCTCTCACTAACTTGCAACTAAACTGGAGATAACAAAAAGAACACACATTATCCTAATAATAAATTTAAACCTTAAAATAACTAGAACTACTCTCTATAACAAGTTTAAGATTCCAAAATAAAAAAAGAAACAATCCTAACTATTTCTAAAAGAAAACTATTGTTGGAAATACTGAGAGGGGGGGGGGGGGGTGAATCAGTATTTCTTTCAACTAGAGAATTAATTAATCTTCAATTATTATCAGTGTTTGTACAATGATAGCAGCAAACAAGAGGAACACAAATGCACACAGTTTTTAAGGTGGAAACCGACTCCGAGACAAAAACCACCTAATGCTTTTCTAATATTTTTTTAATATTCAACTCCAATTGAAAATAAAGCTCCAACTTCCTAGAATCTAGAAAGGCATTCTTCTCCAGCTCCCACTGGATGGACGCTCCAATGCCTGAGATTCTTCAGTAGTCAACTGAACGGATGCCACAACACCCAATGAGCTACAACTCACCCTAGCACCACCCTACCACCCTATAGAAGAATAAAAGAAGAATGGACTCCCGTACCAGGGAAAATGGTCCACTTTACAATGATATAAAATGATGCAGAAGAAGAAGATATACTAGACCATAACCCCAACTTTGACACAACCACCTAATGAGATCCTAGACCTCCCAACACTACCTCTTCAACCCTTGGCAGATAGACACTAGTACAATTTTTATAATAATGTATTTACAATGACTTAGTACAATGATACCTTTACAATGATTGTATGCAGTGTTGCCCACTTGAAGACTTCATATGATGAACTTCTTGCAGTTGTTATGCACCTTGGTTGCTGCTCTTGTCATGCTACTCTCTACTGCACCTTGCTTTGCTTTTTTTCCGTAGAAAGTCTGGTCCTTTACAACCCTTGACAACACATGATCTAGCTTTTTCTTGCCTTCTAGGAGCTCGATATTGAATCTAGTGTATCTCTGTTATTTCAGATCCTCAATATATGATTTTCGGTCCTGTAGTAGTCCTATGAGTCTTCTTACCAATTCCATAGGTCTGTCCCAATTTGGATTCTTCAAGAGAGAGTTATACCCAATATCTCACAATGCCCTAATTAAGGACTTTTTCAGCAGAGCGCACTTGTACGGTGTGCCATGTGTCACTGTTTCTTCATTTTTCTCTCAAATTGATAGAGAAAAACATATAGACTGTAAAATATCTGCCAATTTTTACAGAATTCCAATCCAATACTCAGAGAGAGAGTTATGACGAATTTACCAACGTCACGTCTTTGAGATGAATTTCAGGAGCCTACAAAAACCTTAACTTACACAGATCATATCTCAAATATGTTGTGCACCTTGATCTGAAATTTTTACTGAAACTTCCTCAGGATTTTGGCTTGGCCTCATAAAAATTTCAGCTTCTTAACCTTCGTAGAAAAAAAGTTAGAGCGAAAATTCCACGATGACCTGTTTCAGATGGCCGAATCCCTTGCCTAAGGAGGAAATGAGGATCACAATTTATATAAATGCTTAAGTTGAGGGGGGCTTCAACAAGTGAACGTGGGAGGGATTTTAGGAGCTTAAAAAAATATTAATTATGACTTTTCAATGACCCATGCCCCAACCCCATGGGGTTTTAGCCCACTAACTAGGGGTACAAACTTCAAACATGAATATCTCTCAAACCGTGTAGAATTACATGGCATGCCATATATCAACGGAAACATCTCGACAAGTAGAAACCATCAAAAGCATGGTTGACCTAGAATATATTAATTTGGTAGGTGAAAATTCCCATGCAATATTGGGTTAGCCCCTAGTGCTGCTTGGGTTGACATCAATGACAACTGCTAATCAGAAATCTCCCCCTTTGGCATTGATGGCAACACAAGTACTCCCTCTGTGATCATGACACCTCTTCCTACAACATTCTCTCCCCATTTGACATCAATGGAAAAGGGTAACTCCCCCTGAAACACAACCATCCTACGGACCTGTACACACTTCCACTCCCTCTGACACACAACCGTCCTGCAGACCTGTAATCTAATGAGAACTTGGGAGAATCCCAAGATTTTGACGAAGATATTTCAATGCTGGAGAATATTTAATATGTGATTCTTTTGGTGCTACTTGGAATCTTGCTACTTGTCCAACTGCTTGCATAACATCTGGTTGGGAGGCTGTTACATATAGAAGACTACTAATCATATATCTGTACAACCTTTGATCCACATCCTTAGATGAGTCGTTTATGCTCAATTTGCAACCTGTTACCATTGGAGTAAGGATGGGTTTAAAATATTCTATTTTAAATTTCCTGAGCATTTCCTTGATGTACTTGGCTTGACATATAAATATTCCTTTCTCTTCTTTGTGAGATATTTGAAGCCCTAAGAAGTATATCGGCTCACCAAGTAAACATCTAAAAGTCACTTTGCAGCAAAATTCTTACTTTGTCGATCATCATTGCTACCAATTATTGTATCATCCTCTTTAGCTATTAGACATGCTTTAGTTGCTTCATCGAACATATATGTCGTCTGGAGCTCAACTTGTTGTAGCCACAATTTTACCAACCTTCCTTTCTTGATTGCACATTTTGTGGGGTTGAATAGCATTGTGTGTCCATGATCGCACATTTGTCCAAGACTGAGTAGATAGTAATTCATTTTTTCAACCAATAGAACATTCTTGGCTAGAACATATTTTCTTCTGAGAGTGATGGTACCTGATCTTATAACATTTTAAGATCCATCATTTCAAAAGGATACGGTTCCATCCTTCTTCTCTTTCATAGATACAAATTTCTTTCTATCTCTAGTTATATGCGTTGAGCAACCTCTATCAACATACCACACATATTTGTTGCTTTGAGCCTTGAGAGCGAGAGAAAAATTATCAGGCTTCTTCTTCTTACATGTTCATTCATTTTGTGGCTTTGAAGATTCTTCTTGAGGATTTTCAAGTCTGCAGTCTCTGTCTATGTGTCCAAATTTCTGACATTCGTAACTTTCAATATTATTTCTTAAATGTTCAAATCTATTGATGTTTCGTTGATCCCTAGGAGATTCATATTTGATAGATCTCCTGGAATTGTATTGGTTCTTAGGGCACGTGCGACATTCTATAGCTTTATGACCAAATTTTCCACATGAATAACAATAGCCATAAAAAATATGTTGGTACCTGGATGGAAATCTTCGTCGAGGAATTATCTTCCAAGGCTGTTCTTGCGAATCTTGTCTAATGAAGTCTACATGCATGTCAGATCTCATAGCTTATAGGTTCATTGTATTTTGTTGTAGAAGGTCTTGCTTCTTCTTCTTTATAACTGAGGCAAGTTCTGTCATTGTAAGATCGTTGATTGTTGATGAGTTCTTCCAATTCCCTTGAGCTATTGGCATAGTTTTGGACAATTTTTCCTTTCTTCACTTCCTCACGCGGCGAGACTAATTCGACTTCTAATTGTTCCATTTTCTTGGTTGCTTTCTTTCAACTTATTTTTGAAGTGACTCTTCAATCCATTTGTGTTCTTCAACCTCGGTTTGAGACCTTGAACTTGTTCTTGAGAGTTTTGGAGACAGATCTTCTCCGCCTTGAGATCTTTTATAAGCTTGATTGCTTCCTCATAAAAATTCGTCTATGGTCCATCCTTCCTCTTTGTTGTTTGATACCTCTTGCTTATTGTGCTTGGGTTTATTGTGCTTGGCCATAAACAATACTCTCTCATTGGCTTCTTCTTCACTATATTTGTCTTCATCGGATGATGAGCTATCTTCTTTAGAGAGAAATTTCCTTTTGTATCCTTGCTTGTTGAATTTCTTAAAGCCTTTCTTTCCTTTTGAGTTTCCATTACTTCTGTTTGGACATTTGGCTGCAAAATGCCCAATGTCATTACAGCTGAAACATATCAATGGAAGTTTACCTTTGAATTGTCCCTTACCAATTTTTAGTTTTCTTGTGAAGTAAGAATATTCTTCATCTGAAAGACCTTCTTCATCATCTCCATTTTCTTCACACTTGTAGGTGCATGTCTTTTCAATTGAAGGTTGTTTATCCTTACTGGTTTTCTTAGATGCAACGAACGTAGTTTCTAGATGCGAAGTACCCTCTTATTCATCAAGTCTCATTTCATATGCTATGAGAACTCCATGTAATTCCTCTTTGCTGAGTTTTTCCAGATTTGTACTGTATTATAAGACCGATACCTTTGGGTTGAATCTCTCTGGTAACATTCTAAGAATCTTTCGTATAATAGTCTTCTTGTCAACCGGCTCTCCCAATCCTTCTAGAGTATTGGTTATTTCATCAACGTATTGGAAGTATGCAACAATGTTGCAATCTTCTTTCATTTTGAGTTGCTCAATTTTTTCTCTATAGATTTGAAGCTTTTCTTCTTTGACATTTGAGTCACTTTCATATATATTCTCAAGCTTGTCCCATACATTTTTGGCGGTTTTACAACCCAACACCTTATGATAATCAGATTCAATAAGTCCACTGATAATAATATTCTTTGCTTTTGCATCATTTTGAACAGTGTCCCATACTTCGTAACCTTGCGCCAAGAGATAGACCTCCATTCTTCCTTTCCAAAGTGCATAATTATTTTTCATTGAATAGAATTTGCAGATATTGGAATGCTCCACCATGACCTTCAAGTTGTTAAAGCATTATTGAAGGAACCAACCTCTCATACCAATTGTTGGAAATACTTGGGGGGGGGGGGGGGTGGTGAATCAATATTCCTTTCAATTAGAGCATTAGTTAATCTTCAATTATTATCAGTGTTTGTACAATGATAGTAGCAAACAAGAGGAACAAAAATGCACATGGTTTTTAAGGTGGAAATCCACTCCGAGACAAAAACCACCTAATGCTTTTGTAATAATTCTTTAATATTCAACTCCAATTGAAAATGAAGCTCCAACTTCCTAGAATCTAGAAAAAAATTCTTCTCTAGCTCCCACTGGAAGGATGCTCAAGCATGCAAAGATTCTTTCGTAGTCAAGGCGAACCGATGCCCTTTTAATGAGCTACAACTCACCCTAGCACCACCCTACCACCCTATAGAAGAATAAAATAAGAATGGACTCTAGTACCAGGGAAAATGGTCCACTTTACAATGATATAGAATGATGTAGAAGAAGAAGATACACTAGACCATAACCCCAAATTTGACACAACCACCTAATGATGATCCTAGACCTCCCAAAACTACCTCTTCAACTCTTGGCAGATAGACACTAGTACAATTTTTATAATAATGTATTTACAATGACTTAGTACAATGATACCTTTACAATGATTGTATGCAGTGCTGCCCACTTGAAGACTTCATGTGATGAACTTCTTCACCTTGGCACCTTGGTTTGCTCTTTTCATGCTACTCTCTCTTTTGCACCTTGCTTTGCTTTGTTTCCGTAGAAAGTATGGTCCTTTGCAACCCTTGAAAACACATGATCTAGTTTTCTTTCCTTCTAGAAGCTTGATATCGAATCTGGTGTATCTCTGTTATTTCAGATCCTCAATATTTTATTTTCAGTCTTGTAGTAGTCCTCTGAGTCTTCTTTCCAATGCCACAGGTCTGATCCAATTTGGATTCTTCAAGGGAGATTTATACCCAATCTCTCACAATGCCCTAATTAAGGATTTTTTCCAATCCGATACTTAGAGAGAGATTTATGACGAATTTACCAAGGTCACTTCTTTGAGATGAGTTTCAGGAGCCTACAAAAACCCTAACTTACACAGATCATATCTCCAAAAATTTTGTGCACCTTGATCTGAATGTTTTACTGTAGCTTCCTCAGGATTTAGGCTTCGCCTCTAAAAAATTTCAGCTTCTAAACCTTCGTAGAAAAAAAGTTAGAGTGAAAATGCCACGATGACCTATTTCAGATGGCCGAATACCTTGCCTAAGGAGGAAATGAGGATCACAATTTATATAAATGCTTAAGTTGAGGGGAGCTTCAACAAGTGAACGTGGGAGGGATTTTAGGAGCTTAAAAAAATATTAATTATAACTTTTCAATGATCCATGCCCCAACCCCATGGGGTTTTAGCCCACTAACTGGGGGTACAAACTTCAAACATGAATATCTCTCAAACCGTGAAGAATTACATGGCGTGTCATATTTCAACAGAAACATCTCGACAAGTAGAAACCATCAAAAGCATTATTGACCCAGAATATATTAATTTGGTAGGTCAAAATTCCCATGCAATATTGGGTTAGCCCCTGGTGCTGCTTGGGTTGACATCAATGACAACCGCTAATCAACAACTATCTCACTTCATGTGAAATAACACTTAAAAATCCTATTAAAAATCACATTACAAATCATCTATAATAAACCTTCTATTTAAATATTTTAATCTAAATGAAAGAAACTATTAAAAAGTAAGCCTACTTCAAAATCGAATCATGTAACTTAATAACTAAAACTAAATCATGCTACATGCACAATTAAATCTACACTCAATCTTGCACTTATAAATAAATGATTATACTAAGAAAACAAGAATGGTTCTAATTAAAAATAAATCTAATTATTAAGCAAAATCCCACTATGCATGAACAAATCAAACCTTGAATTAACATAATAAGTCATAGTGTTAATTTTTCAAAATTGAAGCATTACAATCTATTCTCACTACTGAATCAAACTCAGAAATTGGAAAACAAAATAATAATCTAAGTGCAGAATTAGGAAATCTAAGATATTAAAAAAAACGATTTCAAAACAAAAATATAATTATACAAATTACACCAAAGCACAATTCCTAAATCTATGAAGAATGAGGGACTCGACTCTAGGTTGCGGTGGATCCTTGCCACTCCCTAGAACGAGTCCTAAACTAACTCAACATTTAGAAATAAATAAAATTACAATGCTTATAAATAAAAACAAATGCCAGAACTATAATTTTATTAAATCAACTCAAAACATTGCTTCAAATATAAATGCATCATCTGCTGCTCCATTACAATTTCCGTGTTGGGCAATTCGATGTCAGATCTGGATAGGTAGATTCGCTCCTTACTCCATTCGATTTTCATCCCTGTCTTATTCCTATCGATCACAGCTCTCCTCTGTCTAATTGACGGACTCACACTCTGCGCCCCCTCTACATTTGAGAAATTCGATTTTACAAATGATAAATTCTGCTTCTAAATGACAGATTAACTCATCCTCTCTGCATCTGAGAAATAAGAATTACATCTGAGAGCTTCCGCCCTCTAATTAAAAAACTCACTACCACCCTAATTTGTGTGCAGCTTCTCCTTTATAGCAGCAGCGCTGCCTTAATTAAGAATCGATTGTTGCATCAGATGAAAATTTACAAATTGGTTCAGATTTGTTTCAAATTGGGTTGGGATTTGGTTCAAATCGAATTTGTTTGAATCTAGTTTCTGGAAGAGTGGGATCTCACGCCTTTATTTTTTTGAACCTATCTAATTAGCATCGCCCTCTTCCTCATTGGTGGAGTCGATATTATGATCTAATTGGGTCTTCAACCCCATTTCATTTTCTAGAGAATTTATAACCGCCTTTGATCCCTACGTCACTCTCTTCTGGACTAGAGATATAATCGATCTTCTCGAGAGATAGAATGAGATCATTGCCATGAGCTAAGGTTAATCCACCATTAATTCACTTTGCGTCTGGAAAATCCCACCCGCCATTCCAATGCTCATCCCTCCCTCGCTTGGAGACTGCCCATGCTTTAGTGATATACAACATTAATGTCGAATCAAGTTGATTTGCCTTTTCTAGGTTATCTATCCTTTTGCTTGCGGCATCTAATGATGGTGAACTAGGTATATCATCAAACTTGTGTTGGGCAAAGTTCAAATGCCTCACTATCTGTAGTTTCATTATCATATGTTTGCACTACTGCCATGCATTTAGATTCTAACCTAACTAGTTAATCCCTCGACTCCAAAATATCATAATATGTGTTGGGAACTAATTTAAGATGTTCAAAGAAGTCCCCAGTAAAATCTTTGTGGCGCCTGGAAACAATGGCATCAACCTCCAATATTACATAAATTGTATAGTCAACCATGCTTCTTTACTGCACCTGCATCCTTATATCCTTAGCGCGAAAAAGATTCTTGTAGTCTAGAAGATATAATTTTCCATCAACAAGATGAAGGTTGGAAGCATGGCTTAACAGTAAAAATGCGAACTTGCCTGCCATCATGAAAACCTATTATTAATGATATTATTAGAGAAAACACTTATTCAATTTAATTAATAACAAGAATTTATAATTTAATTATAAATGCCTCTAATTAGCAATATAATGGATAAACAATGATTAAAATACTAGGTGCGATCATGTATCTATTCGATAAAAAACCAAAAAAATTTGGATAAAGATGCAGCTCAATAGATTCCAAGGGCATATTTAAGAATTTTTATCAGTATTGGGTTCTATAATGCCTCCAAAAAATAATTCCATACCCATTAACCCCTCAAAAAGCTATACTATGATGCATGAAGAGGAAGAATTGCAGTATGAAATATCAAAATTACGGTACCAAGTGCAACAAATTTTGATCTTACGAAGAGCAACCAAAGATGTCATAGATGGTTTAAAAGCAGAAATAGAGGCTAATTTGGATGGTTTGAAGGATCAAATAATAGCTAATATGGATGATAAATTAGTGAAAGATAACATCGAGCATCAACAACAAGTTCTCCAACTCTCAAATGATAACCTAACTTTGGTGCAAAATCTAATGAAACAATAGGAATATCAACATCACATTGAAAAAGGTTATGAAGCAGTCACAGAAACAAGAACTTGACAAGTATGATCAATTTCAAATTATCTCAGCAAGTGGAAGAACTTTCCTGTAGAAGGTTCTACATGGGAGGATGAGAATTTTATACAGAAGCATCAAGAAATAATCAAGCGTTGAGGACAACACTTGTTTAAAGGAGAGGGGCATGTTAAGTCCCTATATTAATAGTGTAGTACCTTATTATGTTAGTGTATCCCCCCTTATTGTTATTTTTGTACCCTTGTAACCCCCATATTGTTATTATTGTGCCCTTACATTATTATTGTTAGGTCAAGTAGGATTACATTGTGGCCCCATGGACTCCTATATATAGAAAGGAGGTTTTTTCATTTGTATCATCCAAGAATTGTTCATTCATGTAATGCATTAGAGGTTTCCCCCTTGAAGTGGCTTATTTCTAAGGCATTGATATCTCTTTTCTTATATTTTTGGAGCTGGTTTCACAACACTTTCATTGCCATGAGTATGGACACTGTGCAACCAAGTGTTCGCACAAGAAATCCAGTAAGGATCCTGCAACAATAGTTGCATGAGATTCTCTTACATCACAATTCGAGTTGGATTTCACCCTCATTTATTGCATGGAAAGCACAGTAAGAGGGAATAAGTGGCACCTATATTCTGGTACCTCATATCATATGACAGGTAGCAAGAAATTATTCAGTAGCCTAGAGAAGAAGGATCTCAAATTGCGAATAGAATTTGGAGATGATGAGAGATATAGTACCAAAGGAACTGGTACTGTCACATTTAAGAGGGATTCATGCTCCCATCTTCACTTGAAAAATGTAATGTATGTGCCTGGGCTAAAGAAAAAAAATGACTTTTGTAGTGGTATTGGAGGACAAAGGTTATGATGTTGTGGTCATTAAGGGAAAATATTCTCTTAAGCATGTTGCTACTTGACAAGTGAAACATATTGGAATTAGAGTGAAAACTCTGTACAAGCTAGAGGTATATTTTTCCATAGATGCAATTATACCTCCAGGAGTGAGGTTGAGCGATGTAAATCCTTAGTCTGAGAGTTGCATATATTTGGGCAAGGTCCATAGGAGAGTAGTAGTAGTTGCACTATAATCTTCTCATCAATCATTACCCTTGCTACAGGGGAACACAATATTTAGTAGCAGAAGGATTAGTATTAGTTGATGCAGTTAGATATTGTGAGACAATTTCAAACTAGTTGCAATAATATGTCGAGGAACACATCATAGTATTGATAGCAGTGCAAGAGGCACAATACATAATCAACAACAATGCAATTTTTGCAATATATAGTGTAGATACTAGTAGCAGTCATATTCTTAGGAGACAGTTGCAGCTCAGAGACACAATTGATTTAGTATTTCGGATACTTCTCAGTTGCAGTTGTTGTAGTAGCAACAACAACAGTGAGAGGGAATCTTATTATAGTACATTCCTGTAGGAGTAGGAGTGCAGAACCCTTTTCTTGCTAAGAGGAACTACTGAAATTGTAGCACGAAAAGACTTCATTTGACTACTAACTTAATAAAATGGAGAAATTTCGATTTTCCAAATCAGTCAAATGATTTGGATTGTAATTAGCTAGAGTCACATGGCCTTGTCTACTAGTTAAGTCAATAAATTCGAGTTTATAGGCTAGAAGTAGAGTTGTGCGTGAGTTCATTTATAAAATTGAGAAATCTAGTTCAATTATTTTCAGTTGAAATTACTTAATTGATATCTAGTCATTAGTTGAGTCAGTTGAAGGTTAGATGAGTAGTTATGATTGTTGTTAACTCACTAATATCTCAGTTAACTAGTCAATCAGCTAAAAATAGACCTAATCATGCATGGAATTCGAATTTCCTAGTCGAGTGGATGGAAAAGGAATTTTTGTATTATAATTGTATATTGTTGTATGTATAATGATTTTGCACTGAGTAGTTGATCAATTTCCCTTGGATTTGCGCAAGGAAATAGGGAATTTCCCTATTTTTTAGGAGCTTAATTCCTCTACAATTTTTCAAGGAATTAGGAGGTTGATTGAGGCTTGAATTGGATAAGTGTTGGCTAGAGCACATGCGGAAGCATGAGAACAATTATATAGTGTAAGGTCTGCTTCAAAGCTTAAAGTTGACATTGTAATAGTTTCTCATTGATGCAGGAGCATTAAGGTAGAGCCAGCAATGTGACAAGTTGGTCACATGTTGTGGCTTGGGAAGAGGACTAGCAGTCCTAATAATTTGAAGACTTTAGTTTTAAAGTATGTTGTTTAAAGTTAATTTGGGCTAACATAGCCATTGTAATATGCAGGTTAAAAGAATAACTAGATTATGATTAGTTAGACATTTATTTGAATAAACTATTCTGAAACTGAATAACAATTTCTCAACCATATGGGGATTTTGGGAAAGGCATAAAACAAAACCAAATCCACCATTGTGGGGTTTCGCCTTCCATAGAGAGAAAGAGAGAGAACAAGAGGGAAATATGCATGAAAGAGAGTTGAACAGAGAGTAGGAATAAATGTAAAAACCAGTCATCCCAGGGCTTGGTTATGTGTATTTTCATTTATAAATAAATTCCAAGTGTTTTGGATTTTGATCGGGCTCTCTGTTTTAACTCGTTTGTTTTATTTCCCCGTCGAATCAAATATTACATTTATGTGTTATTATGTATGCGTGTTCTTTCTGTTAATGCATAGACATATTGAGTGAGAAAATGAATTTCTTGTGAACTTCGCATAGGTAAAGTTGTGGCAGAGACCGAGGGCTGAGAGACGAAGAAAAAACCCAGGAGGGTTCTACGCGTTTATAGACAAGAAAAACCTCAAGAGAGATAGTGTTGAAAGAATTCCGAAGAAGCTCAGGGGGAGTAGCATGGAGGAAGCAGTATTGCAGAGTGACGACATCTGAAAAAAGACCAATCAATGATGAGGATTGAATCGCAGAGTCAAAGGTTTAAGGATTGACGGCGAAGATTAGAGCGGGCTAAAGAGGCGAAGAAGAGCTGAGAAGGTTGAGTATATGGCTGTGATTAAATCGCAGATTTGAAGACAAGAGATGAACAGTTAAGGTGAGTTAAGGAAGTGCGAGACAGACACGTGTTGGCAGGGCACAATTTCGCATCGGCGATTGAAGTATTTAAGAGTTAAGGATTTCGCAAGTTAAAGATTTTAACTTGGGATGCGAAGTGGCATGGGGAGGAAGTTGCGTGGACCATTGGATCATGCAGCAAATTAACGATGGACGAAGGATCGCGACTTCACACTTCAAAAATGATATTGGATACCTTTTAGGTGTTCGCACAAAATGTTAATTGGTTGTGATGCGATAAGAAGGAGGGAAAAGAAGTGGACCGTCAGATCTAGGACAATCCAATGATGGAGATTGCAATGGCTTGGAAATGATTTAGCACTTCACAATGTATAGCAGTTACCATTTAAGAGTTTGCAAGGTAAATAAGATAACTTGCGATGTGACGCAGTAAAGATGGGAAGATGTGATGCGATGACGGGAGGCCACATACCAGCACTGCGCAATAGCACATTTCACAAGATTTTGTGGTTTAGCGTATTCGGTAAGGAGTTAAAAGTTACGACAAGTTGTGATTGGTTATCGAGATGTGGGACCCTCCATATAAGAAACCCACGTGTATGCGGTTATGTTGGGTTTTATGTGCGGTTGTGTGTTAAGTAACTCGTTGTGGTCGTTGAAAGAAGCATTGTTTGATCGTGTGCGTATGTATGTTAATAACCCTGAAGTTATAATCTGATGTGTATAAAGGGATTTATGTGGTTCCTAACCCACAGGTTCACGAATATATGTTAAATTGCAGTTACGGCTGCATCAATTGGTATCAGAGAAACAAGATCTGAGAGGCGGTGTGAAGGAATTTGAACTAAGAAAAGTTGGGAAAGATTTCTCATTAATTCCAATCAAGTGAACCTTAAGAGGTTAGACTGTGGACTGAAGGCTTATGAAAAAGCATAAGAGCTACAAAAACATGGATGAAGTAGTAGCACGGAAAATAAGGAAAGAATGTTTTGTTTCAGTTTTATTTTGGATTATAGGACTGACAAGTAAATGCTCACACTCAGAAGAGAATCATAAGAGTTTAATAGAGGTAGCAGCAGGAGTGAAAACATCTCAAAAAGAATATTATAACCTTTCAGGGTAGTGATGAAGGAACCTAGCAAGGGCTTCTAGGAGGAAAAAGAAGTGTGGTCAGAACCTAGTATTTTAGATGAGGCTGAAATATAAGAGGACAGTAGTGTTCTCAAGTGCAGATGAGTTGTGAGGGTAAGCCCAGAAGGAGCATAAAGGAATGATCAAGGAGTGTTCTAGATTGAGGACCCGTACTTTCCAAAAGACCAAGGACAGAGAAATTTTGGTGAGGTAAGTTGTAGCAGGAGGAACTGTTACTACAGAGGCTAGTGGAACTCATAGAGGGTAAAAGAACTCAAGAATACGACTATTGAAAGTCATAGTAGAGGTTCAGGAGGCAAAAACAAAGTGAAGAAGGAAGATTCCAAGACAAATGGCATATGGAAGTAGATGAGAACCCATCTTGATCTATTGATGGAATTTCTATGGAGGAGTGATGAATACCAGAGGTGTGGATGGATCATAAGGAATAAATTGAAATGGCATGGGTTGCAGATGAAGAGGGAGCATAGTTTTAATGCTCAAGAAGAAGAAGAAGAGTCACCAAGAGATGACTTGGGACTGGAGACAAGTACTACACTTGTTACAAAGATAAAAGAGGTTTGTTGCAGCTCACAGAGTGGAGCAGGATGATTCCACAAAGGGAAGAAGAAGAGATGGCCACTGATGGTTATCTGAAAGGTTCAAAGAGGAGTCACAATTAGAAGAGATGAGTTAGCAGAGATGCTAGTAGAATACTAAGCATGGAAAATCTTGGTGTTGTATCTACAGACAGGTTGGTGGAGTCAACTTGTAGATATGAATTGTTGTAGTCCATGATGAACAAAGAGGAGTTCATAAAGGAAATAAGACTATGGCTACTGATATTCATGGTAAAGGTTCCAAGGGAGATTATGAAAGATCAAGTAAGAATAAACTTGATAGAGAATTATATGAGATAAAAGTTCAACTATAAGTGTGGAGAGAATTCATACAAGGGATTATGGAACACCAAACGTATGATTGCGTTCTGCAAAAGAAAAGAGTCAAGTGGATTCAAATTACAGATCAGGCTAAGATATGACACAATAATTCATCTAGAAGAAGAACTCAGAGGAGCTAAGTTACAACATAGGATGTGTGTTGAGGAAGATATTTACTTATGTGAACTAGAGCAAGGGTCTATTCTTGGTGATAGTAGTAATGTAGATGAAGACATGAGACCAACTGATGGTTACATGGATCCTTGTAAGGATGGGAACCAGTGGAAAGATTTAATGTTTGAGACAAAAATAGAGGCTATGGATCCTCATGGTTTTGAAACAAATTATTATTGTATGTTTGCAGGTGAAATCGGTAAAGAAAGACAATTTGTTGATGTTGTCATAAAGAATGAAGGGGGAGGACAAAATCTGAATTTTGTTCATGAAGAAAATGAGACAGGCGAGTCTCATGTACATGCACATGCACAGCTAAGTGAAGGCAATGATTTCCAGCCTAGTATGAAAGCTAAAAAACAATGAGGACTTGGTATATGATTATGGCCAAGAACAGAAAGAGCCAAAAGATTATATCAAGCATTCATATGTTATGCTTGAGAAAGTTGAAAAGAAGACTAGTGAAAATTTCTGAGTCTTGAAAGAGACTTAGAATAGCAAGAGAAATATTTGGTGATTGAGTCATCACATAAGACCATTGGGCCTTGTCAGTTTAATGTTGACAATTTGAATGTGTTTACAGGTTGTGTAGAAGACAATCTATCTCTTGGAATTGTCTCAAGTAAAGTTGAAGTTTATCTAGCAAAGTATAATGAGGAAGAAAATTGTCAAGCAAGGTATGATGAAGAGTGCCTTTCTTATGAAGATCAAGTTGAGTTGTTGCAGTAGAAGGAATTCATAAGTTCCTTATTTAATGAAGGGAGTAACTTTAATGGAGATGAAGTAGTAATGCCTCATGGGATGAAACTTTTTCTTGATGAGGACAAAAAAGAATTGACTTGCTTAAATAGCCAAAGGAAGATTGTTGGACAAACATTTAGGACTGTCATAGAAATTGAGAATCAGAATTTTATTCTGATTAAAGATAAAGAAGCAGTGTCACAAAGAGGTTTTCTTAGTAAGAAGGAAGAATAAAGCCATAAAGATGAAAGTGAGGTATTTATGTCTCAAGCTAAAGGAAAGTTAGTCCTAGAAGTGGAAAAGACTGAATTGAATATAAGTGTTATCACCCTATTAATTCTCAAGTTGTGAGATGAGGATTTTTGTAGTTAATAAAACCAGGGGTAACCAAGAACCTCTTTTAGAATTCAGGATCTAGCCTTCCTGAGTTCCGGAGAGGGATCTCTCCTAAAGATTTAACTTTGTTTTGTAATTGGATTTTAGGCTAGCTATGAGTGGACAGTAGGACTTGTTTTGAATGTTTGGTGGGAATAAAAGGTGTTCCAAGGTAAACCACAGATGAATCTACCAGAACATTGGCTATGGAGTCACTTTTCTAGGCAAGCAGAGCTAAGAAATAAGGCTTAAAGAGCAAATATACTAAGGGCAAGGTAGATGACCTTCAAAGGGCTTTGAATAGGCTCTTTTGATGGAATGGGTGAAATCTGAAAAAAAGGGCAATTAAGAATCCTTAAGTTACAGAAATGAAGATTGAAGGAGGGGATCAAACAGGGACTTAGAGCATATAAGAATTCTATAGTCCGGTTATCAAGCAGAAAACATAATAATGAACAAATAGTAAAAAACAAGGATCTTTTTATCACTAATCATGTTTAAACCTTCCTAGTTAATCATTAAAGATAGAACACATTAAAATGAATGTATGGAAACTTTTGAAAGATAAAACAATGAAAACAAGAAAATACTAGCCTTATCTAGTCAACACAATAATCCCGAGTTATGATGCCTTTAATCTCAATTCCAGTCTGATGCTTTACTAATTGACTCACACCAACTTCAATATATCCAGCAAAATGACTATAGTACTCTTGATAAATTTTATTCCACACTGAATACTTCGAAAGATGAGGTATTTATACAATTGAATTACTTACAAAATATCTCAAATTTTGAGATAATGTTTCAAGGAAAAATAGGAAATATAACATAGGAAGAGGGACAGCAGCAAAACAGTTTGCAAGTTGTCCTCTTTTACAAGAAAAAAAATAGAACTGTCTATCTTAATCAAACAGATTTTATGATTAGCTGGGAGAATTTTTAGCAATTGATGCATTATCTTGTGGAAGATGGCTTGTAGAACACTCCTTCTTTTCACTTTCAATCCTGATACTCTTATCTTTTCTTTTCACTGTTTTACTGCCGTAATTGAAAAATAACAGGCAGTAACAATTTGCTTTTACTGATACTCTTTGACATCTGATACACTTTGACCCTGAATTTTCACCCTAAGGGACTCTAAGCAGGGTTCTAGATGATAAAAATATTTTTTAATACACAAAGGATGGTTTAGATCAAGTTCAGTAATGAAAATGACCAGGGAATAGCTTAAAACCTGCTAAAAGGAAAATGTGGATTTCTGGAGAAAATTTGACAGGGTTTTCCCTGTATTTTGGACATTTTTTGGATTTCAAAGATGGAAAATTTAAGCTTTTTAAAGGAAATGGAAGTTTAAATGATGATTTCTCCTTTGAAATTGAAGTATTTTGGATAGGATTAGCAGAAAAAATACCTTCAAAAGGTATAATTGCAGTCAAAAAAGTTGCAGTTACGTTCATAGTCTCCAATTATGGTGAATTTGGCTATCAAAGGTTATGGAGGTTCTCAGGAATGAATTTCAGAGAACAATGGCTTTTCAAATGGCTACTGGTTCACAGGTAGTTTCGAAAATGGTGAAAATAAGTGAAATGCAATGGAAATAAGGCTGTGCAGAGGTTTCTCAATGTTTTACTCGCAAATAGGTGAAATATGATGAAAAATATTAATTTTTAATGTATTAAACCATAAGTTGAATCATAGTTTAATCACATTAATTGCAGGAACGGCGGGAGCGGTTTTGGATTTGGCTTGAGTGGTTTTTACGCGGCTCCAACGTGGTAAGTGGAAATTCACTTTTTGCACGTGATCCAATTAAATTAAGACACGTCGGCAAGGGGTGGTTTGGGAAAACAACTCTTTTCGCATAATTTTTTTGAAACTTTGGTCGATTACTTTAAAAATGCGAAAAGGAATTTTCATCGTCCGATCTGGTGAAAAGGAGCGAAGGGTCAGGATCTGATGCAGAGTTGCGGGATAAATGCAGTAGGGCCGAGGTTATTAATCTATACCGTCGATTTAACAAGGGGATATCAATGGCTGAAATTTGATCTGATAGGCAATGGTGGGGACGGGGAAAAGGCTTATCGGTTTAATTTGGGTCGTCAGATCAAAGAGCTGATGACGATCGAACGGGTATTACTCAATGCGATGGGGAAGGATGGGAATGAAATAAGTTTATCGTGTTTGATGAGGATCATTAGATTTTCGAAGAGAATGGTGATCGGACAGTTGAGGTTCAATGCGACCAAAGGGAAAGGAAGACTGAGATGATTTATCGCATTCGATGACAACCGTCAGATTATAATTTTGAAGATGATCGGATGTTTAAAAATGAATCTGATAGCGCTGTGGATATGGGATGGACAAGGGATTTCTAATACATAAAAGGAGTTTATATATAGAACGGGGAGGGTTAATAATGATTTAACCAAGGTTAATATTGCAGTATGGGATATGTATCAGGGAATTTGCAAAGGGTTATAGTTTAACCTTAGGTTAAGGTTAAACTTCTGATGCAGGAACTTCTGCAAAAGCTCGAACGTAGGCTGGGGATCCCCTCTGTCTACCTGAGACTGCTTTACAAGGGTAAGAACTCATGAATACCCTTCCCCTCTTCCATTACAGCATTCAAAAGGACGCATCTATTGCAGCAACCTTTCGTTTAAGAGGTGGCTCCTTAAGGCAAGCCTCCTCAGGCACTCCTCGCTCTTTCAAAGACGCAGTCCGCAGAAATGCCGCTCATCCTCAGACATCTGTGAAAGCAGCTCAACCATCAATGGGTCCTAAGCCGTTTTTGGTAGACAAATCGGAAGATGTTTCCACTATTAGTTTCTCTCTTCCTGAGATTGACGAACGTTGCCAGTTTTTTGTAGAATCTGCAATCATATGCCGATTTAATGGGCTATGGCCACGCACTGCAAATCTTTACCAATGGATCCATACCAATTGGACTAAAAGAAGCAGGATCTTCTTATGTTCAAAAGGTTTCTTTATCGTAGTTTTTGAATTAAATGAAGACTACCAGAAGGCCTTAACGGGAGGCCCTTGGTTCTGGGGTTCGGCTAGACTTTTCCTCACCCCCTGGTTTCCAGATTTCAACCCTTCAACAGCTGTCATCACCAAGCTTCCCATTTGGGTTAGGCTCCCGAATCTTCCAGCACATCTGTGGCATACCTCGGTCTTCATAGCCATTGGAGATACTTTAGGACGCTTTCTGGCTTCCGACATCTCAAGAAAGGAAAATGGGCTCTTCACCTATGGCAAAATATGTGAAGAAATAGATATCAGTAAAGGTCTGCTGGAGCAGATCAACCTCAAGGTTGGAGATTTCCACTGGACTCAAACCTTGGATTACGAAAACACAGCCTTTCATTGCCGACACTGTCATCAAACTGGGCACCTACAGAGTACTTGTTCCCAGGTCCTCGACAAAAAGAAGAATCTGAATCGCAAACCTAAATCCAAAAGCTGGAATTCATGTATTCCCCCTATGGAAGATACAGACTCCTCTAGTTCGGATGAGGAGGAAATTGAAGCAGATGAACAAACAGTTGAGATTCCGCAGGACATTCCCTCGGTCAGTCCGGCAATGCCCTTAGCCCAGCCGGTTTCCCAGAAACGCTCTCATGAATCTTCGTCTTCAAATTCTGATAAAGATTTTCCGCCGCCAACGCAGAATAATCAACAACTTGTTATAGCTCATCCAAACCCCACTGGCTGGGTCAAAGTAAGCAAGAAAAAAGGCAAAAAAAGTCATTTGGCAGCATCCACCCACTCTGGGTTGGCTCCTTAGCTCCAAACCTGTTTTTGTTTTCCTGTGTTCTCTTTGCTCATACCATGTTCGTCTATTAGGAGAGAGGTGGATAAAACTTTCACCTACTACTCCCTTGCTTCTCTGTTTCGCTTGCATGCAAGCTTGATTGTACTATATTGTTTTTACCTTAATAGAAGTAGTCTTATTCAGAAAAAAAAAAAAAAAAAAAAAACTTCATCACTTAAACTTAGGATAAAATGTGATTTTGAGGGTTTTATGCTTTCATGTAATGTGGAAAGTTAATAGAATTGGAATTAGAGTATTTTTAAGTAAAAAATGATGCTTTTACTTATGATTTTTTGAGGGAGATGAATGCATGAATGGAAAATGATGTGATTTTAGGGATTAATATAGACATTTAACATTTTCAACTAATCAGCCATAGAGCCTTGGGTCCGGTCCCAATAGAAGTCAAGGAAATGCCTTGATCCCTTCTGACTGATAGCTTAGAATGCTTAATGGCTATGGGGAGGGGAAGTTAGTTATTTGCAGCCCTGGTGAATAATATTTACATTGATGCTCCTCAACTTCTTCTACCTACCTGATTTAACTGCTAACATTTTTCTTCCATTTTGATTAGGTGCATTTGAGCTAGCAACCTTTACAACATTTATTCTTTCTGAAAGCAATAAAAATATCTAATTCTACACTTATTTCATCCAAGAATCCAGATTAAACTGTTGGATTCACTTTTCCTCTACCTAATTACTGAATTTTCAGGATTAAACTGTCTGACAATTCTTTATTCTCTATCTATAACATTTGAAATTGAAATACGAGTCAAGATTAAATTGTTCAAATCATCACAGATTATGGCATTTATTGACACTCTGCCATAATCAACTGCAAAAGGTAAAAAATAGTGGCATTTAGGCTTGCATACTTTCATGTTTTATTCATTTTTCTTTGGGGTCTATTATTTTTTCTAAGTCCTTTGATTGTTCTTTTAGGACTTTTTACCCTCTTTTTGATTTTTGATTTTTTTTTATTTTTTTACAAAATATGAGAATACAACTTGCAGAAGGAAAAGTATGTACATATTTACAAGACTACCATCAATCAAGTCAAAATTATGAATCCTATATGTATAGGTTACTAACATCGGCTTCACTTGGGGATGGAATTTCTTGGTGAAATGTCAAGAACTTCGAGATCAGTAGCCTTCATCTTTAACTTTGGTGATCATGTAATTGTCTTCTGATTTCTGCAACAAATCATATTTATGACATATTATACTGCAAATCTTAGGACCTTCTCTTCGAGCTTCAACTTTGTAGATAAAATCTGCAATCCAATCTACACACTTGCAATGAATATTTACAATGATAAAGTAAATCAATCTAACTGTTGAGTGACTCTGTAGAATAGTAGTGTTTCAGCATCATACCATTCACTGGTCCTTCTTGAAGTTTAGTTCCATCCAAATTCTTGATGAAAAAGGAATTATTACCTCTGTAACCATATATCACATAGGGTCCTTGCCATAGAAAGTCAAACTTTCCATGTTTGCCTTTATCCTCTCTTCGTGAATCCCATCTCAAAACTTGGTCTCCTATGAAAAAACCATCTTCTTTAACCCTTTTATCAAAAATATTTTTGATTTTATCATGTAAACTTTGTGATTTTTTATAAACTTCTTCTCTGGTTTGTTGGCGATGTATGGTTTCATTGATTCTTCGTTGAATATCATTTGTATCCACCTGTGATTCCTGGATAATCTTCATGACTGGGACACCCAAGGAAGAAGGGAAAAATTCACCTGTACCATAAACAATCTGATAAGGTGAAGTTCCAATAGACCTTTTTGTGGTAAGTCTATCAGCCCAAAGGGCATAGACCAGCTTTTTGTTCCATGCCTTTTTGTTTTCTTGGAGTAGTTTTTTGATGATATTGATTAAACTTTTGTTTGATGATTCGGCCAAACCATTACCTTGGGGATAATATGTTGTGGAATTACCTAAGGTAATATGGTATTAATGACAGAAAGAAATCATTTTCTTGGATTTGAATGATGTTGCATTGTCAGTAATAATCTTATGTGGGCATCCAAATCTTGATAAAATATTACTTTCTATAAATGAGATTATAACTGAATCATTGGCTTGCCTAGTGAGAATGGCTTCTATCCACTTGGTAAAGTAATCTGTAGCAGTTAAAATCCATATATGTTGACCTGAAGATGGAGGATGGATTTCACCTATGAAGTCTAACCCCCATAGTTGAAATGGCTTTTCAGTGGATATAGGCTTAAGGGGTAAAGGCAACAATTTCTTTTTTCCTTCAAAAATTTGGCATTTGTGGCAAGAGGTGACAAACTTTTTAACATCAGAAAATAGAGTTGGCCAGTAGAAACCAGCTCTGAGTATTTTTTATGTTGTACTCTTCTAGTATATGTGGCCTCCATAGTCACTTGCATGAAATTCCTCAAGAATTTTGTCAGCCTCAAATTTTAATAAACAATTTAGTAAAATCCCAGTATTTTCTTTCCAATAAAGTGCATTGTTTAAGATACAAAACCTCATTGCTTTCTATTTGATGAATCTTGCCTTGGTTTTGGTTAGCCCAGGAGGAGCCTGTAAATGTGTTAGTACAAAGATAATATCAAAGTAACATGGTGAGTCTAGATAGACCTCACTGATCAATGGAGTCGCTATCTCCTCCTGGTCATCTATTTGTGCAATGAAATTAATATCTAAAGCATTAAAATTTGATTCAGCCATTAATCTGGCTAAACCTTATCCTTTAATGAGCTTAGTTGGTTTGATTTCCATATTGTACTCAAGGATAGTGGCTATCCACTTTCCTCTCCTACTATCAGGTCCATCTTGTGTCAGAATATATTTAATTACTGCATTAGGGACATATGCAATGATGTGTGAATGAAGTATATACACTCTGAAATCTTTGATGGCTTTAACCAGGGCTAAAGCCCGTTTTTCCATTATATTATACTTCAGAGGTGCATCTCTGAGGGCTTTACTAAAGAATGCAATTGGATGTGCAAAACCTTGATTGTTTTTCTACAGAAGAACTGCAGCTATGGTGTGTTCAGATGCAAAGGAAAAGATTATGAAATCTTTTGTATAATCTGGGCTGATGAGGACTGGTGCTTTTGTTAAGGCCTGTTTAATAGATTCAAAAGATTTTTTGGCCTTTATTTTCCATTTTATTGAAGAGTCCTTTTTAAGCATATTATTAAGATCTTTTATGATTTTAGCCAGATTAAAGATGAATCTTCTTAAAAATTTGATTTTACCCAAGAATGATTGAAGCCCATTTATGTTCCTTGGTGGTTGAATGTTTAAAATGGCTTCAATTCTTGCAGGGTCTATTCTAATGCCTTCTTTGGAGATTATGTGACCTAACAGTTTTCCTTCTTCCAGTTTGAAAAGAGTCTATTTAGGATTAAGGGATATACCATATTTTCTACATTTGATAAAAACTTGTCTCAAGTGATCTAAGTGTTCATCATTTGTTTTTGAAAAGACAGTAATATCATCAAGATAAATAACTAAAAATTCATGGATCTCTTTAGCAAAGGCAATATCCATTGCTCTCTGAAAAGTAGCTCCTGCATTTTTCAATCCAAAAGGCATTTTTACGTACATGAAAGTGCCCCAAGGAGTAGTAAATGAAGTTTTAGTCTAATCATCTTTATGAACTAGAATTTGATTATAACCAGAGAAACCATCTAATAAAGAAATTCTCGAAGAACCTGCCACCCTCTGCAAAATGTGATCCATTTTGGGCAAGGGGTAATTGTCTTTCAAGAAAGCTTTATTAATATTTCTGAAGTCTATACACAGTCGAATTTCTCCTGTTTTCTTTCTGGTGGGCACTAAATTAGATACCCAATCAGAATATCTGATTGGTGTAATTATTTGTGCATCAAACATTCTTTTAACTTCTTTCTCGATTAAAGGTAACAAGATTGGATTAATCCTTCTTAGTTTTTGTTGAAAAGGTTTTTGATTTTATTTCAAAGGAATTTTATGTTGAATTATGTCTTTGTTGTAAGTTTTCAGATCTTCGTAACTCCATGCAAAGACATCCTGATATTCTTTCAAAATTTCTATGTATTTAACCTTTTCTTCTGATGACAAGTATTTTGATAATTTGATCATTTTTGGCTTTTCATCTGTC
The DNA here is from genome assembly GCA_034641835.2 of Pinus albicaulis. Lineage (NCBI taxonomy): Eukaryota > Viridiplantae > Streptophyta > Pinopsida > Pinales > Pinaceae > Pinus > Pinus albicaulis. The sequence goes on from CM076572.1 coordinate 1,431,830,805, forward strand.
CCTAAGTTATACTCTTCTATATCAGACCTAACTGGTTCCATTTTTGGCCTTTTGGGCACATCATTAGAATCAAATAATTCTTCTAAAGGAGTCAAACCTTTGGGTAAAATGTTATGTTTTAAATCAATTAAATCTGGTTCATCTTCCATCATTTCCTCTATATCTACTTTTTCCATTTCATCTATGTCACTATGAGTAAATATAGTAGGTCTATCAAAATCATGTACATCTAAATTATATAAATCATCTATTTGACAAGAATTTGAATCTATACCACAAGGTGAATCTATATTACAATCATTATTGATTTGGCAATGTTGAAACTCTTGCTCATTATTCAAAAAGTGATAGATTTGTTCATCTTCTGAGAAAATTTTCCAATATTTCACATTATATGGAACAATAGGTGTGTGTTTGATTTCAACAGTGTATTTTTGTAATGGTGAAAATGGAAATTTACAAATGCTGGCGAAGGTTGCTAAACAATGGGCTTGTATGTTCTGTTTTCTAGGGATGATAGCAAACTTTGATTCTAACAAATCATCAAGCAATTCCAATGTTGTTTCTCTATATCTTGCAATTTTGGGATTGTGAACAGAGTATTCTGCGTTTATTTTCTTGATAACTAATTTAGAATCTCCCATGACCATTATTCTTTGCCCTCCCATTTTTATAATAATTTGCAGACCTAAGATTAAAGCCTCGTATTCAGCCATGTTATTGGTGTATTTGAAATTCAATCTAAAGGCATGTCCTTCAGAACGGCTTGTTTCAATATTGGTAATCCATACACCCACCCCAGCTCCTGATTTATTTACAGATCCATCAAAATCCAAATTCCATAAAGCCTCATGACTAATGTAATCATCCATTATTTTAAGTTTCTTATCGGTGAGTTTAGTTTGATTTTCATTATGATCAGAGTTACTGAGACTAAAGGAATCAAGATCAGTAGGAGTTGAATAGATTGGATAATTGGTAGGCCTGTTAGCCATACTGATCATGAACTTCATTAATGTTTCTCTGTAAATATTTTTGGGCTGTTCAAATACCGAGATAGTGGCATAACTCATGTCAAGTTGTAGAGATCCCTGTAACTTTGCTCCCCATGAGCGAGAAATAAGCATGCCATACTTTGGCGAGATGTCAGCTACCACAACATCCATGATCATGCTTTTACTAGGATATTGGACTAATTTTACAGACAAATCTTTAATCAACCCTATGCATTGAACTTTAGATGAATCAAATGAAAATAGGTCCTTATATGGTCGGGTTATGTCTAGATTCAGGGTTTCCATTAATGCTCTGGGTATTAAGTTGTGGGAAGCTCCAGTATCTAGCACAGCATTGTGTAATATCTGATCGTGTACAGTAAGACTTAGATAAAATGGAGGTACTGACCCATCTGAATGCTTACCATCTACATTTGGACCAAATATTAATTCAGACCTATCTTCACTCATATTAATTGTATCCTCATTTTCATTTACATTCAATACTTCAGAAATCATAGATCTATACAAGTCATTTTTAGCCAATTCAACTAAGGGAACAACTATCTTTAACTTGGATGTTTCAGACTGCATGTTAAATGTTGATTGAGATTTGATGGCTTGAATTACTTCGTCTTTTGGAACTATGGTTTGTGATGATTTTTCTTGTGTTTCAACAGTTTTACCTTTGGCTTGAGGTTTTATTTTGTCTTCTGTTTGAGTTTCTTGGTTTCTGCTATCTTTAATTGTTTTTTCAGGAACAGTTTGAGTATTAGCAGATGGTTTATCAGATTTGGGATTCTCAACATAAGATTTAGGATTTGGTGATTTTGGGTCAACTGGATTCTTTTTTGGTTCATTGACTGTTACTGAATTGGTGGTCTTTGTAGCATTAGCCTTTTGGGCATATTTGGAGGATTGAGCCACCTCATCAATAATATCTACAATATTTGGGCTTTGCTGCTTTTTAGGACTGGGTGGGTTCAAACTTTGTTTATTTTTTCTGGGAAGAATCTACAAAAATTTTGTTTTGGGAGCCTCAGTCTTTTTTTGTTTTGGTTTTGTTGGGTTAGAGCATTGTTCTTTATGGTAGGCTCATTAGTTTTCTTGCTCCTAAGGTTATATTGGCTGTGGATTTCATTGATTGCAAAATCATAACCTTGTTTATAATCGAAGGATTCACCAGATTCAACTGTGAACTGTTGCAGTTCAAAGAGTTCTTGGTCCTCCTAAGTGAGGAAAATTTTATTGTTTTCATCTATCCCCATAACTATGTTGATGTCTTCCTCCTCCTCAACATTGTTTTGTGAACTTTCTGAAAAATTTTCTTGGAATGGGGGTCTTATATTCTGATCTGGGGAAGGTTCTTTACCTTTCCCAGGATTGTTATTTTTTCTGTAGTTGGGATTCTGGATTTGGGATTGATTCTCCCATTGTGGTTTTCTTTCAATGTGATCTAGTCTCTCAACTAATTTTTCTAATGTTTTGGTAATAAAATCAAATTTACCATCTAAATGTGAAGCTTCTTCTTTGATTGTAACCCTCCTCTCATTTCTCATTCTGGATTTTTTGGCAAGGATATTGATTTCTACACCTACAATGTTTTTTTTCATTTGTTCTAGGGTATTTGCATCTCTTTCTCTAAGTTGGTAAGCCATGTCTACATCAAAACAATCGGGGAATTTGAGTAGCACGGAATACGAGGTGGGTTTAAGGTCTGCAGGAATAGCATTGTAAACACTGTTGTATCTGGTGCAAAAATCTTGGACAGACTCATTGGGGGCTCTCTTAACAGCATCAAACTCAGATAGTATTTGCATAGGATTTTTCTTCTTCTCCCATTTATTTAGGAAAGCTCTATGGAATGCAACTAGGTCTGCTATACTACCAGCACCTAAACTTCTAAACCATGTTTTTACTTCTCCAATTAAGCTTTGTGCAAACAACCTCATTTGGACATCAGATTCATCTATCTCATAAATTTACCAAAAATCATACATTCTGGTGATATGTTGTTGTGCAGTAATTTGTGAAAGATTGTCAAACAATGTGATATATTTTTGATAATTTTGGGGCATGTCATGGAGATTTTGAGGTAAGACCAAGGGAGCATATCTAGCTGCCATGGCTTGGATTTTTGCTAAACTGGGAGGTACAGTAGCAGTGGAAGGGATAGTGCTGGTTACAACAATGGATGTACTTGAAGAGCTTGGAAAAGAAGATGAAAAAGAAATAGTATGGCTAGTGCTTATAATGGTAGTGGAGGTAGTGGAATGAGTAAATGATGGAAATACTACTTTGGGCTGCAAGGGCAGCTCAGGGATGAATGGATCTGTTTATTAACTAGTGGTGGATTGAGGATATGATGAATATATGATCCTATGCTACAGAGGCAACTCAAGACTTATAGGATCTTGAGGTGAATTGACAGTAGAATCTGTAAATGAAGTGGCAGCATACAGAGTAGAATCTGATGCTAGAAAGACTGGTGTATAGTTGAGAAACTGGAGGTTTGAATTGAGACAAAAAATTGGCTAACTTAATAGCTTCTTCAATGTCTTTAATTTTTGTGATATTTACCATTTTTACTGGACTTTGACTTTCAGTTTTGTCTGATTTAGTAGGTACTGAAATAATTTTATGTTTCTCACTCACATAAGAGGTGAAAACATGATCTAAAACAATTTCCTTTAAATCAGTTTCAGATTTGGTTCTAAATAGTGATTTTTCAAACTTCAGATCAAATTCAATGTCTGATAAACTTACTAATTCTTTGGGTAAAGAATCAGCTCTTTTCAGGGGTACTTCAGTTTCTAAACTAACAGTTTGTTTTTTCTTTTTTCCTATCTGGTCCATATTTTCTACTATATATGGAGGATTGGGATCAGGGTTGGATCTAGTGTAATAGACTTTCTTGGGAGCCAAAATGTTTATTGGGTAAATACCCACAACCTTTAAACTTAATCTTAAAGTAGAAAAGATAATGTTTAAAAATATTCCTTCGAGATCAAACTTAAAACTGGAGAGTGGTTAGTTCCCCAGTATGGTCGCCAGTATCTTATCACCCTAGTAATTCTCAAGTTGTGGGATGAGGATTTTTGTAGTTAAGAAAACCAGGGGTAGCCAAGAACCTCTTTTAGAATTCAGGATCTAGCCTCCCTGAGTTCCAGAGAGGGATCTCTCCTAAAGATTTAACTTTGTTTTGTAATTGGATTTTAGGCTAGCTATGAGTGGACAGTGGGACTTGTTTTGAAAGTTTGGCGGGAATAAAAGGTGTTCCAAGGTAAACCACAGATGAACCTACCAGACCATTGGGATATGGAGTCAATTTTATAGGCAAGCAGAGCTAAGAAATAAGGCTTAGAGAGAAAATATACTAAGGGCAAGGTAGATGACCTTCAAAGGGCTTTGAATAGGCTCTTTTGATGGAATGGGTGAAATCTAAAAAAAAGGGAAATTAAGAATCCTTAAGTTATAGAAATGAAGATTGAAGGAGGGGATCAAACAGGGACTTAGAGCATATAATAATTCTATAGTCCAGTTATCAAGTAGAAAACATAATAATGAACAACTAGTAAAAAACAGGGAGCTTTTTATCACTAATCCTGTTTAAACCTTCCCAGTTAATCATTAAAGACAGAACACATTAAAATGAATGTATGGAAACTTTTGAAAGATAAAATAATGAAAACAGGAAAATACTAGACTTATCTGGTCAGTGCAAGAATCCCGAGTTATGATGTCTTTAATCTCAATTCCAGTCTGATGCTTTACTGATTGACTCACACCAACTTCAATATATCTAGCAAAATGACTATAGTACTCTTGATAAATTTTATTCCACATTGAATACTTCAAAAGATGAAGTATTTATACAATTGAATTACTTACAAAATATCTCAAAGTTTGAGATAATGTTTCAAGGAAAAATAGGAAATATAACACAGGAAGAGGGACAACAACAAAACAGTTTGCAATTTGTCCTCTTTTACAAGAAAAAAAATAGAACTGTCTATCTTAATCAAACAGATTTTATGATTAGCTGGGAGCATTGCTGGCAATTGATGCATTATCTCGTGGAAGATGGCTTGTAGAACACTCCTTCTTTTCACTTTCAATCCTGATACTCTTTATCTTTGCTTTTCACTGTTTTACTGCTGTAATTGAAAAATAACAGGCAGTAACAATTTGCTTTTACTGATACTCTTTGACATTTGATATACTTTGACCCTGAATTTTCACCCTAAGGGACTCTGAGCAGGGTTCTGGATGATAAAAAGAGTTTTTAATACACAAAGGATGGTTTACATCAAGTTCAACAATGAAAATGACCTGGAAATAGCTTAAAACCTACTAAAAGGAAAATGTGGATTTCTGGAGAAAATTTGACAGGGTTTCCCTTGTATTTTGGACATTTTTTGGCTTTCAAAGATGGAAAATTTAAGCTTTTTAAAGGAAATGGTAGTTTAAATTATGATTTCTCCTTTGAAATTGAAGTATTTTGGATAGGATTAGCAGAAAAAATACCTTCAAAAGGTATAATTGCGGTCGAAAAAGTTGCATTTGTGTTCACAGTCTTCAATTCTGGTGAATTTGTCTGTCAGAGGTTATGGAGGTTCTCAGGAATGAATTTCAGAGAACAATGGCTTTTCAAATGGCAACTGGTTCACAAGTAGTTTTAAAAATGGTGAAAATAGGTGAAATGCGATGGAAATAAGGTTGTGCGTAGGTTTCTCAATGTTTTGCTGGCAAATAGGTGAAATATGATGAAAAAAATTAAGTTTTAATGTATTAAACCATAAGTCGAATCACAGTTTAATCACATTAATTGCAAGAACGGCGGGAGCAGTTTTGGATTTGGCTTGGGTGGTTTTCGCGCGGCTCCAAGGTGGTAAGCGGAAATTCACTTTTTGCATGCGATCCAATTAAATTAAGACACATCGGCAAGGGGCGGTTTGGGAAAACAACTCTTTTCGCGTAATTTTTTTGAAACTTTGGTCGATTACTTTAAAAATGTGAAAAGGAATTTGCATCGTCCGATCTGGCGAAAAGGAGCGAAGGGTCAGGATCTGATGCAGAGTTGCAGGGTAAATGCAGTGGGGCCGAGGTTATTAATCTGTACTATCGATTTAACAAGGGGACATCAAAGGCTGAAATTTGATCCGATAGGCAATGGTGGGGATGGGGAAAAGGCTTATCGGGTTAAATTTGGGCCGTCAGATCAAAGAGTTGATGACGATCGAACGGGTATTACTCAATGTGATGGGGAAGGATGGGAATGAAATAAGTTTATCGCGTTTGATGAGGATTGTTAGATTTTCGAAGAGAATGATGATCGAATGGTTGAGGTTCAATGCAACCAAAGGGAAAGGAAGACTAAGATGATTCATCGCGCTCGATGACAACAGTCGGATTATCATTGTGAATATGATTAGATGATTAAAAATGAATCTAATAACGCTGTGGATATGGGATGGACAAGGGATTTCTAATACATAAAATGAGTTTATATATAGAACAGGAAGGGTTAATAATGATTTAACCAAGGTTAATATTGTGGTATGGGATATGTATCAGGGAATTTGCAAAGGGTTATAGTTTAACCTTAGGTTAAGGGAGTCAGGGAAGGGAAAATGAACAAGGGAATGGGTTTTATTTGAAGTTTAGTTTAAATTAAACTTTGGGTTTTAATATTTTTTGTTTTAAACACATATTTGAACATGTTTAAAGGCCTTTTGAATATTTTTATTATACAATTAATTAAATCAAAATGATTTAACTACCATAGGGGGCGGGATATTTATATAATGATATATTTAGCTAAAGGAGGTATCATGTGGGTTTTTTTTTATTTGAACATGTGGGAATAAATAACTTTGGCTAAAGTTATAATAATGGGTTTTTGGGGTTATTTTATAAAAGGGAGTTATATAATATAGGAAAAACGTTTTTCTATAGGAAGTTAATAGATAAGTTAAAATTAATATGAAAAGGGAATAATGTATACTCAAAATACATTAATATAACTAAGAAAGTGAAGATTAAAAGCAAATTTGCATTATAATAACTTCATCACTTAAACTTAGGATAAAATGTGATTTTCAGGGTTTTATGCTTTCATGTAATGTGGGAAGTTAATAAAATGGGAATTAGAGTATTTTTAAGTAAAAAATGATGCTTTTACTTATGATTTTTCAGGGAGATGAATGCATGAATGGAAAATGATGTGATTTTAGGGGTTAATATAGACATTTAACATTTTCAACTAATCAACCATAGAGCCTTGGGTCTGGTCCCAACAGAAGTCAAGGAAATGCCTTGAGCCTTTCTGACTGATAGCTTAGAATGCTTAATGGCTATGGGGAGGGGAAGTTATTTATTTTCAGCCCTAGTGAATAATATTTACATTGATGCTCCTCACCTTCTTCTACCTACCCAATTTAACTGCTAACATTTTTCTTCCATTTTGATTAGGTGCATTTGAGCTAGCAACATTTACAACATTTATTCTTTCTGAAAGCAATAAAACTATCTAATTCTACACTTATTTCATCCAGGAATCCAGATTAAACTGTTGGATTCACTTTTTCTTTACCTAATTACTGAATTGTCAAGATTAAACTGTCTGACAATTCTTTATTCTCTATCTATAACATTTGAAATTGAAATATGACGAGTCAAGATTAAATTGTTCAACTCATCACAAATTATGGCATTTATTGACCCTCTGCCATAATCAACTACAAAAGGTAAAAAGTAGTGGCATTTAGGCTTGCATACTTTCATGTTTTATTCATTTTTCTTTGGGGTCTATTATTTTAAGTCCTTTGATTGTACTTTTAGGACTTTTTACCCTCTTTTTTATTTTTTATTTTTTAAATTTTTTTACAAAATATGAGAATACAACTTGTAGAAGGCAAAGTATGTACATATTTACAAGACTACCATCAGTCAAGTCAAAATTATGAATCCTATATGTATAGGTTACTAACAATAAGGACTATTCAAGAAGCATAAGGACAACAATGGAGTGTTTTCAAGGAAGAGGAAGAGAGTTATGTTCAAACTATAATACAACATACTGAAGAGATACTTGAAGGGAATCAAGTAATTAGTGAATTGCTGAAATTATTTGAACAAGAGAAAGAGATTGCAGACAATAAGATGGAACTGTTTCAAACTGTAGTTGAAACAGAGATAGGTACTAGTTTCCAAAAATTAATTATGTTAACTAGTATACAGGAAAGAGTGAATAAATATATTAGTGCAGTCAGAGATTTAGAAGGCAATTTACTTTTTGACAGTAAATTTGCAAACAAGGAAAACAAGAGGGATTTTTCAGAGGGAGATATCTTCAGATATATTCAGGAAGTTTGGGTAGTAGCAATGTCCGGAGAAATATTTGCAGCAGTATTCGGTACATAGTGTATAGAATATGTTGGCAGAGGACTAGAAATAAGATTAGATTACAAGAAAAATATTGAATTGCAAGAAACCATAGATGAGCTATGGGAGTTAATGCAAATAACTAAGAAGAGTTACAACAAAATGGAGAAAGCATTCCACTGTGGAATTTTTTGGAAAGTGAGGAACAGTGAAGATGGAGGCAGTTTAGCACTACAGTACAAAGTATGGATTCCTAGAAGGTTGCAGCTAAAGAATGGTGAAGACAATGCATCTTATGGACAACAACAAAACAGAGTTTGGAATCCTGGAAGATTCAAGCATTGAAGATACATGACCAGAAGGTCATGAATTCTTTCACCTCGGGAGTCTGATGTAGGAGCATTAAGGTACATCCAACAATGTGACAAGCTGGTCACATGTTGTGGCTTGGGAAGAGGACTAGCATTCCTAATAATTTGAAAATTTTAGTTTTAAAGAATTTTGTTTAAATTTAATTTGGGCTAACATAGCCATTTTAATATGTAGGTTAAAAGAATAATTATATTAGGATTAGTTAGACATTTAATTGAATAAATTGTTCTGAAACTGAATAACAATTTCTCAACCATATGGGGATTTTGGGAAAGGCATAAAACAAAACCAAATCCACCATTGTTGGGTTCTGCCTTCCATATATAGAAAGAGAGAGAATGAGAGGGAAATAAGTGTGAAAGAGGGTTGAACAGAGAATAGGAATAATTGTAAAAACCAGCCATCCTAGGTCTTGGTTCTATGTATTTTCATTTATAAATAAATTCCAAGTGTTTTGGATTTTGATCGGGCTCTCTATTTTAACTCGTTTGTTTTATTTCCCTGTCGAATCAAATATTACATTTATGTGTTATTATATATGTGTGTTCTTTCTGTTAATGCATAGACAAATTGAGTGAGAGAATGAATTTTCTATGAACTTCGCACAGGTAAAGTTGTGGCAGAGACCAAGGATTGAGAGACGAAGAACAAACCCAGGATGGTTCTGCGCTACAGACTGGACAAAGCTCAAAAGAGATAAAGTTGAAAGAATTTAGAAGAAGCTCAGGAGGAGTAGCATGGAGGAAGCAGTATTGCAGAGCGACGACATCTGAAAGAAGAAAAATCGACGGTGAGGATTGAAGTGCAGAGTCAAAGGCTTAAGGATTAATGATGAAGATTAAAACAGGCTAAAGAGGCGAAGAAGACCCGAGAAGTTTGAGCGGATGGCTACGATTAAATCGCAGATCCGAAGACAAGAGATGAACGGTTAAGGTGAGTTGAGGAAGTGTGAGACAAACGCGTGTCGGTAGGGCTCAATTTTTCATCGGCGATTGAAGTATTTAAGAGTTAAGGATTTCACAAGTTAAAGATTTTAACTTGCGATGCGAAGTGGCACGGAGAAGAAGTTGCGCGGACCATTGGAACATGCAGTAGATCAAGGATGAATGACGGATCGCGACTTCGCACTTCGCAAATTATAGGGGATACCATTTAAGTGTTTGCACGAAATGTTAATTGGTTGTGATGCGATAAGAAGGAGGGAGAAGACGTGGACCTTCGGATCTAGGACAAGCCAACGCCGGAGATTGTAGCGGCTCAGAAATGATTTCGCACTTTGCAATGTATAGAAGTTACCGTTTAAGAGTTCGTAAGGTAAATAAGATAACTTGCGATGTGACGTAGTAAGGACGGGAAGATATGATGTGATGAGGGGAGGCCACGTATCAGCACTACTCAACAGCGCATTTCACAAGATTTTGTGGTTTAGCATATTCGGTAAGGAGTTAAAATTTGTGGGAAAGAGACTGCGAAGTGTTGTGATTGGTTATCGAGATGTGGGATCCTCCAGATAAGAAACCTACGTGTATGCGGTTATGTTGGGTTTTATGTGTGGTTGTGTGTTAAGTAACTCGTTATGGTCATTTAAAGAAGCATTGTTTGATGATGCGTGTATGTATATTAATAACCCCGAAGTTATAATCCATTGTGTATAAAGGGGTTTATGTGGGTCCTAACCCACAAGTCCACGAATATATGTTAAATTGCAGTTACAGCTGCATCACTCATTCTCATTTGATTAATGCAAAGAAACGAATGGGTTTTTCCTAGTTGGGTTCTCTTGTAAAATCATTGTGTTTCTTGTGTTTTGATGGTAGCATGATATTGCATGTGTTTCTATCACATGTTTTCCTTTTTGAAGAATATTAGAATAAATTTATGTCTCTTTTTTCAGTTCGATTTCATTAGGAGTAGAAAATTTCTTTCAATTTTACATTTTGAACTATGTTCAAGTGAATTCTCTAGGAAATAAAATTCCATGACTTTTAAAATAATGCTCAAAGTGAATTTCTATCCACACCAACACTCAAATAATAGTACTCCATTGATATTAGCATCGGTATAAAATGGAAAACTAAATTTCTTGAAACTTGGGTTATGTATGGATATATACTAGGATACATACAAATACAGGTTTCAACTATATCAGTGGGTTACAAGAAGATACATGCCCGATTTACTTTTCCCATCTCTTGCACAACGCTTTTTGTATGTTGTTGTTGTCCCAAAAGTGAAGGATATTTTTAGATGTTGCATGTTTCAATAGTAATTAAAGCACTATACATGGAAATAGTCATTGATATCCAAGTACCACTTTATGAGTATCTTTCCATATAGACATATGTTCCAAGTTTTCTTATTCATGGATGTTAGCTTTCTTGGATTGAAACAATATTTTTCCTCTTCATTACCTCAGTGGAAATATATGTCACATGGATCTCTAATTCTATAATTTAGATGTTTTACATTTAAACAAAGCCAATACTCAAATGTTGCTACTCAGACACTAATCATGTAATCATGTATGTGTGATGATATTTTGAAAGCTTAAAAACTTCCACAATAGCATTCAAAGCTTCCAAAATGCTTGTAAAGAATCCTTGATATACAAGTAGCAATTTAAGGATATCAACTTTTCCTTTTAGGAATATTCTCTAAGGATTTTTAGTTTTTGTTATTTACATAACTAAGTTGAGTTGAGATGGAATGAAGCAATGTTACCTCACTTGAAACATGTTTCACGTGGATATTTACATATATTATTTATAGATTCATCAATTAAACAAAGTTAATACTTCTAATGCTACTCAGAAACTTCTACGCTTGGTGATATTTCTTGTTGAAGACATAGTCTTAGGTCTGTAAAATCATTGTTGTTGAAGATATAGTCTTAGGTCCATAAAATCACTTGTCACTATACTTTTCAATCTTAAAGAGTGTTGACTCAAATCTCCATCTAGACTAAATACCTAATCCTCATAATTAGGTAATTTCACAAATTATCTCACTTATCATTATATTATCATTTTGACCACGTCTAGATCATTATCAATTTTAGGAATTTAAAAGGTGGATGAAAACAAGGAACGTTAGTTTCACAACGATCACCATTAATATGTTGAACACTACAGTCTCCCCCTTTCACATTTCCACATGGTTTTTGATAAGGAATAGAGCCTAAATCAATATATATTTTCCCTTGAATTCAAAGAAATTTTTTCTCAATCATTCCACCTCGGTCTCAAGGGATACCTGACTTTGTAGCCTTCTCAAAAAAAATTTCACTTTCTCTTCTAAAGAAGAAGTATGTGGCTTTTTCTCCGCACTATTCATGACAATACAATAATTTGCGATTGCGATGAAGTTCAGGATATATCATCTTCAAGCTGTTGAGAATAATTCTTAAATCCCGCAATGTAATTGCTGACATTAGTCAACAAATTTTGTGATTCTCTGTGGTTATAAATTAGTGCAGCAGATTATTAGGATGGCCAGTGCATAATGGCCAATTGCCAGAATTATTGGTAGTGTCAGTAGATAATTAGTAGTTGATATATAATAATATTAGTAATAAGTTTATTATATAACAATGTATTTACATATGTGATTCAATATGAGATTTGTAGGTTGAGCTAACTGATCTGTGTTTTATATTATTTCATTGTTTTTATATGTGCTGGGGTCATTTTGGATTCTACAATTGGTATGAGAGCATGTAAAATTGTTTTGGGTTAAATTTTTATTGTTGGAATTTCGCCAAAGTTAAAAATTTCGAATTCTAACATGCCTGTTCCAGAATTTGATGGGAATGATTATGATTATTGGTGCATTAAGATGCTGACCTTTTTTATTGGAAAATATTTTTGGGATAATTTTGAATCAGGTTAAGATAAGCCAGATTATTGGAATGCCCTTACATCCAATGAAAGAACAACAAGAAAGGAAGCAAGGAAGAAGAATGCTCAAGATTTGTTTCACATTTAGATAGCTCTTGATAAGAGCTTATTTCCAAGAATATCAGGAGAAACAACTACCAAAGATGCCTGGAAGACTCTACAAGAATCTTACCAAGGTAGTGATCAAGTTAAGGTTGTCAAGATTCAGACATTGAAGCGAGAGTTCGAGAATTTGAAGATGTAAGAATCTGAAAGTATAAGTGACTATTGCGTGAGAGTCAAAGATGTGGTCAATAAAATGGCTACACTTGGGGAAATTGTAAGTTATGAAGTTTTAATAAAAAAGGTATTGAGATATTTAACAACTAGATTGAATCATGTTGCCATAATATTAGAAGAAAGAAAGGATTTGACACAATTAAAGCTTCATCAATTGGTTGGATCTCTCATGTCTCATGAAGAAAGATTGAAAGACACTTTTGAAGTTTTTGAGAAAGCTTTTTCCTCTAAATTAAAAATTACACAGAATGAAGATGTAAGCGGTAGTAGTGCCAAAACCAATCAAGATCGAGGTAAATGGAAAAGCCAAAAATTTTCTAGAGGTAGAGGCAGAGGTGGTTCAAGAGGAAGAGGTAGAGGTAAATTTGATAAAAAAAATGTTCAATGTTACTATTGTAATACATATGGCCACTTTGAAAGAGACTGCACATTGAATGAAGGTAAAAATGCCAACTATGCTCAAGAAAGTAGTGAGTATCATCCAGATCACGTATTTTTATCTTATGCCAAAGGTGAAAATACTAATAAAGATGTTTGGTACATAGATTCTAGATGCTCTAACCATATGACAAGGAATGAGAAATTGTTTTCAACCAAGGATGGAAGTTTTAAATCCAAGGTCCAACTTGGTGATGATAAACCATTGGAGGTTGATGCAAAAGGAGCTATGGAGGTCCAAAAAAAAATGAATGTATAAAGAGTATTCATGATATTTATTTTACTCCACAATTGAAGCACAATTTGTTAAGTGTTAGGCAACTATTTGAGAAAAATTATAAAGTAGTCTTTGAAAATAAGACATTTACTATCTATGATAAGAATAAGGGAAATAGGGTGATCAATGTTGTGCATATGACAAGAAATAGGATGTTTCCCTTGAGGTTTGATTAACATAAAAACAACCTTGCAAATATGGATTATGAGGATTCAAGTTGGCTATGGCATCTCAGGTATGGGCATTTAAATTTTCACAGTTTGAAGTTTCTAACCTCAAATGCATTGGTTTCTGGTTTTCCCAAGGTAGAGGAGCATAAGGAGGTTTTTGAAGGATGTGCTAAAGGAAATCATGCAAGGGAAAAGTTCCCAAAGGGAAATACATGGAGGGCTCATCACCCACTTCAGCTTGTTCATTCAGACATATGTGGTCCAATGCAGACTAATATTCTGGGTAATTCATCATATTTCATCACTTTCATTGATGATTACTCAAGAAATTGTTGGGTATATTTTTTGAAGGCCAAAAGTGAAGCCCTGGATACATTCAAGAAGTTCAAAGCACTTGTAGAAAATGAGAAAGGGTGCAAGACCAAATGTTTTCGGACTGACTGTGGAGGCGAATTCTACTCAAAATATTTCTATATTTATTGTGATATGAATGGCATCAGGAGGAAAAATACTAAAAAATACACACCCCAATAGAATGGCCTAGCTGAAAGGAAGAATCGTACTATGGGTGAAATGGCAAGGTGCATGTTACAAACTAAGGGATTGAACAATTCTTATTGGGAGATGTAGTCACTATAGTAGTGTACATCCTCAACCGTCGCCCCACTAGTGCGCTAGAAAACATGACTCCTTAGGAAGCTTGGTATGGAAAAAGGCCTAATGTTAATAATTTCAAATTTTTTGGTTGTTTGGCTTATGTGCATGTACCTGATCAAAAAAAAGTTAGATGCAAAGAGTGAGTTATGTATTTTCATTGGGTATAGTTAGAAAAGAAAGGCTTTTAAATTGTATAATCCCGTCACTAACAGGCCTATTGTCTCAAGAGATGTAATTTTTTATGAAGGGGGAGTTTATGGTCATAAAAAAGGCCATGTTGAGAAGACAAAATCCATTTTGAATGATGATATAATTGTTGATAATGAGCAACCAACTAATGCTTATGTATCTAGTGGTTTAAATCCACCAAGCAGGCCTTCATCAATTTCTTTAGTATCAAGTTCAAGCCCAACTTCTTCTCCAAGTTCTACAAGGAAGGTAAGGAGATTGAGTGATATATATCAGAGGTGTGCAAATCAAGCACATGAAGAAAACCCAATAGGTGAGACAGTGAATTTTTCTTTATTAGCCAAGGCTGATTTTGAACCATCATGTTTTGAAGATGCATGTACTAATGAGGTTTGGGTGCAAGCCATGCAAGAAGAGATGGATTCCATTCACAGGAATGACACTGGGGAATCGACAGAGCTTCCACATGACAAGAAAAATATTGGCACCAAATGGGTCTACAAGATCAAATTTAACAGTGATGGGAGTGTTGAAAGACACAAGGCAAGATTAGTTGCCAAAGGATTCACACAGAAGTATGGAATTGATTACGAAGATACTTTTTCACCAGTAGCAAGACAAGAGACCATTAGAATGTTGATTTCATTAGAAGCTCAGAAAAGTTGGAGCATACATCATATGGATGTGAAAAGTGCCTTCTTGAATGGGTACTTAGAAGAGGAAGTATATGTGGAGCAACCACAAGGTTTTGAAGTGGAAGGAAAAGAAAATAATGTCTACAAGTTGAATAAGGCTTTGTGTGATCTCAAGCAAGCACTAAGAGCGTGGTATGCTATGATTGATGCATACTTTTAGGAAAACTTCTTCTAGAGAACTAAGAGTGATCCTACCCTTTACTACAAACAAGAAGGTATTGATATTCTAATCAAAAGTTTGTATGTTAATGATATTTTGTATATGGGTAGTAGTTCTAAAATGAATGATGAGTTCAAAATTGCTATGATGAATAAATTTGAGATGAAAGATCTAGATCTCATGAAATATTTTCTAGGAATGGAGGTTTATCAAAGTAAGGATGAGATTTTCATTTGTGAGACAAACTATGCACATGATATGTTGAAGAAATTCGATATGATTGATTGTAATCCATCCCCTACTCCAAGTTCTCATGGAGTTGTGTTATGTAGAGATGATGGTGCTGATTTAGATGATGAGACAACTTACAGAAGTACTGTGGGGAACTTGATGTTTCTAGCCAAGATAATTTTTAAGGTATGTGAAAGACACTCTAAATTTTGGTATTCATTACTACTCTTCTGAAAAGTTCAATCTTGTTGGATTTAGTGATTCAGATTGAGGAGGTAGTATGGATGACTGTAAGTCCACATCTGGAAATTGTTTCTCTTTTGGTTCTGGTTTAATTACCTCGAGCTCAAGAAAACAAAGCATTGTTGCCCTCCCATCCACAGAAGAGGAGTATGTTGCAATTACCTCAGCAGGTACATAAGCTCTTTGGCTCAGAAAATTTTTGGAAGAAATTGGAGAGAAGAAAATACAGCCTATAATGATTTATTGTGACAATATAAGTGCCATCAAGTTAGAAAAGAATCCCGTTCATCACAACAGGACAAAGCATTTTGACATGAAATATCACTTCATTCAGGATTTGGTGCAAAAGAATGATGTTGAATTGAAATACATAAATACTCAGGATCAACAAGCGGATATCTTCACCAAAGAAGTTGCAAAAGCTCAATTTTTGGCACTAAGAGATAAGTTAGTAAGCCCTCGTTAAGCATTAAGGGGGGGTGTTGAGAATAATGCTTAAATCCTACCATGTAATTGTTGACATTAGTCAACAGATTTTGTGATTCTCTGTGGTTATAAATTAGTGCAGCAGATTATTAGGATGGCCAGTTGTCAGAATGATTGGTAGTGTCAATAGACAATTAGTGGTTGATAGATAATAATATTAGTAAAGGTTTATTATATAACAATGTATTTACATACCTCATTCAATACAAGATTTACAGGTTGAGCTCACTGATGTGTGTTTTATTTTCTTTCATTATTTTTATTTGTGTTGGGGCCATTTGAAATTCTACACTAGCTTTACTCCGAGACATTTTTCTCTCTTTTTCAATTCAAGTTTGAAATAGTAGAATGTTGTAGATCACTAAAACTTGTAAGTTGTTGTGTTTCTAGGTCACCACAAGTATTTAATGGTTGTGCACCTTCATTTTTTGGAAACTCTCTAGGTCATAGGGTTTTAAGTAGGGGGAATTTTTCCCGTGAGTTTGAAGAATAACATGACGAAATTTGTTGAGTACTGGCCATAATGTATCTGAATAATTTTTTGATAGTGGAGGTAAAAAGTTAATAAAATTCACCATTAAGTTGGGAAAATATAACTAAGGATATACAATTAAAATTTAGTTTTATAGCAACTTCCTCTTCCTCTAATTGTAAGTTTTCTTGTAGGTCGAATGAAAATCACATTGCATCGCTAAAACAAAAACTTTAAAACACGAATAAGACTTGATGATATAAATGAGGGAAACTGCAAAGCCATTACTCACATATTTCTAACATTTTCATAGCATTAATTCTTAGACACAAGTGTCCTTCCTCTTCCCCAATATTTTGTTTCTAGTAGAACTAACGTAGGCTTCACTGCAATACAATCAAAGCATAAACCAATCAAGTGCCCTTCCTCTTTGCCACTATTTTGTTTCTAGTAGAAATTACAAAGCTTCACTGCTAGATAGATAAAATGAACCTACTCTTGACCCGACACGAGAGAAAAACAACTGATGCATAAGAAAAATAATTAGTCATGCATCATGAAATACATAGTGTTATTCATGCCCCATGATATTAACAGTGTAAGAGTAACAAGGAAAAAATACATAGTGTTCTTCCTGCCCCATGATATTCACAGTGTAAGAGTAACAAGGCAAACTTATCAGATTAAAGCAGTAGGCCAGATGCCCAAAAACTGGTATACACAATGGTCTCTAAATTTAGAGGATACCTCTGAAGCCTAGCTTCCCCAAAGCACCCACTCAGAGTTCCGCATTATCTCCACAACAGAACTAGGGTTTCTTACGTGCCCACTTGGGAAAACATGTGGAGGCCCCGATGAAAAAAGGTTTACAACAAGTATCCGCGTAAATGTCATTTTCATGGCCCATGATATCATTACTTCAAGTGAATTACTTTGGCATTAATGTGTTGGAGATAACCCCAACTGCAACCTGAGCAGAAGGAGGACAAAATTTAATTTTTGATTTGATGCCAGAGGATAGCAGGAGCAGCAATATTTCAATTTTGTTGAGCACTCAACCATGCATTCATTTCCTGTGTTTAAAACCCTGCAAAACCATTTTTTTGTTCAAAGGCCGTAGCCCTTTCCATGTTATGCAAAACCGTGGCTTAACCACGTTACCGCCACACCACTTAAACTCCACACCTACTACCATAACACCATACACCAACCATTTTTAATTTTCCATGCTTTGATTTAAGTTTGAATGACCCACGTCGCTTCGGTGAATCCCATAGGTCCACGTCGCATATCTGCCGACCAATCACTCTTTATCGCAAGCCCTTGAGGCTTGTGTCATCACCACTCCAAACCACGTGATAAACCTTGGCCCCATCGCTCCACATCAACTTCCCTCAACCAATCAGAACCATATCACATGGTTTCATGCTGATGTCACCTCATCCCCAAAACCTTGTGATAAGGTCTGGCCCACCTCTGCCAACACATCCACCGTCCAACCAATAACACTCTTTTGAAAGCCTTGGGTGCACAGTTAGCGAGCGCTTAAATGGATGCAATAACTTGTTAAAATTTTTTGAATTATGTTTGAAATCCACGAAATGTCATAAGGTTTTAACCTTTGGCTTAATGTTTTAATTTGTTGTTTAATATGTCGCGACAATAGTTTTATTCATGTTTTTAAACATATGTTAAAAGTTTTATAATATATATTTTAAACATGCAATGTTTACAATATATATAAACGTATGTAATAGACAGTGAAGCAGAGCATGACTGTGTGTATGCCTGAAGACAGTGAAACAGAGTTTGAAGAGCGTTGTGTGTGTAGCAGCCTGAAGCAATTTTTGTAATCCAGAATTGTAGTTATGAGAAAATATCATTTTGTAATAGACCATTATTTTAATGAAATAGATTTTTACTCCATCTCTGTCCATATTTCTCTATTTCTATCTCTCTGTTGGAAGAGGAATTCCGTTTCCTCTATGTTGTTCTGGAATAATCAGAAATTCCAACATGGTATTGGAGCTAGTCCAGGCTCTCACCATTTGTTGAAGAAGCTGAAGGAAGAAGAAGTTTGTTCAAGTTTTCTCCAGAAGTGTGAAGGTTCAGCAAAGCAAGGTATTTATCAAAAACATCGTTTTTTTTTTCTTAAAGATTACAGTCTAGAGAACTGTTAAAAGAAAAAAAAAAATTGAGACAGATTTTATCTCTCAGCAGTGAGAAATTTTTTTAAGAAACACAGTCGAGTTTAAGCATAGTTCCATAAAGCTAAGCAATGGCAGGAGCCAACACAAGCACGAGTATGGGAAATACTCAACTCCCACAATTCAATGGGAAGAACTATGACTATTGGGCAATCACAATGAGAGCCCTGCTTGCCTCTCAAGATTTATGGGAGCTAGTTGAAGATGGTTTAGAAGAACTAGCAGATGAACAAGCATTTAATGTCTTAACACAGGAAGAGAAAGATTTGTTGAAGATTAATAGAAAGAAGGACTCAAAATCCCTCTGCTATCTCTATCAGGTAGTGCATGAAAGCATATTTCCAAGGATTGCAGCAGCCAAGAAGTCCAAGGATGCATGGGATACCCTCCAGACAGCCTACCAAGGAATAGAGAAGGTAAAGACAAAAAAGCTTCAATTAATGAGAAGAGATTTTGAAGTCGTTTGCATGAAAGATTCTGATAAAATAGACTCATTCTTCACATTGTTGATTGGGTTGGTTACCCAAATGAGATCTCATGGAGAGACAGTAGAAGAGAGAAGAATAGTGGAGAAAGTATTGAGGAGCTTACCATCAAGATTTGATGTGATATTAAAAACCATTAAAGAGACAAAGGATCTCTCAATTTTTACTATTAATGAGCTTCATGCATCATTGATGAGACATGAACAAAGTTTGAGTAGAACAACAAACTCATCTTTGGAGTATGCCTTCAAGACCCAAATTTCCTTTGGAAGAGGAAGAGGTCAAGGCAGATCAAAATACAGAGGAAAAGAAAGAGGCAGAAGCCAAAACTGAGGAAGAAACATCCCTGCAAGTACTAGTGGAAGGGGCAGCAACCAAAGTCAGAATCAAAGCCAAGGCATCAACCAACAAGGTGGACAAAATCAAGCACATGGAAAAAGGTATGATAAATCCCAAGTCCAACGTCATTACTGTAAGAAGCATGGGCATTATGCCAATGAATGTAGGAAGAAACACAGTGACATGGGTAGTAGACCCAGTGCTAACTTTAGCAAAGAGACTCTGAGCCAAGAGAATTTATTTTTAGCATGTAATATGGCTGAAGAGAAGAATGAAGATATATGGTTTTTAAATTCAGGATGTAGTAACCATATGACTGGAAACATTTCTATGTTTTCCATGTTAGATGAAAATGTGAAGTCTCAAGTAACATTGAGAATAGATAGTAAAGTCTCTATCATGGGAAAAGGCAGTGTGAGTGTTTTAACAAATAAAGGAGAAAAGAGATCCATATCAAATGTTTGCTATATACCTGGTATGAAGTGTAACCTTTTGAGCATTGGACAACTCATTCAGAAAGCCTACAATGTATTCTTTGAAGATGATGTATATACCATCATGGACATACCACCAAGAAAACAGAGGATTTCACAAGTGAAGATGACAAGAAACAAAATGTTTCCTCTCAAGATGAGAGCAGATTTGAAGAAAGGAGCTGAAATGATAGCAGTGACACAAGAGACATTCCAAAGAGAAGAAAAATATGAAAACTGGTTATGGTACTTGAGATTTGGACATCTCAAATTTGGAGGTCTGAATTTTTTGCACATAAAAGGAATGGTAAAGGGATTACCATTGATTAAAAAACCATACAGCTTATGTGAAGGCTGCATCTTGGGCAAACCACACAGAGAAATCTTTGCATCAGGAAAGAGCATAAGGGCAAAAGCACACTTAGAAATAGTCCATTTTGATTTGTGTGGACCAATGCAAACACCATCATTAGCAGGAAACCACTATATCCTGACCTTTATTGATGATTACACAAGAAAAACATGGGTATATTTCTTGAAGTTGAAGAGTGAAGTGTTTGAGAAGTTCTGCCACTTTAAGGCTCTTGTTGAGAATCAAAGTGGGCAACACATAAAATTTCTCAGAACAGACGGAGGAGGAGTTAGTGTCCCGTGATTTGGAAGATTGGTAGACCAAATTACAGGGTAACATGGAACGAAGCTTTGAAGTCTTAGGACCTAACCTTCTTGGACTCAGAGAGGGCTCTCTCTATTGGGTGCAAAGGATGTGTTCTTTTTTCTCTAGGGTTTAGGTTTTAGGCTAGTTATTAGGTGTAGGGTTTTTTATTGTTTTGGATGGGTAAGATGGTCAAATGTAATAGGATTGAGAGGATGTCAAAGCCATTGGGCTATGGAGTCGAATGAAGTCAAGAGTGTCTAAATGATGAAACAGAGTGTACTGCAAGGCCTATTTAGCAAGGTAAATGAATCTGTTACACCATTTTTTGGTCATCTAACCTATTATTATTAGATGAACCCAAGTACACCATGTAAGACCAATTTTACCCTAAGTAAAATTGCTTTCACCATATAAAATAACTCATTTGTTTATATTTCCTGGTCATATTTAACCCAAAATAAGAAACTTAATTAAATAAATCCTTATTTATTTAATTATTCCCTAAGAATAAGTTATTTAAATCATTATTTAAATAATATTCTTAGTTAAATTTGACTAAATCATACATAAATAATTAAATAAACCATTATTTATTTAATTATATTCCCATCACTTCCCTAAAATGATAAATAAACCATTTATTTATTTATTATTTATAAATAAAGGAATTGACCCAAGTCAATAACCCTTTTCCCTCCAACAAATATAATAAAATATTCCTAAAGGGTGCTTCTAGAATTCGATTAATAATATTTTATTCATGCACCGAATTCTAGACCGCCCCAATATTTTGTTATAAATAGGGGGTTTTCCCCATTCATTAGTCACCTTCATTGCATTAGATCACTCTGGATCTACTCTTGGTCACCATTTTCCATTTTTTTTTTATGAACTCCCATTAAGTTCCATGTTTGTTTTTCTACACCAATAAGAGAGAGGAATTCCAGATCTGAAACACTGAGGACTTCCAAGAACCCATCCCACTGAGGAGAACCGGAAAACACCTTTCTTGTTTTTCTCTCAGGTGCCTCATTCTTTAATATAATACAAATCATTCTTTTAAACACTTTGTTCTTGTCTTGTCTATTGGATGCGTGGAGCCATACTATATTTTATCTGCTTAATGTCTTTTTGTGCTTAGATCTGAATTTATGCAGTAGACTTAAAGATATTTAGAAGCCATAATCGATGTTAGGGCTATTTGTTATGCGTAGCTAAAGGGATCTTTTACGACGAAAGATCCATACTAACAGGATCCTTAAGGTGATGTATGAGGTGTAGTGAACATTAAGTTTGGGAAAAGACTAAGAGGTCTTACACATATATAGTTTTAAGAAACAACTCATGAGGTAGGGAAAACCATTAATCTCTATGAACAATACTCAAACTAAAAAACATTCCAGTGAAACATAGAAGAATTAGAACTCTTAACTTTAGAAATTCGCCTTCAGACCTTGGGAAAACACATAAGATAAACAAATAACTCAATAATATGGAGAGGGAATGCCTAAACAGCATATATCAAGCTATTGGGAACTCTGAAACAAGTTGGTAAGCATGGACAAAGGGCAAGATCGAACGAGACCTCTTTGACTTAACCTAACAATCAATATTCCACATAAAGGCTTCAAGATAGGGTTTTGAAAACTTCAAATAATCAGGGAATACCATGAATCATACTTGTAATCTAGCATACTAACCATTCATGAGACAAAAGACAAGTTTTGGTGGACCTAAGGAGCAATCAAGAATTCCTTAAGATGGCCAAAAGAGGAAAACATCAAAGCTATAAAAAACAGGAGGTTTGAGGTGCTTCCAAGAGCATGTCTCAACCTATACTTTTATGTCTTATAGCAGTTAAGAAGAATGAAACAAAAAGAGAACAAGAAAAAATTAAAAAGTTAAGAAAACATCACCATTCACCAAGCTATGGAATCCTACAAACAAGCTTCTGCATCATCAAGTCAAACAAGGCATTCATCCACTTCACAAAACCAATTTCTTCTCCAAAATCATGAAACCATGTATATTTCTCTTCAAGCTCATCAAATGCCAACAAAATACATAGGGGCTTCATGCTTATTTATGGAGAAAATGAGGACTAAAACCCTAAATGTGGTAGTAAAATGTCAAATATGGTCATAAATATCATTTATGGCCAAGAGACAATGCAAGGCCCAAGGCACATAATATCCCAAGAAATAAATTCTAAAATAACTATTTGCACCTAATTCTATCTTAATGTGCCTCAAAAAACTCAAAAATATCTATTTGCAATAAATGAGTGTGTTTTGTTGACTTTTGGTCCAAAAAACACTAGGTAGCCTCTGTGCGCAGCGCCACTTCAGCAGAAAATAGGGTCTCTTGCATCTGCGTTTTGGACCCCTTCCCAACACCGGATTTGGCTCCGTGATGGCTCATTCAAAAGCCTCGTGAGTCTAATTTCCAGAAATTCTTGAGTTTTTCTGAGTGGATGCCATTTACCTTTCCAAAAATCAAATCTCCCAACATTGCTCTGTGCGCAGTGCCTGGTCTGAAAATGAGGCAGAAAGGTCAAATTTTTGATGTTTTTTTACCTTTTGAGGGAGTGAAAATGCTCCAAATGATCTGAAAATTTGTGAGCAGACTGTTGATGATGTGGAAAATCAAAAAATGTAAACTTTGAGAGCTGAGGATGCACCAATTTTGTGCGTAGCACCTAGGGTGATTTGCACAGAAGGGTCAAAATTTGGAAAAAAACAAAATGTTGTCCAATTTGCTTCAAACTTGGTGGAGAGGTCCCTCAAGGGTTTAGAGAAGCCTATGAAAAATATTGAGTCATGTATCTAAGTTTTTCTTATTTTTTAACTTTCTTTGAGTGCTTAATTTTCAATGAATTCTTTTTTTTTGGCACTCCCATCATCTTCATTGGTGTTCACACTTCGAACCTTTGTCCCACTTTTACCTGCTCCTCTCTTAGGCCTTCAAATTGATCATTACCTTATTTATTTTCTTCACTATCTTCTTGGCTCTCAAACTGATCACTACCTTCCTCACTTGCTTCATTTTGACTCTGTTTTTCATAAGGTCCTCTTCCTTGTCATTTTCTGCACTCTCACTGTGGATTTCTTGGTCATTCAGAAGCTAATTAGTGTCATGATAGTCATGACAGTTGTCATGACTATCATGACTATTTCCTTGCTTATCATTGTCTGTCCCATCAGTAATATTATCTTCATCACTGCCTGCCTCTTCATCTTCTATTTCAGCCTCATCTCTTGCTAGTGTCTGATCTTTTATTTCCTTCACATCTTCCTTTGTTTCTTCATTTTCATCATCTTCAGTCATGTTGTCATTATCTACACCATCATTTTGTTCACTATTATGCACAAGCCCTTTTTCCTCATGGTTGTCATGTGAACCTTCTTTGTCATCATCACTCTGTTGCTGCTCCTCTTTAGACTCTATTTCTGTGCTACTATCTTTACCATTTTCATTATTTTCATCTTCTTGATAAGGCTTTGTACTTTCCTCACTGTTTTCTGCCTTTGCCTCATTTTCATCATTTTCTTCCATGCTATCATCATCCTTTTGATCTTCTTCATTAGATTATGCCTCTTCCTTTTCCTCATTAAACTTTGTTTGCTATCTTGTTGTCCTTTTCCTCTTCATTGCCATTTGTTTGCTTCTCATCAGAGCTATTTTCAGCCCTTTGTTCATTATTACTACAATTATCCTCCTCATTTGAAGCATTTAGGAGGAGAAACATGAGGTAAGTTTCCTTGTGGATAAGACATAGGAGGAGTAGATGGAGGAGTGGAGGTAAGTGAGTGTGACGTGGAAAACAAACTCTAGTGAATGGAGGCTTGAGATTTTGCATAAACAAAATGTTCTTTTGCTTTGATGAGGACTTTTAAGTCTAGGAAAAATAGAATGAGGACTGGTGAGGGCAGAACTTTTTAAGTAAATGGAGAGACAAAATGAAGTAAATCTAGGAGAGGTGCAGAGTTTTTAGGAGGAATTTTGTTGGTATTAAACATCTTTGCTCCTAGGACAACTCTTAAATTCACAAATCTTGCCCTAGGAGGTCAACAAATTGATTTTTATGTAGCTTGGGGTTTGGTCACATTAGGCCCTTTAATGTCCTCCATGTTTATGAAAAGGACTGCTTGGTAGATAAGGAGAGAGACACCAACCTTGTATGACTGATGTTGTAGCTTTGGAGGCAATAAACTTGAATTTTAGGCCCTCTTTTGAGTAAATTTGGACAAGTTTTTTCAGTGGGTAGCACCTTCTCGACTGCACGTTCAGGTCAGGTCAAGTTGACCTATCGGAGCGCAACGACGGGTTAATTTGGTGGGAAGTCGGGCTTCTCTTGTGCATGTGCGTAGCACCCGCCCAGGTGCATAGCACCGGGATGCCAGTGTGGAGTGCAGTGTTAAATAACATAGAGGCCACCTTGCCTGTGCACAGCACCGATGGCCAGGTGCGTAGCGCCGGCCTCGGTGCGTAGCGCCTGAGAAAAATTTTCAAACTTGCAAAAAACTCTCAAAAATTTTCTCCAATGGTTTGCTTCTTCTTCTCAAGGGTAAATGAGGTAGGGAAGAGGTTGAGGAGACTTCATACTCCTTTTTGAAAAATGATTTGATGCCCAAAACCCACTTTATAAGGTTTGTTCCCCTTTTGTTTTTCTCACTGTCCTTTTTGGCCTTTTGGTCCTGTAGGTGGCAGTTTGACACAAATATATTTCTTTTCTTTGCTGGAGGCCTCTTGATGTCTTCCTAGTGCTCACAAACCCTTCAACTAAGTTTTAAACATTTGCCTTCAAACCATTTTGAAAAATGAACCTCTTTATGATACTTATCACTTGCAAACAACAGATTTGAGTGATCTTTCGACATATCCCTTTTGACTGACATTTTGTCAGGATTTCTCTCTAAAATAGTGAACAACCTCTCAACATACAAACCCTAATGTCAAGCATCAATAGCCCCTTTAGTCTTTATGTGGGAAATCATTGTGAAAAAACACTTGGCCTGTCTTATCCTCATCAACCTTCCTGTAGGTAGCTATTTTGACAGTCCCACATAAATGTCACTTTATGGCTAACCTATCTCTTGCAGAATATACCTTGATAAAGAAAACATTTTGGAGGCCTTACTACTCTTAAGCCAGCTACATTTTTGTTCCTAGTTTGCAAATGATGCATGTTAGTGAGGAAAGTGAGGTTTTTAACCATTTTTGAGATTTTTCTGGCCACTTCTATTCTTGCAGGTGCCTACACCACTTTTTTTCTTGCATCACTTTCCATTTTGAACTTGGACAGCTTACTTTGTCAATAATGACCCATGTTTGTCATAGATGCCTCCTTTGGAAACTTCTTCCCTCATGCTTGCCTCCTTGACCCTTGAAAATGCTTTTTTCCTCTCTTTGAGAAGACAAACTTTGAACTGATATTTCTGTCTCTCCTTTGCTGATAACCCTTATCATCTTTCTTCCTTTGGTGCAGTGGAGTATTGGGTTTCATGTCTCCTCCTTTGATCTTCTTTAAAAACATTTGATTTTACTATTTGAAAAGGTGCAATTGGTGCCTCTCTGCCAAACCCTAGAGGAAAATTTTGAAACCCTCTGAAAACCCTATGCTATTATGAAGGAGGTTATGTTATCACCCTTTGACCAGTTTGTCATCTTTCCCAAACTCTTAGGCTTTAGGGCTACTTAGGAAAAAGTAAATAGTGTTGTCTTCTAATTTCTCAAAAAAATTATCAAACTCATTAATTATTTCTAAAAGGTCTTCAATAAGCATTTGAAGGAGTTGAGGTGGCCTTTGCAACCCTAGAACTGATTCCTTGATTGGTCAAAACCATTACAAACCCTGATTTCCATCAAACACATACCTTGTTGCTTTCTTCTTGGTTGTGAGTGTTTTTCTTGTGATGGTGCTTCTCATTACCTTACCTCTTGCTGGGTTGATGGCCATTTGACTTTTTTGTAGAAATGTAAGCAAGGGGTAGCTGTCCCTCTACAAAACTTGTGCTTCAGGCCAAATACCTTTCTTGAATGATCTCTTTGATGAGTCTAAGACAATATCACCAATCCTTTCCTTCTTTGAATGCAGTTTCTTCATATAGTAAAATAGAGTTTGTAAGGCACCAAATCCACCCTATGACTCATGAAACCCTAGGTGACCTAGTGGAGGTTTTCTGGGACTTGGCTTTTGGACTGAAATCTAGAACTTGGGATCATCAAGTGTGAAATAGAGTTTATATTAAACTAATGTATTGAAGATCCAAAATCCAATGTACTTGATTTATCTAAAGAGTCTACAAAGATAGTTTGAGACTATCAGTGTTTAGGAGTAGTTTGGGCGACACAACAAGCTGTTTAATTGGTGAGCTTAGGTAGCAGTGGGGTTTTTAGGTAAAGAAAAAATAGGGAATTTGGGTCAAAGGTGACAAGATATAGACAGAAAATGGGTGACATGGGCTCCTTATGGTTTTTATGAGACTGGTAGGCAAAGCTAGACAGGATGAAATGATGAAATAGTGAAAAATTATTTTAAGGATAATGAAGGCAGTGAGATTTCTAGAACTCACAATGTCTATGAACTTTGTTTCTATAAATATTGGGATAATCATTTAGTCAACAACAAGGAAAAAATTACTGATGACTAACAATGGCTCCTCTTGGGGAGGGTAGCTCCTCTTCAGGACGTGTCCAGAACTTCAGATCTCCGGCTTCATGGAGACCAGTGCCTCATCTATTTGGGTAGATTTTTACTTTTCTTTACTTGTTGATGCTTGCTTGAAGCTATGATCTTAAAAATCTGAAAGACATGATCAGCTCAACTTCATCTCTACCTACCCAACCTACTTGCCTATCATTTTTTCTTCTTTAGGTGCATTTGGACTAGCAACCTCGACATCTTTTTATTTTTGAAATCAAACAAATATCTACTTCTACACTTATTTCTTCCGGGAGTTTAGATTAGGCTAATGAACTCCTTTGATTCTCTACCTATACTACTCAACTATCAATTTTAAGCTATTTCATAGGATTCATTCACTAAGCTAAAAACATGAAATTGAAAGCATGGCTAAATGAAGATTTAGACAATCTGACTTACCATGGATTTGTGGCATAAAAACAAGCTGCACACAAATGTTATTTTTGTACAAAATAAGACTATAAAAATCAAGGCTGGGATACATAGTTTTCTATCCATCCCTATTTTTCTCTTTGGTTCTGTTTTGAGCATGTGGAACCAGTATCTTTCTCCCTATTATATCTTTTTGACAAGTCAAACTTGAATATTTTGACCAACTATCTTTCACTAACTTATCAACAACAAATTTATACATGTTTCAGCCATGATTAGGTTAGATGACTGAAACAAGACTCCTTTGTGCACTAGTAGTGGTCTTTAGGCTTACACACTTACAGTAGTTCTATTTTTTGGGTATGGGGCTTTACCTCTTTTCAATCTGCCCTCTTTTTAAAAAATTCCCTGTTTTTGTTTTTTTTCTCTCTATATCTTTTCATCAAACAGTGGTATGTACAATGAGTGACAAATTCAAACTAGGACTCTAAATAACCATGGTATTTGATCACCCTGTCATCCCCAGGATCATCTAAAAACCCTTTATCATTCAACTCTTTCAGATAAGGAACATGGATGTCTATTTTTTAGGGCATGCAAATAAGATTATTGCCAAAAACTTTCAAACAAGCCAAGTTCTCTTTGTTTCCAAACCTTGTTTCTATGAAAGAAACTGTTTAGGTGAATAAGGCATTCTTGTTCAGCTTTCAAACAAATGACAATGTCATCAATGTATCTCATAGTGGAGAAGTTAGTAATAGGTGACATGGTCTCTTTGAAGGTATCTTCAACATCCCTTATTCCAGGAAAATTTTGTTAAAGCGTGTAGTCATTCTAGGGAACTTTGAAAATGTCTTTGTGTTGATTGATATGAAGTGGTATCAACTCATGAAAACCTGAAACACTACCAATCAATGTCACTTTGTTAGAAATTTCTATTCTTGGCATAGGATAACTTATCTTGGGAAAAGGGTACTTGGACTCCATGGAGGCTTTTCCTAAGTGTCTAAATTCTATACACAATATACCTCCTTTGGCTTTCTTTGTTAGTGCTAGGATCTGCCCAAAATTTTCATAGTTCTTCATGGGAAAAGGCCTCTTTTGGACAGTGCTTATATCATCAGGTTTTGAGATTTTACTCCTATATACAAGAGCATCTTGGAAATTTTTGTACAACCTTAAGTATTTCAGTTTTTTATGTAATGGAAAGGCCTTGGATAACTTAATCAGTTTGGGCCTTCTTAGGCTGCCTATATTGTATCTCTCTATATTAGTTTCAACAGACATACCTTTAGGATGAATTGCAACATCAGTGAGAGTCAACAGCTTTTCCGGAGGGACAAGACTTTCTGATAATGAGGTGTCTAGATAAGGTAAAAACATAAGACTCCCTTGATTCAAATTGCCCAAGATTATTGTTCTGTGAAGGCATTTTAGTGCTTTGGGGCTGGTAAAAGGGAATATTTGTGTTTTTGAGTTTTGACCTCTCTTTGAGCAGCCTGATTCATATTCTAAACTGACTCTTGGTTTTGAGGTTTCATCTTCATTTTGCAGAAATTCAAGTTGGGTTTGGTCATCATGTGTTTGTTCAAGGCTGCCATAGTTCTGAATACTGAGTTCTTCATGTAAAGATTGGTTTGGTTGTTGTAGTGTGATTTGATTTGTTTCAACTTCACATACCCGTTCATTAGTGTCTTCCTCATTATACAAAATAAAAGAATCAAGATCTGAGTGAATAGAATAAAGAGGAGTATTATCTAGCCTATCCTGACTGGTAACCATATATTTCATATGTGACTCTTGGTATAATCTCCTTGTTTGGTTAAAAACAGGGATGGTAGCGTAGGAAATGTCTAGTTGAAGGTTCCCCTAAAGCTTGGCTCCCCAAGATCTAGATAAAAGCATGTCATACTTGGGAGGAATATCTGCCACTACTATGTCCATGACTAGATTCTTAGCTGGGACTTGTGCCAGGTTGACACAAAGGTCTTTGATCAGGCCCAAACATTTAACCCTACTTGAATCGAAAGAGTACAGGTCTTTGTAATGTTTAGTTATTTCTAGGCCTAACCTCTCCATCACAACTTTGGGCATGAGATTGTGAGAGGCACCGGAATCCAGCATGGCATTATGTAAGATTTTGTCATGTATGTTTAAGCTAACATAGAAAGGGGGAATGGCTCCTTCTTGATACTTTCCCTCTATTTTGGGTCCAAAAAACAACTCAGGTGTATCATCAGCCAAGTGTAAAGTGTCAGCATCATTTCCTATGTTTAGTACCTTCAACATCTGGGACCTATACATTGGTCGGGTAACTAATTCAGTGAGGGGTATATTGATCTTGATTTTGGAAATTTCTCCCTCAAAATTGAAATGTACTAGTGTTTTGGACATATTCACATCAGCCTTATCAACCATGAACTTTTCCATATTTTTAATCTGTTGATCCTGAGTTGAAGCTTTAGACAAAATGGTTTTCTCAGGGTAACTAGTGGAGGTACTAGGACAACTAAGGTCTCTGTTTGGCTGGCTGACTTTTCCTTTGTTGGTTTTAGCTCTCTTAGCCATGGTGTTGACATTTTTTGTTGTTTTCTTAGGGGTGTTTTCAAGTACTATCTTGACAGCAGCCTCTATTTGGTCTTTCATGGCTGAATCTAAGTATTTTTTGCTCCTAAGGTCATATTTTTTATGGATTTCCATGATGGAATTTTCAAACCCGAAGCGTTAGTCTTGAGATTCTTCATAGTTTGTGTTAGTTTGATCTGAAGAGAAGAAACCTTGTTCTTCTTCAGTGAGAAAAACATCCTCTTCATTATCAGAACCTATTAGATTTATATGGCTTTCTTTAGGTTCCATAATTTCTCCTTCATCTTCATCTACACAATTTTGTTGAAAGGGAGGTCTGATTTGTTGATCATTTTCCCTTGGTTTTTTTTGGGGAGTTTCTCTTCTGAATTTCTAAGTTCTGTTCCTGTTTTGGGATTAGCTTGGTTTTCTCTAGGAGGGGTCCTTTCATTCAATTTTATCTTTTCTATCATTCTCTCTACTATTCTCATTAAACTGTCTATTTTGGTATCAGAAGAGGAGGTTGAGGGTATGGTTTCATATTTGTAAGTTACCCTCCTTTCTGATTTCAATCTAGCCCTCTTTTCAATTAAGTTAACCTCTGCACTAATAGCTACCTTTTTCATTTCTTCTAAGGTTTCAGAGTCTCTTTCTCTTAGTTGGAAAGTCATGTCAGGATCAAAGCCTTCAGGGAATTTCACTAGTGCTAGGCCTTGTGGAGGTTTCATGTGAGGTGGGAGATAATTGTACACATTGTTAAACCTGGTGCAACAGTCTTGCACACTCTCCCCTACATTCCTTTTAAGATTTTTATATTCAGACAAGATTTGGAGGGGATTTTTCTTGATTTCCCACTTGTTTATGAAATTTTGATAGAGTGAAGTGAGATCATTTATTGAATTAGGAGTTAATGCTTTGAACCATTTTTTGGCCTCTCCTCCTAAACTTTGTGCAAAAATCCTCACTTTAATAGTTTCTTCTCTATCTCCATATAATCAAAAGAATTATTGATCCTATCTACATGTTGTTGGGCAGTGGTGGATTCAGCTCCTATGAAGTGAGGAATCTTGGACTGATAGTCATTTGGCAAAGGCGCTAAAGGCTGAGGTAAAACCAAGGTGCATACCAAGCTGCCATGATGGGAGCTATTGGATGATTTACAAGAGGTGGATTTGTGAGAGGGGGTGTGTGATGAAGTGAGGTGGTTTGCACAGTGGTGGTATGGATGGGTGTGGTGGAAGTAATTGGACCAACAAACTGATTTTGAGTAGATTTTGTGTGAAAAGAGTTGAAGTGATGGAGAAGCTTAAAGTCAGGTGGGGTGAAAGGAGGGGCTTCTTTGCTAAAACTCTGCTGCAAATCTAAGGGTTCAAAGTCATTTTGGTCAATATCAATTTGAGACCTGTTTCTGAAGAGGTTCCTTGTATGGTGCAAGTCAAACTGGGGATCTTGCAAAGCTGTGATATGTTCAGGTACAAAGCTTGCTCTATGGATGGTCCTAACAATAGTTAAGTTTCCAACTCTAGAAGTTTGCCACAAAATATTTTCTGGGTCATCAACTATGTTGGGAGGGTTTGGGTCCAGGTGAGATCTGGTATTGATCCTATGTGAAACAAAATTTCAAAATTCAAAATTCAGAGAGGTTGAAAGCTTTTAGGACTATTTTCTTAAGGTTGTCCTCTCCTAATGCTTAGTACTTATTACAGTATACAGGGGCTCAAAAACTTCTCAGGGTTCATTTGAAACAAATCTAGGAAGCGAAATGAGTGCTGATGAAGTAATAGGCCTACTGGAGGCTAGTGGAGTCGCCAGGTGGATTTTTTTTAGCTTTTTTTAAGGTAAAATAATATTATGGTCCACCACCAATAAGTAATATAAAAAAATATAAGGGTGTTTTTGGGTTTTCTAAGTTTCCTATAGTTTGTAAGAGTGGCCTACAACTGAGTCAACATTTTCTAGGATGGTGAAATAGATAGAGTCTACTCTTTGGTTGATAGTGTGAGCTTTCAATGATTTGATAAGGGTATCGGAAGTCCTAAGGGCTACTTAGTTTGTCACTAACTCAGAAGCTCCATTATGATTACCATTTTTTTAGTATGGTGATGAGGTGGCAGATAAACCACCAGGTACTATCAGTCAGTTTTCTTAAGCTTAACTGAAGGTCTAAATGAGCCTATAGGAGGTTTTTAGGCAACTATAACTTAGAAAGTCCCACCGTGATCACCAAAATGTTAGTGTCCCATGATTTGGAAGATTGGTAGACCAAATTACAGGGTAACATGGAACCAAGATTTGGAGTCTCAGGACCTAGCCTTCTTGGACTCAGAGAGGGCTCTCTCTATTGGGTGCAAAGCATGTGTTCTTTTTTCTCTAGGGTTTAGGTTTTAGGCTAGTTATTAGGTGTAGGGGTTTTTATTGTTTTGGATGGGTAAGATGGTCAAATGTAATAGGAGGAGTGAGAGGATGTCAAAGCCATTGGGCTATGGAGTCAAATGAATTCAAGAGTATCTAAATGATGAAACAAAGTGTACTGCAGGGCCAATTTATCAAGGTAAATGGATCCTTAAGGTGATGTATGAGGTGTAGTGAACATTAAGCTTGGGAAAATACTAAGAGGTCTTACACATATATATTTTGAAGCAACAACTCATGAGGTAGGGCAAACCATTAATCTCTATGAACAATACTCAAACTCATAAACATATAAGATAAACATTCCAATGAAACATAGAAGCATTAGAACTCATAACTTTAGAAATTCACCTTCAGACCTTGGGAAAACGCATAAGATAAACAAATAACTCAATAATATAGAGAGGGAACACATAAACAGCATATATCAAGCTACTGGGAACTCTGAAACAAGTTGGTAAGCATGGAAAAAGGGCAAGATCAAACGAGACCTCTTTGACTTAACCTAACAAACAATATTTCATAGAAAGGCTTCAAGATAGGGTTTTGAAAACATCAAATAAGCAGGGCATACCATGAATCATACTTGTAAGCTAGCATACTAACCATTCATGAAACAAAAGACAAGTTTTGGTGGACCTAAGGAGCAATCAAGAATTCCTTAAGATGGCCAAAAGAGGAAAACATCAAAGCTATAACAAACAGGAGGTTTTAGGTGCTTCCAAGAGCATGTCTCAACCTATACTTTTCTGTCTTATAGCAGCCAAGAAGAATGAAACAAAATGAGAACAAGAAAACATTAAAAAGTTCAGAAAACATCACCATTCACCAAGCTATGGAATCCTGCGAACAAGCTTCTCCATCATCAAGTCAAACACGGCATTCATCCACTTCACAAAACCAATTTCTTCTCCAAGCTCATGAAACCATGTATATTGCTCTTCAAGCTCATCAAATGCCAACAAAATACATAGGGGCCTCATGTTCTATTTATGAAAAAAATTAGGACTAAAACCCTAAATGTGGTAGGAAAATTTCAAATATGGTCATAAATATCATTTATGGCCAAGAGACCATGCAAGGCCCAAGGCACATAATATCCCAAGAAATAAATGCTACAATAACTATTTGCATCTAATTATAGCTTAATTTTCCTCAAAAAACTCAAAAATATCTATTTGAAATAAATGAGTGTGTTTTTTTTACTTTTGGTCCAAAACACACTAGGCAGCCTCTGTGTGTAGCGCCACTTCAGCAGAAAATAGGGTCTCTTGCATCTGAGTTTTGAACCCCTTCCCGACACCGGAATTGGCTCCGTGATGGCTCGTTGGTAAGACGGATGAGTATAATTTCTAGAAATTCTTGATTTGTGCTGAGTGGATTCCATTTACCTATCCAAAAATCAAATCTCCCAACATTGCTCTGTGTGCAGCGCCTGGTCTGAAAATAAGGCAGAAAGGTCAAAGTTTTGATTTTTTTGACCTTTTGAGGGGGTAAGAATGCTCCAAATGATCTGAAAATTGGTGAGAAGACTATTGGTGATGTGGAAAATCCAAAAATGTAAACTTTGAGAGCTGAGGATGCACCAATTTTGTGTGTAGCGCCTAGGGTGTTGCGCATAGAGGGGTCAAAATTTGGGGAAAAATAAAAAGTTGTCCAATTTGCTTCAAACTTGGTGGAGAGGTCCCTCAAGGGTTTATAGAAACCTATGAAAAATCTTGAGTCATGTCTACGTTTTTCTTGGTTTTTTACTTTTTTTGAGTGCTTAATTTTCAATTAATTCTTTGTTTTTGGCACTACCATCATCTTCATTGGTGTTCATACTTCTAACCTTTGTCCCGCTTTTACCTGCTGCTCACTTAGGCCTTCAAATTGATCATTACCTTCTTTAATTGCTTCACTATCTTCTTGGCTCTCAAACTAATCACTACCCTCCTCAATTGCTTCATTTTGACTCTGTTTTTCGTAAGGTCCTCTTCTTTGTCACTTTCTACACTGTCATTGTGGATTTCTTAGTCATTCAGAAGCTGATTAGTGTCATGATAGTCATGACAGTTGTCATGACTGTCATGAATATTTCCTTGTTTATCATTTTCTATCCAATTAGTACTATTATCTTCATCACTGCCTGCCTCTTCATCTTCTATTTCAGCCTCATCACTTGCTAGTGTCTTATCTTTCATTTCCTTCTCATCTTCCTCTGTTTCATCATTTAAACACTCCTGACTTAATTTGACTCCATAGCCCAATGGCTTTGACATCCTCTCACTCCTCCTATTAAATTTGACCATCTTACCCATCCAAAACAACCAAAAAACCTTACACTTAACAACTATCCTAAAGTTTAAACCCTAGAGCAAAAAGAACACATCCTTTGCACCCAATAGAGAGAGCCCTCTCTGAGTCCAAGAAGGCTAGGTCCTCGAACTCCAAAGCTTGGTTCCATGTTACCATGTCATTTTTTCTACCAATCTGCCAAATCATGGGACACTAACAGGAGGAAAATATATCTCCAAATAATTTTTGCGTTTTTGCAGAGAAAATGAGATTCATAAACAATTTACAGCAAGGTATACACCACAGAAAAATGGAGTTGTTGAAAGGAAAAATAGAACCATCATGGATATGGTAAGAAGCATGTTAAAGCGCAAAACATTTGCCAAATGAATATTGGGATGAAGTTTTACATTATGCAACATATGTTTTGAATAAATTCCCAATAAGGATTGTAATGAACAAAGTTCCTGAAGAAGCATGGAGTGGCATAAAACAGTTTGTCACCCACATGAGAGTATTTGGTTGTGTGGCTTATGCACACATTCCAAATTATCTAAGGAAGAAGTTGGATAGTAAGGGGGAGAAGTGCATATTTGTAGGATACAGTGATGAATCAAAAGCATACAGACTGTATAACCCATACACTAAGAAGTTTATGATAAGTAGAGATGTGCAGTTTATTGAAGAAGAATCTTGGGATGGAAGCATTGAGAAAAAGTGAATGTAAAAACCTGTTTGTCTCATGATGAAGATGAAGAAGAAATGGCTGAAAGACATCCCTCATTAGCAGCAGCACCTCCACCAACACAAGGACAACAAGGGACACCACAAGCAGGTATGAGAACACCCTTGAGAAGTGATAACAGTTCTTCTCCAAGCACATCACAAGGAGCAGATTTGAGTGCTTCTACAAGCTCAAGTTCAGCAAGTGAAAAAGGAACCAGATTTAGAAGTCTGAATGAAATTTATGAGCAAGAAGAAGGTATGAACTCTTTATTTGCATTATACTATCATGTAGAGGATCCTATTCATTTTGAAGAAGTAGTAAAAGAAAAGAAATGGATAGATTCTATGGATGAAGAGTTTAATGCAATAGAAAAAAATAAAACATGGGAATTAGTTGATATCCCTAAGCGCAAAGAAGTGATTGGAGTAAAATGGGTTTATAAAACCAAAAGCAATGCCGAAGGTAAGATTGAAAATCACAAGGCTAGACTTGTTGTCAAAGACTACAAGCAACAACAAGGAAGAGATTATGAGGAAACTTTTGCACCTGTTGCAAGAATGGAAATAGTAAGAGCAGTGTTGTCCATAGCAGCACAACACAAGTGAAAATTTTACCAAATGGATGTGAAATCAACATTCCTAAATGGAGTATTGATGGAAGAGGTATATGTTGAACAACCTCTGGACTATGAGAAAGAAGGCCAAGAGCACAAGGTATGAAAATTGAAGAAAGCTCTGTATGGGTTGAAACAAGCACCAAGAGCATGGTACAGTAGGATAGATGCCTATCTACTGGAAAATGGGTTTGAAAAATTTGAAGGAGAACCCACATTATACATCAAAGAAAAAGACGGTAAGATGCTCTTTGTTGTTTTGTATGTTTATGATGTTATATTCACAGGTAATGATGCTTACCTCATTGAGAATTTTAAAACAATCATGAAAGAATAATTTGAGATGACTGATATGGGATTGCTGAGATACTTCTTAGGAATAGAAGTAGAGAAAAATGAAAATAAGATTTTTATTTCTCAAGCTAAATATGTGAAAGAAGTTTTGGAAATATTTAACATGCGTGATTGCAAGGTAGAAATTACTCCTACAGTGTTAGAATTGAAACTAAATAAAGAAGATGTTGAGATTCAACAAGATGATGAGCTTAGTGAAAATTAAGCACCTTCACTAAGTGGGGTCCACAGGCTATTTTTAGGTGTATTTCTATTTTTAGACATGGTGAGCATATTCTATAAAGTTGTAGGATGCTATTTGTAGATGGTTGGTCAAATGTGAAAAATAGATGAAATTATATTTTTATAATATTGGGCGAAGTCTATTTATAGATCATCAATCTAAAAATAGATGCATGTTGATTATTATTAGCCCTTAATAATAATTCAACAATAAACATCAACTTATTCTCTTGGAGCATTTGGCAAATCAGTGGGTTCAAGTAATTACACAATTCCTAGGGTTATTGGTGACTCATGCATGGAGGACTCAGTTAGAACTAAAGTGCCAAAGTTATGACAGAGTTGGAAGAGTAATTACGGGAGTTGTTATTTAGTTTAACTCGGTTAAAGTGAGTTAAACTCAGTTGAGCTAGTTGTATCTAGTCTAACTGAAAGATACACTAGTGAAAGTTTAGTGAATTAATTAGTTAATTAATTCACAACTAATAATTCACTAACAACTGAATAAATACAGCAGTTAACTATAGTGCATGTCAGTTCCAGTGGATACCCAATGGAGAGATAGGTGAAAGGGTGAGATGGACTATCCGTTGTGACTATAGTGATGCATTCAATGCATATGACAAACATTGGAGTTTCCAATGAGGATTGCGCAGTCAAGGCAAGGCCAATTCGAATTCATTCAGGGGTCTTCTTCGGCAGGGATTACATAGTGGAGGCAGGCTGTCAAGAGGCACGAAATTGGTGCATCGATATGAAAATTTATGCATGAAAGTGTGTAATGATTGTTGATTGTACTGAGAGCTTAATGTAATAACCTTTGTATGAGATTATTACATAATCCATTGATAACCATAATATATGATAGTTGGGGTTTTTAGCTTTAAGCTTTCCCGTTAAACAACTGTGTTATGTGCGATTGAATTTATTCACATATGCTTGCAATTGAGTTTTAAATTTCCGTAAGATTAATAGTGGAAGGATTATGTATTTAGCAAGAAGATAAATATTTTTAGATCAGGAGGATCCAGTAATACATCAGTATTCATAAATTTCTACATGGTATCGGAGCAGTGTTAATCACTGGAGATTGCAATTGTGATTAATTGCTGAGTTTTGTGCTAGTGGACAATTCAAATTTGCTGCAGAAATTTCTTGGTGCGACAGTTGAGTATTCATTAAAATGTCTTTCAATGGGTTGCGATTGGAGTATGCCCTTGAGGGCAGCTTGAATTACATAGCCTAGAAGGATAGGATGGAGGTGGTGCTTCAAGATAATGGACTGAAGGAGTTCATCGATAGCGATGTTCCTAAGCCTACTTCTAGCGATGCTGCATTACTTGACGCATGGAAAAAGAAGGTAGCGAAGACAAGAAGAATTATGTTGGAAGATGTGAAAGACCATATGGTGTCAAGTCTTCATGGGAAATCCACTCCATTTGCAATGTGGAAGGCTTTGACAGATCTTTTCCAAAGCAGCTGTGACCATAGGAAGTTGGCGCTGAAAGATAAGCTCAAAAAAATGAAAATGGAGAAGGACGACAGTATTCCAAAAGATCTCACGAAGTTTGTCCAATGCAAGGATTAATTGGGAAGTGTGAGAATTACAGTTCCAGACGATGACTTTGTGAGCTTGGCTCTCCTTGGGTTACCAAAGAGTTGGCACAATTATCAAGACTCTGTCAATGGACGGGAGAAACTACCGGATTGGGGGCGACTTTGGTCAGATCTTGTGCAGGAGGAGGTAAGGCGAAGTACCAAGGATGACTCTTCATCAAAAAATTATGATGAAGAGAATTACGCTTTAGCTGCCAAAGCAAGGAAAGGGAAGGGGAAGAAATTCCACTCAAAATCCGAAGCTAAAGGAAAGAAGCTGGATTTTTCCAAGGTGAAGTGTTTTCACTATCACAAACATGGGCATCTCGCCACTAACTGCCCATAAAAAAGAAGAACAAGGTGGTTGTTGAAGCTACAGCTGGAGAGGCC
This sequence comes from Pinus albicaulis, assembly GCA_034641835.2. Taxonomy (NCBI): domain Eukaryota; kingdom Viridiplantae; phylum Streptophyta; class Pinopsida; order Pinales; family Pinaceae; genus Pinus; species Pinus albicaulis. The sequence continues at coordinate 1,431,870,147 of CM076572.1, forward strand.
TTAGCCTCACAATTTGAACTTTATTTCTCTTTGATCCCATGCTTGGTTTCAAGCGCAATGGGATCGGTGTGGTATCTTGATAGTGGTGCTTCCTTCCATATGACGGGAGACAAGGAGTTGTTTAGTGATCTGGAGGAGAAAGATCTCCAAATTCATATAGAGATGGGCGACGATGGTAGATACAGTGTGACCTGCATTGGTACTATTACCTTTGAGAGGGAGTTAGGTAAAACATTTCTGTTGAAATATGTTATGCATGTTTCAGGTCTAAAAAAGAACTTGTTCTCAGTCACAATGTTGGAGGACAGAGGTTATGACATTGTTTTCAGCGATGGAAGAGCTTTCCTGCAACATAAAACAACGGGTCAAACCAAAAGGATAGGGATTCGAGTTAAGAATCTCTACAAGCTAGAGGTAGATGGTTGCGCTGCAATGATGGGAAAAGCCGAAGAAGTGGTCCGGGATGAGGGTGAATTATGGCATAGAAGATTGGGCCATCTTCACCATAGCGCCTTGAATATTTTGCAGCAAATTTCAAATCGACTTCCCAAGGGTACTCTTGCGCAGTCAGATCAGTGTAAGGGATGTACTATGGGTAAGTTTGTGAAGACCACCTTTCATGAGAAGGAGAACCGTGCTTTGGTGATCCTGGAGAGAATTCACACAAACATGTGTGCACCTTTCTCGGCTGCTTCAACATCAACACATAGGTATTATGTTATTTTTTCTTATGACTATTCTCATATATGTTGGATCTTCTTCATGCAGAAGAAGAGAGAAAAATTCTCAAAGTTCTGTGAGTTTAAAGCATTGGTGGAGAAGGAGTCGGTGAAGCAAGTGAAGAATCTGCGGAGTGATAATGGTGGTGAATATATCTCGAACAAATTCAAAGACTTATGTAGCAAAGAAGAAATTCAAAGAGAACTCATAGCGCCTCATAACCCACATTAGAATGGGGTTGCGGAGAGGAAGAACAGAACAATCGTGGGTGTTGCATGAGCTATGCTCGAGAGTGAGCTAGACTTACATGCAGAGGAGGAACTGCCAGTTCCAAAAGATGAGCCTCCAGATGTGGATCAACCACAGGAGGAATTTCATGGAGTGGAGGAGTCCACTCACATAGAGCCAAACATCAGAACTAGCAGAAAACATACCATAGAAGCTGAAAGACTGAAGCTTGATGCGGCATAGAATGTAGAAGTCCCTACATCATAGCGCCGACAGAGATAGTCACCTGACCAATTTACTGGATACATGGCTCTTATGAGCAAGTGTATCGTGACAGAGCCATCTTCTTTTGAAGAAGTAGTGCAGGAGCCCACATGGTTAGATGCCATGGTGGAGGAGTATGACTCCATTGTCAGAAACATTGCTTGGGAGATTGTTCTAAGGCCAGTGGGTAAATTAATTGTAGGATCAAGATGGATCTACAAGGTAAAGCAAGCTACTGATGGGAGCGTAGAGAAGTATAAGGCAAGATTTTTTGCTTGAGGCATCTCCGAGATCAAGGGGATTGATTATGAAGAAACCTTTGCACCTGTCGCACAGTATTCTTCCATAAAGACCATCCTTGCTCTCTCAGCGTAGATGGGTTGGCACATTCATCAGATGGATGTGAAGACTGCGTTCCTTAATGGGATCATTGAGGATGAGGTATACATTGAGCAGCCTGAAGGATTTGAGATCTTCAGCAGTGAGTCGCATGTGTGCAGACTCAAAAGAGTGGTGTATGGGCTGAAGCAAGCACCACGTGCTTGGTATACACAGATCAACAACTATTTCACCAGACTTGGCTTCACCAAGAGTGAGGCGGATGCAAACCTGTACGAAATTGTGGTGGAGGGTAAGATTTTAATCATTTTTCTTTATGTTGATGATTTAATACTAACGGGTGATGAGCAGTTGATACACTCATGCAAGAAAGATCTTGCAAAGGAGTTTGAGATGAAGGATTTGGGCCTCCTTCATTATTTCCTTGGATTGGAAATATGGCAGCGAGAAGGTGAATTGTTTGTGTCTCAAGGCAAGTGTGCTCGAGAAATACTTGGTAAGTTTCACATGGAGAACTGCAAGCCATAGATACTCCTCTTCCATGAAATTGGAGGAAAGAGGATGCTACATCGACAGAGGTAGTGGATGTCACTGTCTATCAACAGCTGGTGGGTTCGCTCATGTATTTAGTTAATACAAGACCAGACATATGCTATGCGATGAACCAAATTTCACAAGCGATAGTTAAACCTATAAAGCTCTTTTGGAAGGCAGGTAAGCATGTCCTGAGATATCGCAGGGGCACATCTGAGTATGGCTTATGGTACAGACAAACGGATGAGGTGAAGTTGCATGGCTTCATGGATGCAGATTGGATAGGCAGCCCAACAGACAGAAAGATCACATCAGGAGGGGTTTTCAGTATCAGATCTACAACAGTTTCTTGGTACAGCAGGAAACAAAGATCCGTGGCACTCAGTTCAACGGAAGCAGAATACATGGCAGCAAGTCAAGCTGCATGTGAGGCTATCTGGATGAGGAAGATCCTGGTCGGGTTGTTCAGTTCTCATTTAGATCCTATAGTGATACATTGTGATAATCATAGTTGCATTAAACTCTCGATTAATCCTGTGTTTCATGATAGATCTAAACATATTGATATCTGGTATCATCATATTAGAGATTGTGTGCAGCGAAAGATCATGTTGCTTCAGTACATTCCTACGAAAGATCAGGATGTAGATATTCTGACAAAGGCGCTAGGCAGGAGAAAATTCGAATACCATAGAAGCAGGATCAGGGTGAAAGAGAATCCCTATCGTGTTGAGAGGGAGTGTTAAGATTCAACAAGATGATGAGCTTAGTGAAAATTAAGCACCTTCACTAAGTGGGTCCCACAGGCTATTTTTAGGTGTATGTCTATTTTTAGACATGGTGAGCATATTCTCTAAGTTGTAGGATGCTATTTGTAGATGGTTGGTCAAATGTGAAAAATAGATAAAATTCTATTTTTAGAATATTGGGCGAAGTCTATTTATAGATTTTCAATCTAAAAATAGATGCATGTCGATTATTATTAGCCCTTAATAATAATCCGACAATAAACATCAACTTATTCTCTTGGAGCACTTTATTTCAGTGAACAGATTTGGCAAATCAGTGGGCTGAAGGAATTACGCAATTCCTAGGGTTATTGGTGACTCATGCGTGGAGGACTCAGTTAGAACTGAAGTGGCAAAGTTATGACAGAGTTGGAAGAGTAGTTACAGGAGTTGTTATTTAGTTTAACTCATTTAAAGTGAGTTAAAATCAGTTGAGCTAGTTGTATCTAGTATAACTGAAAGATACACTAGTGAGATTTTGGTGAATTAATTAGTTAATTAATTCACAACTAATAACTCACTAAGAACTGAACAAATACAGCAATTTACTACAGTGCATGTCAGTTCCAGTGGAGAGATAGGTGAAAGGGTGAGATGGACTATTCGTTGTGACTATAGTGATGCATTCAATGCATCTGACACACATTGGAGATGCCAATGAGGATTGTGAAGTCAAGGCAAGGCCAATTCGAATTCATTCAGGGGTCTTCTTCAACAAGGATTACGTAGTGGAGGCAGGCTGTCAAGAGGCAAGAAATTGGTGCATTGCTATGCAAATTTTTGCATGACAGTGTGTAATGATTGCTGATTGTACTGAGAGCTTGATGTATTAAGCTTTGTATGAGATTATTACATGATCCATTGATAAACATAATATATGATAGTTGGGGTTTTTAGCTTTAAGCTTTCCCGTTAAACAATTATGTTATGTGCGACTGAATTTATTCACATGTGTTTGCAATTGAGTTTTAAGTTTCCGCAAGATTAATAGTGAAATGATTCTGTATTTAGCAAGAAGATAAATATTGTTAGATCAGGAGGATCCGGTAATACATCAGTATTAATAAATTTCTACAGAAGATAGTAGCAAGGATTTTGATCCAAGTTTGTATAAGAGCATAGTTGGCAACCTCATGTATTTGACTGCAACTAGGCTAGATGTTATGCATGTTGTGAGTTTAATTTCCAGATTCATGGAAATGCCAAAGGAGGCACATTGGAAAGCAACAAAAAGAATTCTGAGGTATGTGAAAGGAACAAAGAGGTATGGTATTTTATACACCACTTCAGAAAATTTTGAATTGATTGGATATACTGACAGTGATTGGGTTGGAAGTATAATGTAATAAAGTGTATTGTGTTTCATTTCTGGTTTTCATGAACATCTGGTCAGGGCTTGCTAACCGTAAGTGGTGGTGGGCAAGTAATGCCACAGATGTCAAGCAATATGGATGAGAAGAATGTTAAAAATTTTGTGTCATGAAATGCAAAGACACAACAGCTTTATTGTGATAATAGCTCTACCTATAGTTTTATTCAAGAATTGAGTGTTTCATAAGAGGAAAAAACACATTGATGCAAAGTATCACTACATCAGAGAGTTAGTGAGCAATGGAGAAATTGTTTTGCAACATTGTAGAACAGAAGAGTAGTTCGTTGATATCTTAACAAAACCATTGGGGTAGAAAAGTTCTAATTTTCTCAGGAAGTGTTTAGGAATGTATGAGAACAACAGTTGTGTTTAAGGGGAGTGTTGGAGATAACCCCAACTGCAACCTGAGCAGAAGGAGGGAAAAATTCAATTTTTGATTTGATGTCGAAGGATAGCAGGAGCAACAATATTTCAGTTTTGTTGAGCACTCAACCGTGCACTCATTTCCTGTGTTTAAAACCCTGCAAAACCATTTTTATGTTCAAAGGTCGTAACCCTTTCGCTGTTATGCAAAATTGTGGCTTAACCACGTTACCGCCACACCACTTAAACTCCACACCTACCGCCATAACAACATACACCAACAATTTTTAATTTGTCGCACTTTGATTTAAGTTTGAATGCCCCACGTCGCTTCGGTGGATCCCACAGGTCCACGTCACATCTCCGCCGCCCAATCGTGCTTTATCGCAAGCCCTTGAGGTTTGCGTCATCACCACTCCAAACCGCGCGACAAACCTTGGCCCCACCGCTCCACGTCAACTGCCCTCGACCAATCAGAACCATATCGCATGGTTTGATGTTGATGTCACCTCATCCCCAAAACCTTGCGATAAGGTCTGGCTCACCTCTGCCAGGGCATCCACCATCCAACCAATAGCGCTCTTTCGCAAGCCTTGGGTGCACAGTCAGCGAGCACTTAAATGGATGCGATAACTTGTTAAAATGTTTTGAATTATGTTTGAAATCTGTGAAATGTCATAAGGTTTTAAACTTTTGATTAATGTTTTAATTTGTTGTTTAATATGCCGTGACAATAGTTTTATTCATGTTTTTAAACTTAGGTTAAAAGTTTTATAATATATATTGTAAACATGCAATGTTTACAATATATATAAACATATGTAATAGACAATGAAGCAGTGCATGACCATGTGTATGCCCAAAGACAGTGAAATAGAGTTTGAAGAGCGTTGTGTGTGTAGCAGCCAGAAGCAATTTTTGTAATCCAAAACTGTAGTTCTGAGAAAATTTCATTTTGTAATGGACCAACATTTTAATGAGATAAAGTTTTACTCCATCTCTGTCCATATTTCTCTGTTGTTATCTCTGTGTTGGAAGAGGAATTTTGTTTCCTCTTCTTTGTTTTGGAATAATAAGAAATTCCAACATAATGATGTCTTTACCACCAACTTTTCTGAGATAAATGTCAACTAAAAAGCCAAAAGGCAGACTTTGAAAAAGGAGCTATGCCTCTTAATTATTATAAATTCCTTATTATTATTAATATTTTAATTATATTTTTTAATTTTTGACATACATGTGGCCTCAAATTTTCATTTAACAGGGGAAAAACATTTGAAATTCCAGGACTGACCGCCGGTCAAGCTCTGTCGTCCTGTTGTGCTTGAATTGAAAACCGATGTGCCGGTCCAACGTTCGAGGCTCCTTGCCTTCGTCAAAACGTAAACTGCATTGAAAAATAATGCATCTAATTTTTTTATGCTAGGTCGTTAAACATTGGGAATTTTTATGTATGTCATACGTGGAATGTGTATTCAATTATCTTTATATTCATGTTACTCCACTCGACGACTACAATGTATTATTTCATCACAATAAAAAAAGGTAATTATATTAAAATTGAAAATTTCAATGGCCCCGCAGCGCAGGCACTAACCCCACCCACTTACGCTTCAAAATATGTATTGAAAGTGACCTAATTTCAAACGATTCCACATTTTTATATTGTTATTTGTTAACAAGGTCAATAATCAGTTACAATATGAAAAATAATTAATTAAATATGACAGGAGTTAGGTAAGGCTGTAAACCCCACCCACTTGCGCTTCAAAATATTTATTGAAAGTGACCTAATTTCAAACGATTCCACATTTTTATATTGTTATTTGTTAACTAGGTCAATAATCAGTTACAATATGAAAAATAATTAATTAAATATGACAGGAGTTAGGTAAGGCTGTAATGTATTTTTAGTTATTTTTAAATGTATATTAATTTACAAAATAAAATAAAATAAAATTAGGAGTTAGGTAAGGCTGTAGGTTATATTTATTTATTTTCCTTTGTGGATGATATTTGATTCCGGATTTTTTTTGTAATTTTAAAAGATTGATTTGTGTTTAAGTATGAGTATTATTATTGTTAATATTGAAAAAATTATATTGATAATTAAATGTAAAAATATTACTTATTGTATTTTTTTACATGATAATTAATTTAGAGAAAGTGTTTTTATAATTGATATTTATTGCAAGCTTATTTAAATCTATTATATTGATGAAAAGATAAATGGAGGGTGGAAAACTTATTATAGATTTGAAAAAAATTAAAGTATATAAGTAAAGTTGGATATGAGATGAGGAAAATGTTGTTTTGAGATACCTTTATTACTTTTGTTATTTTTTATATGGAGGTGAAATATTTGAATTTTGAAGAAAGATAGAGATGAACCAAACAAATTTTATAACTTATAATTTCAAAGTTAAAAGCATTATCCCCTATTTTATTCTCATTATAGTTTAACAAGTCTTTCTCCCATTGACAATATGACTATGACTAGCCACTATTGTATAAGAATATGTTAAGCATGGAAGAACCCCCAATAAGAGGATGACTACGAGTAGGGATTTGTGTATAAGAACAAGTTAAGCATGGAAGAAAATAGGCTCCATGAAATTGCTTCAAACTCAAAACACAACACTTTCATCTTAAGTGGGGATGCCATAAAGTTTTCTAGAGGAAGATATCATTTTGCAAATAAGAGTAATATTTAAAATATTGTTCTATTTAAATTTAAGGAGAAATGGTGGTGACGTAAATAATTAGAGGATAAATTAAGCTATTATAATGAGTTGATCAACCCTAATCTAGAAGATCAAAAGTATAACAAAAGAAAATTAAGATATTATATTAAGGTGGTCAAACCCAATCTAGAAGATAAAATATATCCCTTTATTTTGACTAATGTAAAGGGGAAAATAAACATTGTTAAAATAAAAATAAATTCTCACTAACTCCAAAGTGAAACTAAGCACTGGATGATTCCCAAAACACCATAAGAATGAAATATTTTGTCATATTTTTAGTCTAAGAGGGTTGAATATATAAAACCCTTTCTCTTAGAATTTTCAACTTATACCCAGATTATATCTCAGTTTCAAAACACTATCAAAATAACAACTTTCCTACCGCTTTAACTTCTCAAAACTATGGTGATATTGAAACACTTTTCTTAATGCCTTTCAAACATAGATTAAAATTTTAAAGAATTATAAGTAATCTCTTACCTTCTTAAGATTTGATAAATCAAATTTGTTCTCAATGGACGTTTATCATTATCATCATCTAATAGTTTATATAACCATATTGTTTTATAAAAGTTTGTGAATATACTATTATAATATTGGGAAAAGGATTAGTCAAAATTCAAGATGCTTAAGATACCTATATTTATTATATTATTAATATTTTAAAATGTTTTTAGAAAAATAAAAAATAAAAAATATTTTATAATAAATAATTTTAATAATAAAGAAAATATATTTTTCCTCGTGCTTCTTTTAAAAAATTATAAGAATAAATCTTGTATCTAAATGCATTATGTTTTCTCCAATACTTTCCTATATCCCCACGACCATATTTTCTCCAATAGCCCCCCATTAATTATTTATAAGGAAGGAAGAGTTGCAGTGACTAGATTTTTAATCTTGTCATGAAAGGCCTACATTTAGGTCCCCAAGCATCCCAGTCTAATGTTTTTTGTTTTCTATTGGCCAACAATACCTCTTTTAAATAATTATAGAAAACAATATTACATATAAATATTTATATGTAATAGGTAAGGTCATTATATGTTTCTTTTAAATTTTTTAATGTATAAGTTGATTAAGTAGGGAAAAAGAGGAGATTTCCATTACACTTTCCTCAATTTTAATGAAAGTCTCAAAAGGATAAAGGGAAGGCTGATAAAAATTATATTTCTTAACTTATTTATTAAGGAGTAGTAAAAGAGGTTTCCCTTTAAGTTATTGAGGGGTATTAAAAGAGGATTCCCTTTAGAATACTGACACATTTTGTTGAGATATAACAAGGAGATTTAGCACCCATGCCTAGTGCATTAAGCACCTGATTGCATTCAGCACCTAGTTGCATTAAGCACCCAAACTAGGGTGGAGCCCACATTGCTAATTTTGGGTGTATGTCTATTTTTATTATCCATTAATTAAGATGGACATTAAACTGTAATCTATTCTCAATGTGGACTTGAATGACTTAACTGAAAGTGATAAATTCAGTTAGCTAGTGGATTTTGAGTTAGAGGTTGGTTGGTGGGACATGCAGAGTAATTCTAGTTGTAACAGAGTTCGAAGTGCAATGGTGCATGAGTTGGTGCAAGTTATAAACAGTTTAACTCAGTTAAGTGAGTTAAACTCAGTTGTGCTAGTTGTAATTGATGATACACTAGTGATAGATCGAGTGAATTAAATATTAATTAATTCACAATCAGTGATCTCACATGCAACTGAGGATTTACTATTATTAGATACATGCATTTCAGATCCAGTGGAGACCTAGTTTAGTTCTAGGTGAAAAGGAGGTTGACTATCGGTTATAGGATTATCTGATTGCACACATGCAGGAAAATAGCCATTGGAGTGCCCATGATAATTGCGCAGTCAAGGCAGGCAAGAATTCCTATCTTTTAGGGATCTTTACCATCAGGGATTGCGCAAGCAAGGCAGGTTGTCTGGAGGCTGAGAATTGGCTATGTGTTGGCCAGTTTTGCATATGACAGTGTGAGACAATTAGCTGATGTACTGAGGGCTCTTGTGAGAAGAGTTTTGTATGTAATTGTTTCATGATCCATGCTTAATATACAATAGAATATAGTGGGGTTTTCAGCTGTAAGCTTTCCCAGAGAAACTATCTATGTTGTCTGTGATTGATCTTTCTTCATGTTCATGTGATTAGCGATTGTGTTTTTTAATTCTGAAAAATATTTGTAGAAGCGATTCAATATTTGAATTTAGTACATTTTTAGATCGGGTGAATCAAAGATATACATGCTTGTTGTATAATTTCTACATGGTATCAGAGCACAAGAAATTGCAGAAGTGAAGCAGGAGCTGAGTTTGTGACTGGATAGAATTTGAATTTGTAGAAAGACTTTCTTGGTGCTCCAGCTGATTCAAGATCGAAATGGCTTTCAATGGCTTGAGGTTAGAGTATGCACTCAAGGGCAGCTCAAACTACATTTCTTGGAAGGACGGGATGGAGGTAGTGATCGAAGACAATGGCTTGAAGGAATTCATTGACAAAGGTGTTCCTAAGCCAAATGTTGCAGATGCTGCAAATCTTGATGAATGGAAAAGGAAATGGAAAAGGCGAGGAGGATCCTGTTGGAGGGAGTACGAGATCACATTGTTTCAAGCCTCCATGGGAAAGCCACGCCATATGAAATGTAGAAGGCTTTGACGGATCTATTCCAAAGCAGCAACAACCATAGGAAATTGGCGCTCAAAGATAAACACAGGAAGATCAAGATGGAAAAGGGCGACACCATTCGAAAATATCTCACAAAGTTTTTCCAATCTCGAGATGAACTGGGGAGTGTGGGAATAACAGTCGATGATGATGACTTGGTGATCCTGGCTCTCCTAGGAATTCCTAAGAGTTGGCACAATTATCAAGACTCTGTCAACGGAAGGGAAAAATTTCCAAATTGGGAACGACTGTAGTCGGATTTAGTGCAGGAGGAATTTAGATGGAACACTAGAGATGGATCTTCATCTAAGAATGAGGATGAAGAAGATTGTGCACCTTTGGATATGTTTTTCATGACAGGAAGTATAGATGACAGGAAAAGCACCTTTGGATATGTTTTTCATACGGGATTAGGAGCCATCTCATGGGCTTCTAAGGAACATCCAATTGTGGCTTTGTCAATGGCAGAGGCAGAGTATGTGGCAGCTACAGCAGCAGCATGTCAAGCAGTATGGATGAGAAGAATGTTAAAAATTTTGTGTCATGAACAGGTAAAAGACACAACAGTTTATTGTGATAATAGCTCAGCTATAGCTTTATCCAAGAATTCAGTGTTTCATAAGAGGAAAAAACACATTGATGCAAAGTATCACTACATCAGAGAGTTAGTGAGCAATGGAGAAATTGTTTTGCAACATTGCAGAACAAAAGAGTAGTTTGTTGATATCTTAACAAAACCATTGGGGTAGAAAAGTTTTAATTTTCTCAGGAAGTGTTTGGGAATGTATGAGAATAGTAGTTGTGTTTAAGGGGAGTGTTGGAGATAACCCCAACTGCAACCTGAGTAGAAGGAGAGAAAAATTCAATTTTTGATTTGATGCCGAAGGATAGCAGGAGCAGCAATATTTCAGTTTTGTTGAGCACTCAACCGTGCATTCATTTCCTAAGTTTAAAACCCTGCAAAACCATTTTTATGTTCAAAGGTCGTAGCCCTTTCGCTGTTTTGCAAAACTGTGGCTTAACCACGTTGCCGCCACACCACTTAAACTCCACACCTACCGCCATAACAACATACACCAACCATTTTTAATCTGCCGCGTTGTGATTTAAGTTTGAACGCCCCACGTCGCTTCGGTGGATCCCATAGGTCCACGTCGCATCTCCGTCGCCCAATCGTGCTTTATCGCAAGCCCTTGAGGCTTGCATTATCACCACTCCAAACCGCGTGATAAACCTTGGCCCCATCGCTCCACGTCAACTGCCCTCGACCAATCAGAACCATATTGCATGGTTTGATGTTGATGTCACCTCATCCCCAAAACCTTGCGATAAGGTCTGGCTCACCTCCGCCAGGGCATCCACCGTCCAACCAATAGCGATCTTTCGCAAGCCTTGGGTGCACAGTCAGCGAGCGCTTAAATGGATGCGATAACTTGTTAAAATGTTTTGAATTATGTTTGAAATCCGCGAAATGTCATAAGGTTTTAAACTTTGGCTTAATGTTTTAATTTTTTGTTTAATATGCCGCGACAATAGTTTTATTCATGTTTTTAAACTTAGGTTAAAAGTTTTATAATATATATTGTAAACATGCAATGTTTACAATATATATAAACATATGTAATAGACAATGAAGCAGTGCATGATTGTGTGTATGCTCGAAGACAGTGAAATCGTGTTTGAAGAGCGTTGTGTGTGTAGCAGCCAGAAGCAATTTTTGTAATACAAAACTGTAGTTCTAAGAAAATCTCATTTTGTAATAGACCAACATTTTAATGAGATAGAGTTTTACTCTATCTTTGTCCATATTTCTCTGTTGTTATCTCTGTGTTGGAAGAGGAATTTTGTTTCCTCTTTGTTGTTCTGAAATAATCAGAAATTCCAACATAATGATGTCTTTACCACCAAGTTTCCTAAGATAAATGTCAACTAAAAAGCCAAAAGGCAGACTTTGAAAAAGGAGCTATGCCTCTTAATTATTATAAATTCCTTATTATTATTAATATTTTAATTATATTTTTTTAATTTTTGACATACATGTGGCCTCAATTTTTCATTTAACAAGGGAAACACATTTGAAATTCCAGGACTGACCGCCGGTCAAGCTCTGTCGTCCTGTTGTGCTCGAATTGAAAACCGATGTGCCGGTCCAACGTTCGAGGCTCCTTGCCTTCGTCAAAACGTAAACTGCATTGAAAAATGATGCATCTAATTTTTTTATGCTAGGTCGTCGAACATTGGGAATTTTTATGTATGTCATACGTGGAATGTGTATTCAATTATCTTTATATTCATGTTACTCCACTCGACGACTACAATCTATTATTTCATCACAATAAAAAAAGGTAATTATATTAAAATTGAAAATTTCAATGGCCCCGCAGCGCAGGCACTCCACCTACCCACTTACGCTTCAAAATATGTATTGAAAGTGACCTAATTTCAAACGATTCCACATTTTTATATTGTTATTTGTTAACTAGGTCAATAATCAGTTACAATATGAAAAATAATTAATTAAATATGACAGGAGTTAGGTAAGGCTGTAAACCCCACCCACTTACGCTTCAAAATATTTATTGAAAGTGACCTAATTTCAAACGATTCCACATTTTTATATTGTTATTTGTTAACTAGGTCAATAATCAGTTACAATATGAAAAATAATTAATTAAATATGACAGGAGTTAGGTAAGGCTGTAATGTATTTTTAGTTATTTTTAAATGTATATTAATTTACAAAATAAAATAAAATAAAATTAGGAGTTAGGTAAGGCTGTAGGTTATATTTATTTATTTTCCTTTGTGGATGATATTTGATTCCGGATTTTTTTTGTAATTTTAAAAGATTTGTGTTTAAGTATGAGTATTATTATTGTTAATATTGAAAAAATTATATTGATAATTAAATGTAAAAATATTACTTATTGTATTTTTTTACATGATAATTAATTTAGAGAAAGTGTTTTTATAATTGATATTTATTGCAAGCTTATTTAAATCTATTATATTGATGAAAAGATAAATGGAGGGTGGAAAACTTATTATAGATTTGAAAAAAATTAAAGTATATAAGTAAAGTTGGATATGAGATGAGGAAAATGTTGTTTTGAGATACCTTTATTACTTTTGTTATTTTTTATATGGATGTGAAATATTTGAATTTTGAAGAAAGATAGAGATGAACCAAACAAATTTTATAACTTATAATTTCAAAGTTAAAAGCATTATCCCCTATTTTATTCTCATTATAGTTTAACAAGTCTTTCTCCCATTGACAATATGACTATGACTAGCCACTATTGTATAAGAATATGTTAAGCATGGAAGAACCCCCATTAAGAGGATGACTACGAGTAGGGATTTGTGTATAAGAACAAGTTAAGCATGGAAGAAAATAGGCTCCATGAAATTGCTTCAAACTCAAAACACAACACTTTCATCTTAAGTGGGGATGCCATAAAGTTTCCTAGAGGAAGATATCATTTTGCAAATAAGAGTAATATTTAAAATATTGTTCTATTTAAATTTAAGGAGAAATGGTGGCGACGTAAAGAACTAGAGGATAAATTAAGCTATTATAATGAGTTGATCAACCCTAATCTAGAAGATCAAAAGTATAACAAAAGAAAATTAAGATATTATATTAAGGTGGTCAACCCCAATCTAGAAGATAAAATATATCCCTTTATTTTGACTAATGTAAAGGGGAAAATAAACATTCTTAAAATAAAAATAAATTCTCACTAACTCCAAAGTGAAACTAAGCACTGGATGATTCCCAAAACACCATAAGAATGAAATATTTTGTCATATTTTTTAGTCTAAGAGGGTTGAATATATAAAACCCTTTCTCTTAGAATTTTCAACTTATACCCAAATTATATCTCAGTTTCAAAACACTGTCAAAATAACAACTTTCCTACCCCTTTAACTTCTCAAAACTATGGTGATATTGAAACACTTTTCTTAATGCTTTTCAAACATAGATTAAAATTTTAAAGAATTATAAGTAATCTCTTACCTTCTTAAGATTCGATAAATCAAATTTGTTCTCAATGGACGTTTATTATTATCATCATCTAATAGTTTATATAACCATATTGTTTTATAAAATTTTGTGAATATACTATTATAATATTGGGAAAAGGATTAGTCAAAATTTAATATGCTTAAGATACCTATATTTATTATATTATTAATACTTTTAAATGTTTTTAGAAAAACAAAAAATAAATAATATTTTATAATAAATTATTTTAATAGTAAAGAAAATATATTTTTCCTCGTGCTTCTTTTAAAAAATTATAAGAATAAATCTTGTATCTAAATGCATTATGTTTTTCTCCAATACTTTCCTATATCCCCACGTCCATATTTTCTCCAATATCCCCCCATTATTTATTTATAAGGAAGGAAGAGTTGCAGTGACTAGATTTTTAATCTTGTCATGAAAGGCCTACATTTAGGTCCCCCAAGCATCCCAGTCTAATGTTTTTTGTTTTCTATTGGCCAACAATACCTCTTTTAAATAATTATAAAAAACAATATTACATATAAATATTTATATGTAATAGGTAATAGGTAAGGTCATTATATGTTTCTTTTAAATTTTTTAATGTATAAGTTGATTAAGTAGGGAAAAAGAGGAGATTTCCATTACACTTTCCTCAATTTTAATGAAAGTCTCAAAAGGATAAAAGGAAGGCTGATAAAAATTATATTTCTTAACTTATTTGTTAAGGAGTAGTAAAATAGGTTTCCCTTTAAGTTATTGAGGGGTATTAAAAGAGGATTCCCTTTAGAATATCGACACATTTTGTTGAGATACAATAAGAAGATTTAGCACCCACGCCTAGTGCATTAACCACCTAATTGCATTCAACACCTAGTTGCATTAAGCACCCAAACTAGGGTGGGGCCCACATTGCTATTTTTGGGAGTATGTCTATTTTTATTATCCATTAATTAAGATGGACATTAAACTGTAATCTATTCTCAATGTGGACTTGAATGACTTAAATAAAAGTGATAAATTCAGTTAGCTAGTGGATTTTGAGTTAGAGGTTGGTTGGTGGGACATGCAGAGTAATTCTAGTTGTAACAGAGTTCGAAGTGCAATGGTGCATGAATTGGTGCAAGTTGTAAACAATTTAACTCAGTTAAGTGAGTTAAATTCAGTTGTGCTAGTTGTAACTGATGATACACTAGTGATAGATCTAGTGAATTAAATATTAATTAATTCACAATCAGTGATCTCACATGCAACTGAGGATTTACTATTATTAGATACATGCATGTCAGATCCAATGGAGACCTAGTTGAGTTCTAGGTGAAAAGGAGGTTGACTATCAGTTGTAGGATTATCTGATTGCACACATGCAGGAAAACAACCATTGGAGTGCCCATGATAATTGCGCAGTCAAGGCAGGCAAGAATTCCTATCTTTTAGGGATATTTACCATCAAGGATTGCGCAAGCAAGGCAGGTTGTCTGGAGGCTGAGAATTGGCTATGTGTTGGCCAGTTTTGCATATGACAGTGTGAGACAATTAGTTGATGTACTGAGGGCTCTTGTGAGAAGAGTTTTGTATGTAATTGTTTCATGATCCATGCTTAATATACAATAGAAGATAGTGGGGTTTTCAGCTATAAGCTTTCCCCGAGAAATTATCTATGTTGTGTGTGATTGATCTTTCTTCATGTTCATGTGATTAGCGATTGTGTTTTTTAATTATGAAAAATATTTGTAGAAGCAATTCAGTATTTAACTTTAGTACATTGTTAGATCGGGTGAATCAAAGATATACATGCTTGTTGTATAATTTCTACATGGTATCAGAGCACAGGAAATTGCAGAAGTGAAGCAGGAGCTGAGTTTGTGACTGGATAGAATTTGAATTTGTAGAAATACTTTCTTGGTGCTACAACTGATTCAAGATCGAAATCGATTTCATTGGCTTGAGGTTAGAGTATGCACTCAAGGGCAGCTCAAACTACATTTCTTGGAAGGACGGGATGGAGGCAGTACTCGAAGACAATGGCTTGAAGGAATTCATTGACAAAGGTGTTCCTAAGCCAAATGTTGCAGATGCTGCAAATCTTGATGAATGGCAAAAGAAAGTGGCAAAGGCAAGGAGGATCCTGTTGGAGGGAGTACGAGATCACATTGTTTCAAGCCTCCATGGGAAAGCCATGCCATATGAAATGTGGAAGGCTTTGATGGATCTATTCCAAAGCAGCAATGACCATAGGAAATTGGCGCTCAAAGATAAACACAGGAAGATCAAGATGGAAAAGGGCGACACCATTCCAAAATATTTCACAAAGTTTTTCCAATATCGGGATGAACTGGGGAGTGTGGGAATAACAGTCGATGATGATGATTTGGTGACTCTGGCTCTCCTAGGAATTCCTAAGATTTGGCACAATTATCAAGACAAGTGTTTTCACTGTCATGAGCATGGGAATTTTTGATCTAATATGGGTGTCTAACTTGTTTTTCTATACAAGCACCTCCCACTGAATTAAAACAAATTTAGGATCTTTCTTATACATGCATGTGCAGAATTGAATTTTTGATTCAGGTGTAAGTGCTTTAACTGGTTTAAGGCTTTATGTGTGAGCAATTAAACATTTGTTTAAGCTAATTAAAAGCATGTAAATTAACCATAAATTTTAGAAAATTAAATAACAACGCATAACAGCAAACATAATAAAGGAATTCATCCTCAACACTTGGGAAACACCTCCTTGAGCCTCTATCATTGGACTTGGCTCTTTGGGATTAAGGTGGTCAATTTATTTTACAAGATGATGCTCAACTCCAATGGTTTTTTGGACTGTACCAATGGGCTTAGAATACCAAAATAACCCTGGATTGACTACTCAATCTCTCGAAATGGACCTAGGCTCCCTTGGGATTGACCTCTTCGGTCGGTGTCCATGAGCTTCTTGAGCTTCTCTGTGGAACAAACTCTCCTAGAATTCACCTTATACTCTTGAAACCTGTTCTACTGTCTCCATCACATATCAATCATCCAAAATAGGTTGTTCATTCGCTCAGAATGAACTCAGGCTCACCGTTCTATGCCTCCAACACCTGGTGGCACTAGGCTCCCTAAAACTTCCCTGTGGCTACTTCGTCTCTATAAGTCTCCAAATTCTTTTGCAAACCCCATTATTAGATTCAGAAGGTTCAAGATATTCATAAATGACTATTAGTTTCCTGAGAATGGCCTCTCGCTGGAAGCAAGAAGGAACAAGGTTGAAAGCATCCTCCTTACCTAAAGGACCTCAAGGCAACCCTTGAAGCACAAGAGCGATTTTTTGCAAAAGAGGTTACTTGAAGAAGAGATACAAGCAGCAGAGAAGAGCTTGAATCTACAACCAAATTGATTTGAAGCTTTTTCAATTGTTTTTTAAGCTTTGTGAATTGTTGTTGAAGTTCTTTAATTCATTTACATAATGATGACAACTTCATCAAGTGATGCTTCTAAATCCTCCTCCTTTGCAAGACTCTTTGATAAAGAGATGAAGCAGGACTTTCACATCATGAAAGATATGGTGCAAAATTTGTATGAAGATGTAAGGGAGAGCACTAAACTTCAAGAGGAGTTGGTTGCTATGAAGAAAGAGAAGCAAGAACTTCTTCAAAAGATGCATGAGATGGAGATTTAGCTCCATGATGCCAAAGAAGCCTTAGCCAAGCATGTGCTTGAAAAAGAGGTAAATAATTCAAGTTTGTCTTCAATTTCCTCTCAAGATAAATGTGTAGGTTCTTTTGAAAAACACACTAGAGGAATAGGGTCCAAATTGATGATGAAAATGGGATATGAAGGTAAATTATTAGGGAAACATGCACAAGGCATGGTTGAGGCAATTATGGTTGAGGAAAGGCCTAAGTATTTGGGTCTTGGCTATGGAAAACTTTGTGGAGAAATTTCTAAATCCATGAAGGCACTTGAAATAGTTCCAAGAAGGACTTTTGTTGTAGGTTGAAAACCTCAAACATGCAAAGTTTGTAATCAAGAGGAATGTAATTGTTTGAAACCCATGTTGCAGCAAGATGCTTGTAGACATGTAGCTTATGGAGAGAAAGAGATTTGTGATAGCTCTAATGATCCGGATTTATGCAGGAATGCAATTAAATACATAAATATACATAAACACAGAGATGCAGCGGAAATAATGCTTCATTTCATTAATATCACATAACAGAAATATGCTTACAGACATAATGGAAATAAAATAGCTAGGGAGCTAGTAGCTTATCTCTGAGAAGAGATGTGGTGGATACATGCCTCTCAACTGTGTTACAATGAGGCTCAAAGGCCTATTTATTGTTGAGAAACAATGAAAAACCATAAACATCCAAAAACCTAACCGTAGGAGATGAAGCGCCAAAACTATGGGCCCCGTTTGGGTAAATTGGTGTTTCAACTTCCCTAGGTCGTAACTTTGGCATCATATCTCCGTTTGATACACATGATACATCGTTAGAAATATCTATCCGAGGACTACAACTATTGAGCGTGGATATTTACTCTAGAACATAATCATATTCACCGGAAAAACGATGCCCAAAAAACGTCGTTTAGGGCCTCAAAATGGCTTCGAAAGTTCAGGACCCAAAAAACTGCTAAAAATCGTAAGTTGTGCCGAAACTGAAAAACTGAAAGAATTGATGGTGTTGGTCGAAATTGAATAGGTTGGTGGCCACCAATATCCATGTGGCTCATTAGGGCCTCCAAATGGCTCCGAAAATTCAGAAACCGGCAACCTGTTAAAAATAGTAAGTTATGATGAAAGTGAAAAGCTGCAATAATTGATGGTGCAGATCCAAATAGAATAGGTGGGTGGCCACCAATATCCACCTGGATCATTCCTCCCTCCTTAGGAAGCAATCATCCCCATTGCGTTGAGATCCTCCATGAGATGAGGCAAATTCTGTTGAACTGGGTATTAGATTTGTCGAAGATGTCATGGACCTGTAGGCAGACATGCTGGATGTGTTTAGTAATTTTGGTTTCTTTGTTAGCCTCAGATAGTACATGTGAGGATTTTGTTTGTGTAGTTGTATGAGGTGTGGTAACATCAGGCGGCGGTGCGTCAGGGGTCAGATCAATGGAGTGCTTGTCTTGACAGTGTAGATGAACCTCTGTGAGTGAGGAGAAAATGTCCTTGTATTCCTCCACGACTTTTTCCATCTACTGCAACAGTGTAGGGGAGCCCTATTTTGAGGTTTTTGACACAATATTCTTCTTTCTCTGTGAGCGAGTTGTAAGGAAAATAAATTTCCTGGTTTGGGAAACAATCTTACTGCGTTGTTTTATAGTAGTCAAAGAGATGACAGGAGGCGGTACTACCTTTGGTATCCTGTACAAGTTATTTCCCAAAGTAATAATAATAGCACAAGGCCTAGACTCATACACATCATGTTGCCTCCATAAGTATGGTTGGCCCAATAATACATCAGCTACATCAAGAGGAGCAACAACACACAATACCTCATCCGTGAATGGCTTGATATTGTACGGAAGGTGGCACTGCTAGCGGACGCAGAGATCTCTCCCTAGGTGAAGCCACACGATTGTATACAGCTGCGAGTGTGCTATGGTCGATAGGTTGAGCTGCTTCATGACCTATACTGAAATGAGGTTCTTTTGGCTTCCGCTATCGACAAGGAATTGCAATGGAGAACCCTTCACCCACATCTGCGAATGGAAGAGGTGCTCCCCCTCCTATGGATCCTCGGGATCCTCCCTCTGGATCTTGGTGGTGGCAACAATGGCACTAGGGTCCGCATCAATGATTTGTTTCCCTTTTTCATCGCCCTGGTCTGGTTCTGGCTCGGTTTTAAAACACGCATCTGATTCGAGTGCCTTTAGTTCGGCCACCAACAATTGTTTGGCCCGACACTCTGTTGTTCTGTGAGTGGGGCTGTTATGGAATTCACACCACTTCCCTGTGTCCTTATTTAGATTTTTTGTGGTGTCCTGAGTCGCCCCCCTTTGGCTCTGCCCCTTGTTCTGTTGTTTGGGGGTGCCTTTCCCTACCTTCGGATTCGCAGATCCAAAGTATCGCTTCTTCTGCTTAAATTTCTGCTCAATCTTGAAGACATAACGATTAGCTATGCCAAGCAAGGTAATGTCAAGGAACTCCATTTCCTCCTGAATGTGTTTGTGCAGACAAATACAGTACTTGAACACCAAATGTCTCTTTGAATCTTTAAAACCCAACTTTGTGCGCAGGGTATGGAACAAATTCATTAGTTCATGCACATCTTGATCCCTTTGCTGCTGCAGTGTAATCCATTGGATGTAATCGTCCTCATAGCTCCCCACGGGGTAATATTATTCCTTGATGCCCTCTCAGAACGAATTCCAAGTGGGTGCGACCTAGAACAGAGAGGGTTCCCCCTCGTCCTTTTGATCACAGTAGGTTTCCCACTAATATTTTACATGTGGGGCGGCTTTGAGGAGTGCAAAAATAATATTTTCTCAGTTGGAGAAATCATGGACCGAGAAATACCCTTCTAGAAAATTCAACCATCTATCTACGACGTCTACATCTATCTGGCCTTCAAATACAGGAATGTCAAAGTTTACCTGTACCTTGAAGGGTGTGGTGCCTCCAGAGTGAATGTTGGATGCAGATGCGCAGTAGGTTGGCAACCATTGAAGGATCTAAGAAAATTTATCCATCAGCGAGTTCATTTTTCTCTCGAGGACCTCCTCGAGCAATATTTTTATAGGATCTCCTGCTCCCTCATCTTTCTTTTCTTTTTCCATGGGAGGTCACCGGGGTTTGCGATGTTGATCTTGCAAGGGTTCAACCAGATCGAGCCCTAACTCCTTATACCCTGACCGCATTGTGGACATGCAAAGAAAAACAGAGAAAGAGCAGACCGCTCTGATACCACTGATCCGGATTTATAAAAGAATGCAATAAAATATAAGAATATACATAAACACAGAGATACAGCGGAAATAATGTTTCATTTCATTAATATCAAATAACAGAAATATGCTTACAGACATAATGGAAATAAAATAGCTAGGGCATTGGTAGCTTATCTCTGAGAAGAGATGTGGTGGCTACATGCCTCTAAACTGTGTTACAATGAGGCTTGAAGGCCTATTTATTGTTTAGAAACAATGCAAAACCATAAACATCCAAAACCATAACCGTAGGAGATGAAGCGCCAAAACTATGGGCCCCGTTTGGGTAAATTAGTGTTTCAACTTCCCTGGGTCGTAACTTTGGCATCCTATCTCCGTTTGACGCACATGATACATCATTAGAAATATATATCTGAGGAATACAACTACTGAGCAAGAATATCAATTCCAAAACTTAATCATCTTCGTCGGAAAAATGATACCCAAAAAACGTCGTTTAGGGCCCCAAAATGGCTCCGGAAGTTCAGGATCCGAAAAACTGCTAAAAATAGTAAGTTGTGCCGAAACTAAAAAACTGAAAGAATTGATGGTGCAGGTCCAAATGGAATAGGTGGGTGGCCACAAATATCCACGTGGCTCATTAGGGCCTCCAAACGGCTCTGAAAATTCACAAACCGACAACCTACTAAAAATAGTAAGTTGTGCTGAAAGTGAAAAGCTGTAAGAACTAATGGTGCGGGTCCAAATGGAATAGGTGGGTGGCCACAAATATCCACCTGGATCATCTAAGGACATGAAAAATGTTGTTGGTCTTCAAAAGAGAGCTGGAACCTCTGCAATTCATCTTCTCAAGAAGGTGATAAAGATGAACATTCAAAGCAACATTCAAGGTAAATTCTTCCTATAATCATGTTTTTTATGATTATGTTAAGCATGAAAAATCTACATGCATGAATGCGAGAATTTCTTTTTTTTCATATTGTGGTTTGAATAACTATCAAGTTTCGAGATGCTGGAAGAGAATGATAGCATACAGGAAATAGTTCAAGCAAAGGCGACTTGAACACAAGATGCAAAAGATTTGCACACATTGCCAGAACAAGGGACATATCATTGCCAAATGTTGGACACTGCATCCAACCACTCATCCCAAGCACATGAAGTAAGAGGATAAAAAGACTAGTGAGAATGTAACCAACGATTCCATCATCGATGTGAGTCCAGATGATTCACAAGAAGAAGATGTTCTGCAGGAAAAATTACCATTGAAGTGGGTTGGCAAGAAATGGCTTGATTTCTTGACCAAATAAGGCGTGCATTTAATTTGTACATAGATGCAAATTTCAGCCTTATATATGCTTGAATTTCTGTTGAAAGTATGACAAGTTGCAGCAGATTATCACAACTTGTAGGATGCAAGAGTGCATGTGAATTTTGTTCAGTTGAATCCATTTATTTTTGTTGCACAATTTCACCATGGAGGTGTAAAAGATGGGTATGTTACTCACTTATGTTGCAGAAATATCATTCAGTTCAGCTCTTATAGTCACTTGCATGTTTTGGGATTATGTACTTGGTGGTACTTGAAAGGAAGGGTTGAAAGTGTACATATGCATGAGTTTGTATGTGTAAATGGTGAACTTGTAAATAGGTTCATTGTACACAGATACATGCACAGGTGCTGTCAATGTATCACGTTGTATATCAATTTGTGTCGATTGTGTCGCACACATGTTTGTCAACTTGTGTCGATTGTGTTGCACACTTTTCATATCATCTTGTGTCGATTGTATTACACATTTCATGTCGACTTATTGTTGATGTTGCATGTTGCACGAATTATGTTTTAGTTGAGGATGTTTGTCAATTATGAGTTGATAAATGGATACACCAATGTGCAAGAGGATCACCATGTATGTGATGTTACAAGAAGGTGACAATCATTGCTTTGAAGAAGCAAAAAGAGGTGGTCTTCATTTCAATTCTTGCATAAGATTTTATTTTCAAGAATGATCGTGTTCTTGTGACAAGATGTTGCAGGAATTTTTGGTCCATTCAGTGAAGAAGTGGACAAGATGCAAGGTGTTTTGCATCCATTGCAGAACAAGCTAGTGTTTTTTTTTACGGCAAGATTTCACTCATCTTGCAAGCTTAATTTGGAAAGTGGATTTCCAAGATAGAGCTTGTATGCCATAGTTGCAAGAGGAACTTCATTCTCAGTGGGAAGACCAACAGTTTTCCAAGCACATAGAGATAACAGGGGTACATCAGGGTATCCATCAGTTTAGAGCAGCCAACAATGCTGAAGTGGGTCGGCAACAACCAGAGAGCAGTGGTAAAGAGACATAACTAGTTGCGGTGCAAGGCATGTCAGGGTGATTGCCAAAGAGACTTGTTAAGAAAAATCATTTGATATAACTTGAAAGAAATAGAGTGTTGAAGCTCAAGGAAAATAATCATCAGCTTTTGTGGGTCCAAAACACCGTCAGTGGGAAGGAGTGATCAGATTGGGATCAGGGCCTAAGAATTTGCTCAAAATTCAAAGTTATAGGATTGGGTTCGAAATGGAAAATAGGTTCAAAACCAGATCGACCAGCAAAGTGGGATTCGAATTGGTGGATGTCATGGATTCTTGAACTCTGCATATAGAATCGGGGATTTCACAGTCGTGGAATGTTGAAGGTGGAACAGACAATAAGAGCAAGCCACAAAACCAAGCGATAACGAGGACAGTGGATTTGACACCAATCAACAAGAGAGATCTCATCATAGTTGAGAAACATCGCACATCGCACAGAACAGATTTTACCATTAAAGAGTTTCACAAGTTAAATTGTTTAACCTGCGATGCGAAGTGAGGAGATATAACGTGGATCGTCAGATCGAGAAACAAACCAACGACGGAGATTGCAGCACCCAGAAAAGCGATTTCGCAAATCACAATATTTAGAACCTAAGAGTTTGCAAGATATGTTAAATTGGTTGCGATGCGGTAAAGTTGAAATATGCGATGCGATGAGGGGAGCCATGTGTCGGCATTGCGCACATCACATAAATTATGGTTTCATCGTTATCGGTACCAAGTTAAACTTGCGGAAAAGCGATTTGCGATGCGCTATGATTTTTTGTGCGTTATGGGACCCGAGAACCCTATTCTGGATGTATGTAAGTTGTTTAAGGCTATGTGCATTCTATTATAAAGATTTTTTTTGGTTGCTTCACGTATGTATGTAATTAAACTCTGCA
The DNA here is from genome assembly GCA_034641835.2 of Pinus albicaulis. Lineage (NCBI taxonomy): Eukaryota > Viridiplantae > Streptophyta > Pinopsida > Pinales > Pinaceae > Pinus > Pinus albicaulis. The sequence continues at coordinate 1,431,894,328 of CM076572.1, forward strand.
ATTGTATTACGTTGTGTTCCGGTCAAGCCACTTAATGGATGGGGGTGCGCATGTGTCCACCACCCTAACTGTAACATTTAAATGTGCGGCTTAATAGGCGGAGTGGATAGGGGTGCACCAAATTTGGCGGTCAGTCCTAATCTAACTCCAGTTAATTGGAGTTCCCCACATTTAGTGGAGTTTTCTTAGGAGATATTGGGAAACAGTGTAGAAGGCTCAATTTTCGACCATTCTGAGTGAAGGAAGAGTCATTCTTGATTTATTTGAGCATTCTAGAGCCGTTGGTGAGTTCTGCATAGCTAGCTGAGGACTTTTGAGCATGATTTTGCTTCAGATAAGTTCCAAGGGCCACTAGGAGAATCAGGCCTAGCCAAGGAAACCAGAGGCCATTCTCAAGAAACCAATCCTGCAACTTTGAGTTTTGAGCAAATCCTTAGGCCCTGATCCCAATCTAATAAATTTTGCTACTAATTGTCCACAAAAGAAGAAGAACAAGAAGGTTTTTGGATCTACAGCTGGTGAGGCCCTTGCCTTGCAATTTGAGCTTGACTTCTTATTTATCGCATGCATGGTGTCTAGTGCATTGGGATCTGTGTGGTATTTGGATAGTGGAGTTTACTTTCACATGACAGGAGATAAGGAACTTTTCAATGACTTAGAGGAGAAATATCTACAAATTCATATTGAAATGGGTGGCGACGGACGATACAATGCTACTGGGATTGGTACCATTACCTTTCATAGGGAGTCAGGCAAACCATTTTAATTAATAGATGTAACGCATGTACCAGGTCTGAAGAAAAATTTGGTCTCAGTCGCAATGTTAGAGGATAGAGGCTATGCCGATGTTTTTAGTGATGGAAAAGCTTTCCTATGACACAAAACAACGGGTCAATCCAAGAGGATATGGATTCAAGTTAAGAATCTCTACAAGCTGGAGGTAGATGGCTACATATCAATGATGGGCAAGGCAGATCAAGTGGTGAGCCGAGATGAAGGCGAATTATGGCACAGGTGATTGGGCCATCTTCACCATGGAGCCTTGAAAGTCATGCAGAAGATTTCTACTGGTCTTCCCAGGGGCACACTTGCGCAGTCAGACACATGTAAGGGATGTACTATGGGAAAATATGTAAAGGCCACCTTTCATGAGAAGGAAAACCGAGCTTCGGGGATCCTTGAGAGAGTTCACACAGACGTGTGTGGTCCTTTCTCGGTTGCTTCAACAACAAAACATAAGTACTATGTAATCTTTGTTGATGAATTTTATCATAAGTGTTGGATCTTCTTCATGCAAACGAAGGATCAAACACTCTAATTTATGTGAGTTTAAAGCACTGGTGGAGAAACAGTCGGGGAAGCAAGTGAAGGCTCTTAGGAGAGATAACGGTGGCGAATACATCTCTAACGAATTCAAGAAATTCTACAGCAAAGAATGAATTCGAAGGAAACTCATAGCACCTCATAACCCACAGCAGAATGGGGTGAGGGAGAGGAATAATAGAATGATCATGGTTGCAGCACGAGCAATGTTGCATGATCAGGGCCTACCAATGCATTTGTGGGTCAAAGCATTCAACACTGCGGTTTATGTGCAAAATCGTTGTCCTCATAGAGTACTTGGCATGATTACACCTGAAGAGGATTTCACAGGTAAGAAACCTTATGTTTCACACTTTAAGATTTTTGGCTCATCTGTTTATGTGCTTATGACCAAGGACGCCAGGAAGAAGTTGGAACCAAAAACTAAGGTTGGGATTTTTGTGGGGTACACTGAAACACCCCATAATTATTGTGTGTATTTTCCAAACAACATAATGACTGTTGTGCAATGGGATATCAAATTTGATGAGGAGAAATCCATACAATTGTCTCTTGAGAGGGAGTTGGACTTGCATGCAGAGGAGGAACTGCTAGTTCTCAACGATGAGTCTCAATATGTGGATCAGCCACATTAAGAGGTTCATGGAGTGGAGGAAATCACTAATGCAGAGCCATCCATCAGAAATGGCAGAAGGCACACAACAGAAGCTGATAGGCTGAAACTTGATGTTGCACAGAATGTAGGAGCCCCTACTTCACAGCGCAGACAAAGACAATCTCCTGACCGATTTACTGGATATATGGCTCTTATGAGAAAATGTATTGTGATTGAACCATCTTCCTTTCAGGAAGTAGTGCAACAGCCTACTTGGGTTGATCCAATGGTGGAGGAGTATGACTCCATTGTCAAGAACAATGCATGAGAGATAGTCCCAAGACCATTCGAAAAATCAGTGGTTGGATCGAGATGGATCTACAATGTAAAGAAAGTTGCTAATGGGAGTGTGGATAAATTCAAGGCCATATTTGTAGCCCGGGGATTCTCACAGCTCGAGGGGATAGATTATGATGAGACTTTTGCACCTGTCGGAAGGTACTTTTCCATAAGATCCATCCTTGCACTCTTAGCGCAGATGGGCTGACACATTCATCATATGGATGTGAAAATTTTGTTTCTCAATGGGATAATTGAGGAGGAGGTGTACATAGAACAGCCTGAAGATTTCTAGATATTCAACAACGATTCACATGTGTGCAGACTCAAAATAGCATTGTATGGGCTGAAGCAAGCACCCTGTGCTTGGTACACTCGGATAGACAGCTATTTCACCAGACTAGCTTCACCAAAAGTGAAGCAGATGCAAACTGGCACCAGATTGTGGTTGAGGGTAAGTTATTGATCATTTTTCTTTATGTTGATGATCTAATTTTAATTGGTGATGAGCAACTAATACACTCATGCAAGGAGGATCTTGCAAGGGAGTTCGAAATGAAGGACATGTGACTCCTTCATTATTTCCTTGGATTGGAAATATGGCAACGAGATGGTGAAATTTGTGTGTCTCAAGGCAAGTATGCAAAGGAGATACTGGGTAAGTTTAACATCGAGAGATGCAAACCCATGGATACTCCTCTTCTAGGAAATTGGAGGAAAGAGGATGCTACTTTTGGAGAGGTAGTGGATGCCACTGTCTATCGACAATTAGTGGGTTCGCTAATGTATCTAGTGAACACGAGACCAGACATTTGCTACGCAGTTAACCAGCTGAGTCAAGCTATGGTTAAGCCTACCAAGGTATTTTGGACAGTAGGGAATCATGTCCTGAGATACCTAAGGGGCACATAAAAGTATGGTCTATGGTATAGACGGACGGATGGAGTGAAGTTGCATGGCTTCATGGATGCAGATTGGGCCGGAAGTCCAGTGGACAGAAAGAGCACATCGAGGGGGATCTTTAGCATTGGATCGACAACAATTTCCTCGCACAGCAAGAAACAACGATTTGTGGCACTCAGTTCAGCGGAATCGGAATATATGGAAGAAATTCAAGCTGCATGTGAGGCTATCTGGATGAGAAATATTTGGGTTGGTTTTTTTGGTTCTCAGATGGATATGACAGTGATTCATTGTGATAATCAGAGTTTCATTAAACTCTTGATTAATCTTGTGTTTCATCATAGGTCCAACCATATAGATATTCGGTACCATCATCTCAAAGATTGTGTGCAGAGGAGGGTCATGTTGCTTCAGTACATTCCCACGGAAGATCAGGATGTAGATATTCTGACGAAGGCGCTCACTAGGAGAAAATTCAAATACCATAGAGACAGGATTGGGGTGAAGGATAATCCCTTTCTTGTTGAGAGGGAGTATTGAGATTCAACAAGAAGATTCAACACCCATGCCTAGTGCATTAATCACCTAGACTAGGGTGGGGCCCACAGTGCTATTTTTGGGTGCATTTCTATTTTTATTATCCCTTAATTAATATGGACATTAAACTGTAATCCATTCTCAATGTGGACTTGAATGAGTTAACTGAAAGTGATAAATTCAGTTAGATAGTGGATTTCGAGTTAGAGGTTGGTTGGTGGGACATGCAGAGTAATTCTAGTTGTAACAGAGTTCGAAGTGCAGTGGTGCATGAGTTGGTGCAAGTTGTAAACAATTTAACTCAGTTAAGTGAGTTAAACTCAGTTATGCTAGTTGTAACTGAAGATACACTAGTGAGAGATCTAGTGAATTAAATATTAATTAATTCAAAATCAGTGATCTCACATGAAACTGAGGATTTACTATTATTATTTGCATGCATGTCAGATCTAGTGGAGACCCAGTTGACTTCTAGGTGAAAGGGATGTTGACTATCAGTTGTAGGATTATCTGATTGCACACATGCAGGCAAACACCCATTGGACTGCCCATGATACTTGCGTAGTCAAGGTAGGCAAGAATTCCTATCTTTTAGGGATCTTTACCATCAGGGATTGTGCAAGCAAGGCAGGTTGTCTGGAGGCTGAGAATTAGCTATGTGTTGGTCAGTTTTTCATATGACAGTGTGAGAAAATTAGTTGATGTACTGAGGGATCTTGTGAGAAGATTTTTGTATGTAATTTTTTCATGATCCATTCTTAATATACAATCGAATATAGTGGGGTTTTCAGTTGTAAGATTTCCCCATGAAATTATCTGTGTTGTGTGTGATTGATCTTTCCTCATGTTCATGCCATTAGCGATTTCCTTTTTTAATTCTGCAAAATATTTGTAGAAGCAATTTAGTATTTAACTTTAGTACATTGTTAGATCGGGTGAATCCAATATATGCATGCTTGTTGTATAATTTCTACACATTTAGTATATAACTAAGCTTAAAACTAGGTCAACCCTATAATATAAATGATCCATGAACGTTGATAGGCCCTAACAAGCACAAAGGGCATGTATCATGCATAAAATATTAGAAAAATGGAAATTAAATATTGATATCACTCCATAAAATCTAACCTTATCACTGATTACTATGGTGAGGCTCGTTTATTTCTTTCCAATGTTTCTTCCTTTCAGTGGTTGGTTTAGGATAAAATCTAGGCCCAACAAACTATAAATTCACATCTAACATTCTCATCTCCATGCACAACTTTTCACTTTCCTTTATTTTGGTGGAGTTACACATCTATGCCTCCTCTCTTTTAGGCAAATTTGTATTCAAGTTAATGTTTGCAACCCATTTATGGAATTGAGAATAATGATAACATTTGAGTAGGTGGGTAGTGGGTCTACACAGTTCCTTTCTTCACAAAAGATGGCCAAGGCTACTCCTTGTATTCCTCTAGTGATATTTCCACTTAGCATAAGTGGCCTATGTATATTACATGACTTATTATTATTCTTTTTGTTTTTGTGGTCTCTTGGATGAGCCTTAGAGGTTTTGCATGGGCCAATACATGGAAAAAACATGAGAAATGTGTACTCATTCCATAAAGAGAGGAAATATTTGTGTTGTGTTCATGACACTAAGAAGTTATGGAACTTAGCTTGGGATCCAGTCATGCCATTATTAGCTCCCATTTAGAGGTGGCTAGAGAGGTGCTCCTCACTTTGTGAAGAAACCCCTCAATAAATCAACACAAGAATTATTCTTTGGGAGCACAATTGGATTCACACCCTATGGGGTATATTATAGAATGTGTTGTTAATTTTTTGGTGGATTTAGCATTTTATGGTGGAGATTGAAAGGGAAGAAGATGGTTGAATGTATCTCCACTCTTAGATTTCAAAGTTGTCTTTAAATTACAAAATATGCCTACCTATCAGCGTAAAAACTATGATGGGACAAAAATATTGAGGATAAGTTGGGATGAATTGAGACACTAAGTGGATATTTGGTTTTGAGGTGCATATTTATCGCCACCCATATGCCCTAGGGTTATTTTAGGGGTCTTCTTGATGAAATATCCAGAATCTTCACTAACGCCTACATAAGTGTTGCATGTATCTTCACATGTTGTGAGGGATGCCAAAGTTTTTTCCATAACACGATAAAAATAAATGTTGTGGATTATGAATCTAGCCCATACTTGTTGTTGGAAACATTCCTAACTACCACACTACATGTGATGATCGTGTCATACCTAGAGAGTACGAGCAAATTAAATATGCTTATTTTACTTATACCCCGAAGGAACATGAAAGTAAATAAATTTTTGGCTAGCATACAAGTTTCCCATCTTTGCAACACATCCTTCAATCAAAACTATGAAAATATCTACACACAGTTGCTATTTATAAATGTGTTTCTTGTACTACACATTGAATTAACAAACTGAGAAATTAATTTGTGTATGCGCACAAGTAATATTCATACTTCATGATAAATATGTAACTGCACAGTCATATATTATTATATAAAAAAAGATTTGCTGTGCTCTCTTGCAAATATAGATAAAAGGTGAATATATGCTTAAATGTATGTTATAAATTTATTGTTTTCACCTATGGCGAAAAAGTGTGGCTACATTTGCAGAAGGAGCACCTTGTTGGAACCCACCACAAGCTTCACGTGCTCTGATATGGGCCATACACCATCACCAAGGTTATAGGGTACAATTCCTTCGAGCTCAGTATTCCATCATTCCTTGGTATGCACCCAGTGTTCAATGTGGACTGCCTTCGATCCTACTTTCCACCTCTACTGGACACGCCTGACATGGCTGAACAACTCACACCAATAGAGTTAAACCCATACTGCATGGAACAAGACACAACTGATCGGATTATGGACACACAGATCAAGAACACTCGCTGGTAGAGGATCCAACTATATCTAGTTTTCAAAGCAGGCCAACTCCTTCACCATGGCAAGTGGTTCACCAGGGACCAAGTTCAATAGAAGTTTCCTCATCTCATGGAGGAACTCAACGCAATGGGGACCATTTCTTCCTAAGGGGGAAGGAATGATTTAGGTGAATATTGGTGGCCACCCGCTTATTCCACTTGGACCACCACCATTGTTTCTTTCAGTTTTTTAGTTTCCTTAATTGTAGCAGAAGTTACTATTTTTGGCAGCTTTTCAGGTCCTGAACTTCTGGAGCTTTTTTTAGGCCCTAAATGACGTTTTTTGGGCATGAAGAGTTAGGAAAATATGAGTCGGAGACTCGATATTCAATGTCAGCAATTGTATTCCTCGTATAGATATTTCTAACGATGTATCATGTGTGTCAAACAGAGATAGAATGCCAAAGTTACGACCACAGGAAATTGATGCACCAATCTACCCCGACGAGGCCCATAGTCTGTCGTTTCATCTCCTAGGGTTAGATTTCTAGATGTTTAGGGTTTTCCATTGTTTTTCAATAATAAATAGGCCTTCGAGCCTCATTATAACACAGTTCAGAGGCATGTAGCTGACACATCTCTTCTCAGAGATAAGCTACCAACGTCCTAGCTAGTTTATTTTCATTATGTCACTAAGCATATTTCAGTTATGAGATATTAATGAAATTAATTCTTGTTTCTATTGCATCTCTGCGTTTGTGTATTTCTGTATTTTATTGCGTTCTTTCATAAGCCCATATCATCAACACTAATGAAACTGAAGATGGAGGTCCTTGAGACTATCACTGCAATGGAACTGTTGGGAGGTTCCAAAGAGTGCATTCATAGACCAAATCCATCACCATCCCGAGGTCTTGTCCATGTAGATATAAGGAACCTGAAACATGAGGGAGGTAACATACGAGTCCATTGTTTTCCAAATGTAGATAATGCAACCACAAAAACTCGTTTGGATCTTGTGATCCATAATTTTTTCATTAATGAGCATACCTTTGTTGTCAGACTGAGAGGCAAAGGTATCCAATCCACTCTGAGCAGGACAGGCCATCTCCAAGCAGACAGAGTGGAAGGAATTTATAGGAATTATACCACACGCAGTAGTCGATGCACTCTGTTGTGGAGATTTAATATGCATCAAAGAACGAAGGTGATTACCTCCAAAAAAATAGGATCTCCTACTACGCATGTGATCTTCTCCCTCAGGTTTAGTGCTTGTCTCCCTTCTTAAGGGTTTCCACCTTGTTGGCCACACAAGTTTTACACATGTTCATGATTGCAAAATTTCCTAGATAAACTTTGCATCGTTTGTGACTGGGATTATGCGTCAGATAAACCATTTTTCAAAAAGACACCCCATCGAGAATACCTTAACAATCTCAAACAAAATTTTAAAATACATCATCTTTATCTCTTTACTTTATAAATACATACTTCCACATTTTTTAAAATCAATAATAAAAAACAAATTTAAAAGAAACACTTTTATATTACTATTTAATATTTAATTTATTTTGCATTGATTTCACTTTACTTTAAAAAAAACTAAATTGAAAGTTATCCTATCAATCCTCACCCAAATTTTAACATATATCATCTTCATCGGTTTACTTTATAACTACATATTTTTAATACTACTATTTATATATTTAATTTATTTTTGATTAACTTCAGTTCACTTAAAAAAAATTAAAAAAACTTTTGTATTACTACTTAATATTTAATTTATTTTCCATTAACTTCTCTTTACTTAAGGGTTAAATTGAGAGTTATCCTATCAATCCTTAACCAAATTTTGAAATATATCATCTTCATCTGTTCACTTTATAATTACATAGTTTTCGCAAATTCAAAATCAATAATTAAAAAGAAAGCAGACATATATGTAATACTCGTATTTAAATGTTTAATTTATTTTCGATTAACTTCACTTCACTTAAAAATAAACGATATTCGATCTTCTGAATTAAAAATCTTCCACTCTCACGTTAACGAACGCGTTAAGGTGTGACCGACAATAACAAAAAAAGGTAATGGCGTGAGAGTGTAAATCTTATACACTTAAAGCAACCAATGTAACATACCTTCAAAAGATGGAGGGACTTTGATAGGTCAGAGTCAAAGTAGACAGTGGGTAGGTGGAGTTTTAGAGTTTCCTATTTTAACGGACAAAAGTAAAATTGTATTGCTAAAGTGCACAATTGAAATTATAGGGAAGTTACAAAGATGGGTGGAAAAAGGAAATTAAGAATATAAATTTATGGGTGGAAAAAAATTAAGAATATAAGTTTATTTTGAATTTATATTTTTCAAATTATATTAATTGAGTTAAGATGTTTATTTTATAACTTAGTATGAGGGGATGTGTAAGTTTGTATGTCTGTTCTCTTTTAAATTAGAAGTTAAAAATTATGTTTTAAATAGAAAAATAATGTAGGTTATAATAAAATAAAATAAAAATTGAATATGTTGTAAAGTAATTAGAAGTAAACAAAAATGTGTGAGTAAGATGTTTAAATCTTATAATTTGTTTATTGATAAAATATTTTAATACAAATTAATATTGATATAAACTTAAAAGTATGTTAATAATAAAAAATCATTTTAACTTGCATCATAAAATGTCTATATATATATATATATATATATATATATATATATATATATATATATATATATTGAGTGGGCCTAATGGTTAAGAGAATGTGTTTCCTCCTAAGAGGTCACAGGTTCAAAACCAGAGGGAAGTAGAGTATGTATGCTTTTGCAGACTTAGCAGTCAAAAGAAATTTGCACGTGAAGAACTTTGGTCCCTCTTGGCTCATGTTAGATCCATACTTAAGATGGATCTATACTAGTAAATATGAGATAGAAGTGTTTGAACCATCCAATATGGTTCATGATTAAAACTAAGATGAGGTCTTATAAGAGCAACAATTAACTAATTTATAGAGAAGAAGATAAATTAATTCCCAATGGTTCAAACATATTAGTGAAAAATGAATAAATAATAATTTAATTGTACTAAAAGAGAAATTAAATTTTTTTAATAAGCAACACTATACTAAAAATACAAATATAAAAATTAAAAATTAATAAAGAATGAGGAAAAAACCACATCACAATTTATATAGAAAGAAAAAAAAAGAAAAAAAAAGAAAAAAAAAAGAAAAAGAAAAAGAAAAATATATATATATATATGATAAATTCCTTTAAAAGTGTATTTATGATAGCAATAATAATGATGGAACAAACAATTTGGTCAAATTTTTGTAACTATAACAAAGAGATGAGAGAAGCTAGAATGCATAAGAGATGATTGTAACTATACCAAAGAGATGAGAGATGCTATAATGCATAAGAGATGATAATTCACTAGGGGAATTTAGAGGTAAAAAATGGGCCAAAAAAATGTGCTAACAAAATTAACTTTAAAAGAACCAATAGGATACAAGATGATCATGTCAACCTCAGGGAGAATATTTTGGAGGACAAAGAAAATAATTACCCTTTATATTTGTATTTTCGACTTATCTACTTGTAGGTTTACTCAAATGTTGTTGAGTGTAGACACTCGTTGAATGTAGAACTAAATTCCACGTCCAATAAGTACCCAATCTGCATACTTCTGCGTAGTCCTGCATCAGGGAAAATCGAAAATACATTAAAAGAGTGTGTTGAAACAAACTTTTTCCATGTATTTTCTATTTTTTTCAATGCGAGTCTAATCAGAAGTATGCATAATGGGTACATGTGGAATTTAATTTTGCATCCAACTAGTGTCTACAAAGACATTTGAGTAAACCTACAAGGATATAAGTCGAAAATACAAATAAAAAAGTACTTTATTTTCTTTTCCTTTAAAAAATCATAACTCTTATTTTTTTATTTTTTTATTTTCCTTAGGAGGCCCATTTTAGACCTCAAAATTCCCCTAATGAAAGATAGGAAAAAAATTTATGAGAAAGAGATGATGAAATGCATAAAATTCATTGTCATGAAACACATTTGGAATTTATTTACATTCTATTGAATGACATAAAAACATATGACTATAATTTCCAATAAAGTAACTAGATGTGTGCTTTATATGAAGTCTTCATTTAAACAAAATTTAGCAAACTTTAGATTTTACCAACTTTGAAATAGTGTTGAGGAAAGTCAAGTCTAAGAGTGGCTATACACCTCGGTAAAAATTGGTTAGGTTAAGAAACATATATTCCCTTCTTCCTCCTAATACCACATTGGAATTCAAATATGACCTGAATGGCTCTATTTCTCCCAGTATCCATTATGTAAATAATTATAAAATTAATTGCGTAGCAGCTCTATTTCTCTTGGTCTCTATATTCATTGATAGTTGTTACATTACATTTGGACAAGTATACCAAACAACACCATTTCATGATTCCTTGGATATTTTGAATAGTTGTATCCACTTGTTACTTTATCAAAATTCCCAATCACCTCACTCTTTATTCACATTTCCAAGATTTTAAACATATCGCACATAGAAAAGGAACACCTAAATTAAGGTCTACATGTACCTTAGGGTTGAAGTATTATGTACATTATAAGGTGTTTCCCTTATAGGGGTGTGTGTTTTGACGTAATGGTTCTAACATTGATAGAAATTTAGATGCATTTCACAATACAATTTGGAAACAACATCCTTTTGAAGTTTGGATTTGAATTTTAGTGGATATCATTAAAAACACACATTCAACATAATATTTATACCTCAAGTTCCCCGAATGCAGGTGTTTTAACGGAGGTGGGAGGTGGCAGGCCCATCGCATGCCACATGGCCTAGCCACATGGCCATGCATGTGGCCTGTCCGGCAGCCTTTAACTACTCCAGCTGCTTACCTCAAACCACCTTAATTGTCTCTGCTCTTAGTCTTACTGCTTGTTCGGAATGTCTCCCTGAGCTCTTCTTAATGGCTCCGCGTCCTCCATCACTGCCATTCACCTCTGGCCGCATTCATCTTTCTGTTGTCTCTGCTCTGAGCTCTCACTCGCCCACAGAGACGCACTGCGACCTCCATTTCAGGATTGCTCTGATGCCCATTTGCACCTGTTGTCATTCCGTCTCGCAGCTTAAGCTCGCCGACCCCATCGCTTACTCAGCCTCCTTGCCTTCGCTCGCTAGCCTCCCTCATGCTTCTTCCGGCTCCATCATGCCGCAGAGGCATTGAATGCGTTGTCGTCGTGGTAGAGGAAGGGGTCAAGCCTCACGACCACCCTTATCCATCCACTCTGACAGTCGCTCCCCACCTCCTGAACAAAATTCTGCCTAGTTCCACTATGGATGTTCCTTGGATAGATCCCGAATGACAACCACAATCACAGTCAGCTTCTAGGAAGTGCCTTCAAGCTGTGCAGGAACATGTTCCAGAAAGCGACCACAAAAATCCACAATTGCTCTAGCGCCTCCACAGTTCTTGCGGAAATCCAAAGCCTTACCAGTCAAGCCTGAAACCCACTCCTCCAGCAGCGAAGGCAGTGGTAGTAAAAGTCCTAAATGGTCAAATGGTGATAGGAGAAATGGCAGCGCCAACCTTGTGCGCATTGCTACCACATCATAATTTATATAGAAAGAAAAATAAAAAAGAATATATATATATATATATATATATATATATATATATATATATATATATATATATATATGATGTGGTTTTTTCCTCTCATATATATATATATATATATATATATATATATATATATATATATATATATATATATATATATATATATATATATATGATAAATTTCTTTAAAAGTGTATTTATGATAGCGATAATAATGATGGAACAAACAATTTGGTCAAATTTTTGTAACTATAACAAAGAGATGAGAGAAGCTAGAATGCATAAGAGATGATTGTAACTATACCAAAGTGATGAGAGATGTTATAATGCATAAGAGATGATAATTCACTAGGGGAATTTAGAGGTAAAAAATGGGCCAAAAAAATGTACTAACAAAATTAACTTTAAAAGAACCAATAGGATACAAGATGATCATGTCAACCTCAGGGAGAATATTTTGGAAGAAAAACAAAATAATTTTTTTATATTTGTATATTCGACTTATCTACTTGTAGGTTTACTCAAATGCTGTTGAGTGTAGACACTCGTTGGATGTAGAACTAAATTCCACATCCAATAAGTACCCAATATGCATACTTCTGCATAGTCCTGCATCAGGGAAAATTGAAAATACATTAAAAGAGTGTGTTGAAACAAACTTTTTCCATGTATTTTCTATTTTTTTCAATGCGAATCTACTCAGAAGTATGCATAATGGGTACATGTGGAATTTAATTTTGCATCCAACTAGTGTCTACAAAGACATTTGAGTAAACCTACAAGGATATAAGTCGAAAATACAATTAAAAAAGTACTTTGTTTTCTTTTCCTTTAAAAAATCATAACTCTTATTTTATTATCATAACTCTTATTTTTTTATTTTTTTATTTTCCTTAGGAGGCCCATTTTAGACCTCAAAATTCCCCTAATGAAAGATGGGAAAAAATTTTATGAGAAAGAGAGGATGAAATGCATAAGATTCATTGTCATGAAACACATTTGGAATTTATTTACATTCTATTGAATGGCATAAAAACATATGACTATAATTTCCAATAAAGTAACTAGATGTGTGCTTTATATGAAGTCTTCATTTAAACAACATTTAGCAAACTTTAGATTTTACCAACTTTGAAATAGTGTTGAGGAAAGTTAAGTCTAAGAGTGGGTATACCCCTCGGTAAAAATTGGTTAGGTTAACAAACATATATTCCCTTCTTCCTCCTAATACCACATTGGAATTCAAATATGACCTGAATGGCTCTATTTCTCCCAGTATCCATTATGTAAATAATTATAAAATTAATTGCGTAGCAGCTCTATTTCTCTTGGTCTCTATATTCATTGATAGTTGTTACATTAGCTTTGGACAAGTATACCAAACAACACTATTTCATGATTGCTTGGATATTTTGAATAGTTGTATCCACTTGTTACTTTATCAAAATTCCCAATCACCTCACTCTTTATTCACATTTCCAAGCTTTTAAACATATTGCACATAGAAAAGGAACACCTAAATTAAGGTCTACATGTACCTTAGGGTTGAAGTATTATGTACATTATAAGGTGTTTCCCTTATAGGAGTGTGTGTTTTGACGTAATGGTTCTAACATTGATAGAAATTTAGATGCATTTCACAATACAATTTGGAAACAACATCCTTTTGAAGTTTGGATTTGAATTTTAGTGGATATCATTAAAAAAACACATTCAACATAATATTCATACCTCAAGTTCCTCGAATGCGGGTGTTTTAACAGAGGTGGGAGGTGGCAGGCCCATCGCATGCCACATGGCCATGCATGTGGCCTGTCCGACAGCCTTTAACTACTCTAGCTGCTCACCTCAAACCACCTTAATTGTCTCTGCTCTTAGTCTTACTGCTTGTTCAAAATGTCACCCTGAGCTCTTCTTAATGGCTCCGCGTCCTCCATCACTGCCATTCACCTCTGGCTGCATTCGTCTTTCTATTGTCTCTGCTCCGAGCTCTCGCTCGCCCACAGAGACGCACTGCGACCTCCATTTCAGGCTTGCTCCGACGCCCATTTGCACCTGTTTTCATTCCGTCTCGCAGCTTCAACTCACCGACCCCATCGCTCACTCAGCCTCCTCGCCTTCACTCGCTAGCCTCCCTCATGCTTCTTCTAGCTCCATCATGCCGCAAAGGCATTGAATGCATTGTCGTCGTGGTAGAGGAAGGGGTCAAGCCTCACGACTGCACTTTTCCATCCACTCTGACGGTCGCTCCCCACCTCCTAAACAAAATTCTGCCTAGTTCCACTATGGATGTTCCTTGGATAGATGTCGACTGACAGCCACAATCACAGTCAGCTTCCAGGAAGTGCCTTCAAGCTCTGTGGGAACAGGATCTAGAAATTGACCACAAAAATCCACAATTGCTCTAGCGCCTCCACAGTTCTCACGGAGATCCAAAGCCTTACCAGTCAAGCCTGAAACCCACTCCTCCAATAGCGAAGGCAGTGGTAGTAGAAGTCCTGAATGGTCAAATGGTGATAGGAGAAATGGCAGTGCCAACCTTCTGCGCACTGCTACCACATCATAATTTATATAAAAAGAAAAAAAAAAGAAAAAAAAAAGAGAAAATATATATATATATGGAAAAAACCACATCATAATTTATAAAGAAAGAAAAAAAAAATTAAAAAAAAAAAAAAAAAATATATATATATATATATATATATATATATATATAGATATGATAAATTCCTTTAAAAGTGTATTTATGATAGCGATAATAATGATGGAACAAACAATTTGGTCAAATTTTTGTAACTATAACAAAGAGATGAGAGAAGCTAGAATGCATAAGAGATGATTGTAACTATACCAAAGAGATGAGAGATGCTATAATGCATAAGAGATGATAATTCACTAGGGGAATTTAGAGGTAAAAAATGGGCCAAAAAAATGTGCTAACAAAATTAACTTTAAAAGAACCAATAGGATACAAGATGATCATGTCAACCTCAGGGAGAATATTTTGGAGGAAAAACAAAATAATTACTTTTTATATTTGTATTTTCGACTTATCTACTTGTAGGTTTACTCAAATGCTGTTGAGTGTAGACACCCGTTGGATGTAGAACTAAATTCCACGTCCAATAAGTACCTAATCTGCATACTTCTGCGTAGTCCTGCATTAGGGAAAATCGAAAATACATTAAAAGAGTGTGTTGAAATAAACTTTTTCCATGTATTTTCTATTTTTTTCAATGCGAGTCTACTCAGAAGTATGCATAATGGGTACATGTGGAATTTAATTTTGCATCCAACTAGTGTCTACAAAAACATTTGAGTAAACCTACAAGGATATAAGTCGAAAATACAATTAAAAAAGTACTTTATTTTCTTTTCCTTTAAAAAATCATAACTCTTATTTTTTTATTTTTTTATTTTCCTTAGGAGGCCCATTTTAGACCTCAAAATTCCCCTAATGAAAGATAGGAAAAAATTTTATGAGAAAGAGAGGATGAAATGCATAAGATTCATTGTCATGAAACACATTTGGAATTTATTTACATTCTATGGAATGGCATAAAAACATATGACTATAATCTCCCATAAAGTAACTAGATGTGTGCTTTATATGAAGTCTTCATTTAAACAAAATTTAGCAAACTTTAGATTTTACCAACTTTGAAATAGTGTTGAGGAAAGTCAAGTCTAAGAGTGGCTATACCCCTTGGTAAAAATTGGTTAGGTTAACAAACATATATTCCCTTCTTCCTCCTAATACCACATTGGAATTCAAATATGACCTGAATGGCTCTATTTCTCCCAGTATCCATTATGTAAATAATTATAAAATTAATTGCGTAGCAACTCTATTTCTCTTGGTCTCTATATTCATTGATAGTTGTTACATTAGCTTTGGACAAGTATACCAAACAACACTATTTCATGATTCCTTGGATATTTTGAATAGTTGTATCCACTTGTTACTTTATCAAAATTCCCAATCACCTCACTCTTTATTCACATTTCCAAGCTTTTAAACATATTGCACATAGAAAAGGAACACCTAAATTAAGGTCTACATGTACCTTAGGGTTGAAGTAATGTACATTATAAGGTGTTTCCCTTATAGGAGTGTGTGTTTTGACGTAATGGTTCTAACATTGATAGAAATTTAGATGCATTTCACAATACAATTTGGAAACAACATCCTTTTGAAGTTTGGATTTGAATTTTAGTGGATATCATTAAAAACACACATTCAACATAATATTCATACCTCAAGTTCCCCGAATGCAGGTGTTTTAACGGAGGTGGGAGGTGGCATTTCCATCGCGTGCCACATGGCCTAGCCACATGGCCATGCATGTGGCATTTCCGGCAGCCTTTAACTACTCCAGCTGCTCGCCTCAAACCACCTTAATTGTCTCTTCTCTTAGTCTTACTGCTGGTTCGGAATGTAGCCCTGAGCTCTTCTTAATGGCTACGCGTCCTCCATCACTGCCATTCACCTCTGGCCGCATTCGTATTTCTGTTGTCTCTGCTCTGAGCTCTCGCTTGCCCACAGAGACACACTGCGACCTCCATTTCAGGCTTGCTCCGACGCCCATTTGCACTTGTTGTCATTCCGTCTCGCAGCTTCAGCTCGTCGACCCCATCGCTCACTCAGCCTCCTCGCCTTCGCTCGCTAGCCTCCCTCATGTTTCTTCCAGCTCCATCATGCCGTAGAGGCATTGAATGCGTTGTTGTCGTGGTAGAGGAAGGGGTCAAGCCTCACGACCGACCTTATCCATCCACTCTGACGGTCGCTCCCCACCTCCTAAACAAAATTCTACCTAGTTCCACTATGGATGTTCCTTGGATAGATCCCGACTAACAGCCAAAATCACAGTCAGCTTCCAGGAAGTGCCTTCAAGCTTTGCGAGAACAGGCTCCGGAAAGCGACCACAAAAATCCACAATTGCTCTAGCGCCTCCACAGTTCTCGTGGAAATCCAAAGCCTTACCAGTCAAGCCTGAAACGCACTCCTCCAGCAGTGAAGGCAGTGGTAGTAGAAGTCCTGAATGGTCAAATGGTGATAGGAGAAATGGCAGCGCCAACCTTGTGTGCACTGCTACCACGCCAGAACCCGTTGCCCAGTACTCGAAGAAAGCTGATGACTCTTTAGATGAATACAGGTGTCTTATCGTTGAGAAGCCACTGCCACCGCCGCACGATACCTAGCATGATATTCAACCACATAAATGAGAGGTTTCTTCTCTCGGTTTTGATTAATTCCTCTGTTATTATGTATTTCCTGAACAATTTGTCAAACCTTTGGTTGTTTCTAGACAATGTTGGTTTGCCCATTGAGGGCAGTGATTTTCAGATCGGTTTCCCCATCTGGGGCAGTCAGTTTTTTGTTTTTGACGCCTACTCCCTTCGGAATTGGCTAGCATAACAATTCCAGGGGAAAGTTTCGACCTGTACATTATGTTTTTATTAATAGAATTAGTCCAATTTAGAAAAAAAAATATTCATACCTCAAATTTGTTCAAAGTTATTGAGGTCGATGTCAAGAACCACTAAATATATGCAATTGATTACAATGATAAATGTGGAAATTTAAGATGTCCATGAGATATTCCACTGTAGAGTCTCCTCCCATCATACATGAGTATATGTTCTACTTTGTTCATGTGTTCTCTATACCTTGCAAATGGGAGGAGATTTATGTAGTTTAATCCTTACATAGATTGTATTTGCAATGTGTCAAAGTATATAACATGACAAATTATAAAAAAATGGACAAGTAAGAGAAAAGTGAAAATGTGAAACACAAGTGATATTTGTTATTGTACTCATTTCTATGCACATCTATGAAATTTTCCTCTCACTAGCAACATGCCATTAGAAAGAGACAAAAGTGTTGTCAAGAAAAAATCCATCTGACAGACCTACTTTCACCAAAACTAAAATATGATATCTACATTTTTTTATTTTTTAATAATTTATGAATTGAAACAATATATAATTTAATATAAAATTTATGTTCTTATTTTCTATTTTAATATTAATATCTTATCATCTCTATATAAAACTTGATTTGTCATCTCTAATATACTATTTCTCTTTTATTTTATTAACTTTAATAATCCTTTAACTTTTTTTATTATCAATATATTTTTTTTAAAACAAACTAAATTGAAAATTATCATGCAAAATTAAACTGAAATTTTATCAACCCCAAACAAAATTTTAAAATACATCATATTTTATCTCTTCATTTTATAATTACATCTACATTTAAAAAATCAATAATTAATACATTTAAAAAATCTTTCTTATTATAATTTAATATTAAATTTATTGTCCATTGACCTGACTTTAGTTAAAAGATTTAATTGAAAGTTATCCAATCAATGCGCAACCAATTTTAAAATATATAATCTTTATCTGTTCACTTTATAATTACATATTTTTCACAAATTCGAAATCAATAACTAAAAACAAACCATACATATTTGTAAAACTACTATTTAAATATTTAGATTATTTTCGATTAACTTCACTTTGCTTAAAAATAAACGATATTCGATTTTCTGAATTAAAAATCTTCTACTCCACCTTAACGAACGCGTTAAGGTGTGTTATTATAGAGGAGGACTTTGACCGACAATAATAAAAAAGGTGACGGCCTCACAGTGGACATCTTATACCCTTACGCAATCAATGTAATTTAGGAGTTTTATAATAAAAGAGTCAAAGTCAAAGTAGATAGTGGGTTAGTTGGAGTTTTACATTTTTCTATTTTAACGGGCAAAAATGAAGTGCACGATTGAAAAATACAGGGAAGTTACAAAGATGCGTGGAAAATGGAAATTAAGAAATATAAGTTTTTTGTTCGACTTTTTTAACCACTCAATATTGTTCGTTATTACAACTGGAGAGTCTTTTGAGCATCAATTAAATAATGTAAAAGAGAAGAGAAAATTAATTCCCGTTCAATCATGTTATAATAATAATCATAATAATAATAATAATAATATTTTTATGGTAATAAAATTGAAAATCGAAAACTATATAATAAAAATAAAAATATAATTTATTAAAATTAATATTCTTATGGTAATTAAAATTAAAATTTCCATAAAAACAACCTATCATGGCAAGATTTTCAAAATACCAACCTCAAGATATTAAAATTAAAATAAAATCATGTTATAATAATAATATTTTTATGGTAATAAAATCGAAAATCGAGAACTATATACTAAAAATAAAATTAAAAATATAATTTATTAAAATTAATCAAAAATAAAAAAAATACTACAGCATAATTTATATAAATTAAATAAATAAACAAAAAAATCTAAATTAGTTAGAAATTATTTAAAAATAATATATGTAAAGGTAAAAAAAAATAAAATAAAAATAAAAATAAAGGATAATAAGTATTACATATTATATACATGTATATTTTGTCCATAGGCATATATTATTATTATTATCTAATTTTAAGGTCTTGACTAACTCAGACATCAAATTGGTGTATGAAACCCTCTTGTTTGTGGGACAAGGGACTCACCTCCACGCAGCGATTTGATTGCTAACTCTATAAAGGCATACATACTCTACCCCCTATGGTTTTGAACGTGTGACCTCTTAGGAGGAAACACATGCTTTTAACCATTAGGCCCACGCAAGCTGTAAATATGCAACTTCATGTGTTAATTTTTTTTTTTTAATTGAACGAGCAAGATTAAATCTAAGAAATATGCTCCAAATCTGCTTGGTTTTAGAGCTAAATGGGCAACGTAGGTTTGGGGTAAAAGGAAGCGTTCCAATGACAAATATGAGGAGTGTGAAAGGTCACAAATATTTATTAATGAAATTTGAATGGACATCGACTCGTTGATTAGTGCGGTCCTCCTCTAGCTGACCGATCGATTAATGCCCAACACCCACTCCTCCATCGAATTGATCGTCCTCCTCCTACGCGTGGTTGAGCACAACCATTTCATTAATCACTAATGTCGATTGTGTCTCAACGGTTTCATCGATCACCCATATATATGGCCAATGTTAACATGTCATACAACCATTTCATTAATCACTAACGTCGATTGTGTCTCAACGGTTTCATCGAGCGCCCATCTGTATGGTTAATGTTGCCCTGTCATTCCAGGTCATTCATTGGATTTTTCTCAAGTAAATTGGCAAAGAAGGCTCAAAAGAGCTTGTGATGCAAAACATGGTAACTCTTTTTCATCAAGTTATTTTATGATATGTATTTTGTGATCTAAAAGATTGTTCGTTATGTATTGGTTACCATATTTTTAACCTTTTCCATCTGCAATATCTGTTTGCAATCCTGGAATACCTGCATTTAGGTTGCATCCCAAAGATAATTCACAAGGATGTCAAGGCAACCGACATCCTTCTAGACTCAAATCTCCATGGAAAACTCTTTGATTTCGGTCTTTCAAGAATGAGAATCAATGGGGAAGTTTCGCATGTTACCACTATAGTGAAAGGGACCTTAGGATACCTGGATCCAGAGTATATGACATATAAAACTTGCATATTCTTGTTGTTGAATTAATTAGATTAATTGCTAAGCAAAGCACCTTGGTATTTTCTGCAAACTTTTTGATGAGGATGTTTCACATGTATTTTAACACTTAAATGTTGACGGAAAAGAGCGATGTCTATAGTTTCTGTCAAATTACAACAAAGAGAGAGAAGAGGAAACACTAAATTGATGAGATCAACCACACAACAAAATGTTTCATTATGGAGGAATATATAGATTTGATTGACAATTACAACTAACAAAATGTTCAACTAACTTCTAACTAATCCTCTAGAAAATAATTCTTAACTCAAGATTAATCTTTAACACTCCCCCTTAATCTTTAGGGTTACATTGTTTTATGCCTAACTTCTGATATTAAAATTCAAAATTAAATTTTCCTAGCGATTTGATAAAGATATCCGCTAATTGTTCCTTGGAATCACAAAATTTGAGAACACTATCTCCATTCTTGACAAGTTCACGAATGATGAAAAATAATGTCGATACATTTTATTTTTTTATGAAAGACATTATTCTTCGACAAGGAAATAGCGGAAGTGTTATCACAAAAGATTTAAATAAGTTCATTTTTTGTATATCCGAAGTCAAAGAGAAGTCTCTTTAGCCACACTGGTTGACATGATGTCGTATTCGCTGCAACGTACTCAACCTTTGTTGAAGATAACACAACTATGAGCTGCTTTTTGGATGACCACAAAATCAAATTCCTGCCAAATAGATAAGCATATCCAGAAGTGATTTTCCAATCATCAATACATCCTGCATAATCATTATCTGTATAACCAACAAGCTTACTGTCTGTAGGGGTTGTATACCATAAACCATAAGTAGTTGTACTTGCAATGTATCTTAACACCCTTTTTCCAGCTTTCCAATGACTATCTTTAGGAGATTCCATAAACCTGGAAATATAACTAGTTGCAAATGCTATATCAGGTCTAGTAGCAGTTAGATACATAATAATACCAACATGTTGTTTATACAAATTCGAATTAACATCAGTACCCACATCATTTTTACTTAACTTTGTACCAACCTCAATAGGAGTATCCAATGGTTTACACCTGTCCATCTTAAAAAATTTCAAAATATCAATAACATACTTTTGTTGACCCATAAATATACCATCATGTGTTTGTTTTACTTCAATACCTAAGAAGTATCTCATTAATCCAAGATCTGTCATTTCAAATTCATTTTTCATTGTAGTTTTTAACTCATCTAACTGCATGTTACCTATATAAATTATGTCATCAACATAAAGACATAATATAAGTATATTACCTTGATATACAAGGTGGTTTCATCGTCACTCCTTTTGAAACCATTATTTCGAAAGTAATGGTCTATTTGTCTATACCAAGCTCTTGGAGCTTTCTTCAAGCCATACAATGCTTTATTTAACCTGTGCACCTTATGTTTTTTATTTTTGACTTTGAAACTAGGTGGTTGATCAACATACACTTCTTCATTAAATACACCATTTAAAAATGTAGACTTTACATCAACTTGGTAAATTGGCCACTTGTTTTGTGCTGCAATAGCTAATACAAATCGAATAGTATCAATTCTTGCTACAGGTGAAAACGTTTCACCATAATCTATGCGAGGTTGTTGTGAAAAACCTTTGGAAACTAATCTTGCTTTATGTTTATCAACTTCACCTCTCTCATTTAAATTAGTTTTATAAACCCATTTCACACCTATATAATTTTTATCATTAGGTAGATCAACTAAATCCAAAGTTTGATTTCTTTCAATAACATCGATTTCATTATTCATTGCATCTACCCATTCTTTTTCCTTTATAGCTTCTTCAAAACAAGTAGGTAGAAATTAGAGAAATGAAAAATGTACAATATCATCAACATTGCCTTGTGCATAAATATCACTTAAGCTTCTCATTTTTGGATTATCAGAATCAAACTCAATTAAAGATGATGAACTACTGATGTTTGATGAACTGCTATGGGTTTTGTCTTGAACCTATAATCTTGGCGTGCTCGTTGTAGGTCCTTGATGTTTGTCTAACATAATAAAAGGATTAGGACAAGCATTATTCTCCATTTCATTCCAATATTTGTCTTCCATAAATATCACTGTAGAAATTATATAACTTATGTGTTATATGTCCAAGATTCTCCTGATCTCACACTATTTTAACTTCATGAAAAATACAGAATCTATTCCACCATTGATCATTTGCGGAAATTAAATCAAGATTGCAATGCACACATGAAACAATAAAAATTCACACACATTAACACAATTGTTTAATGGGAAAGCCTGAAGCTGAAAACCACAACTATCTGTATATAATATATGTCATAGATATCATATAACAATCCTCATACAAAGCTAATCATATCAAGCTCTCAGTACAATACAATCGCTACACACTAATCAGGCCTGATCTTGCAAATCCATGCAATAATCTTTGCCACCTGCTAACCTGCCTCTACTGCGTAATCCCTGCTGAATAATGGCTTTGAATGAGTTTGAATTACTCCAGCCTTGCTCATGAAATCCTCATTGGCATCTCCACTGAGTGTTGGATGCAATCAATGCATCACTATAGTCACAACTGATAGTCACACTTGCTCTTTCACCTATCTCTCCATCCAGAAAGCGCATACATACATGAGTTAGCCCAGTCTTATTTATTCAGTTGTTCAATAGTTATATTTAATTAGATCATTCTTCTGTCAGGCCACTCCTCACTAGTGTATCATTCAGTTAGACTAGATACAACTAGCTCAACTAAGTCTAACTGAGTTAAACTAAATACAACTCCACCAACTACTTCTCCAACTCCACCAAACTCTGTCACATGAGTTCTAACTGAATTCCTCCATGCAATAGCTCCAGTAAACCCTCAGGAATAACGTAATTCCTTCTGTCAGCTGCTATGCCACATTTTTGCACTTAACTAAAGTGCTCCAAGAGAATAAGATAATGTTTAGAGTCCAAATATTATTAAGAGTTAATAATATTCGAAATATCTATTTTTATACTGGCAGTCTAAAAATAGACTCTGCCCAATATGTCTAAAAATAGAAGTCCATCTATTTTTCCAACTTGACCAACCATACAAAAATAGCATCCTGCAACTCATAGAATATGATCGACATGTCTAAAAATAGACGTTGCGCCAAAAATAGCCTGCGGGCCCACTTAGTGAAGGCGACTCTTTTCACTAAGCTCATCATCTTGTTGAATCTCAACACTCCCTCTCAACAAGATAGGGATTATCTGCCACTCCGATCCTGTCTCTATGGTATTCGAATTTGGTCCTGGTGAGTGCCTTCGTCAGAATATCTGCATCCTGATCCTCCGTAGGAATGTAAGAAAGCAACATGATCTTCCGCTGCACACAATCTCTGATATTATGGTACCAGATGTCAATATATTTATATCTGTCATGAAATACTGGATTAACCGAGATTTTAATGCAACTTTGATTATCACAATATATCACAGTAGGATCTAAGTGAGAACTGAACAAACCGACCAGGATCTTCCTCATCCATATAGCCTCGCATGTAGCCAGACTTGCTGCCATGTACTCAGCCTCCATTGAACTGAGTTCCAAGGATCTTTGTTTCCTGCTGTAGATGTGATACTGAAAATCCCTCCAGATGTGCTCTTTCTATCCGTTGGGCTTCTTGCCTAATCTGCATCCGTGAAGCCATGTAGCTTCACCTCATCCGACTATCTGTACCACAATCCATACCCAAATGTTCCCCTGAGATACCTCAGGACATGCTTGCCTGCCTTCTAAAAGAGCTTGGTAGGCTTCACCATCTCTTGTGAAAGCTAGTTCACAACATAGCATATGTCCGGTCGTGTATTGACTAAATACATGAGCGAACCAGCCAACTGTCGATAAACAGTGGCATCCACTACCTCTGCTGATGTAGCATCCTCTTTCCTCCAACCACCAGGAAGAGGAGTGTCGATAGGCTTGCAGCCTTGCATGTGAAACTTCTCTAGTATCTCCCGGGCATACTTGCCTTGAGACACAAATAGTTCACCTTTCCGCTGCCAGATTTCCAATCCCACGAAATAATGAAGGAGGCCCAAGTCCTTCATCTCGAACTCCTTTGCAATATCTGCCTTGCATGAGTGTATCAACAATTCATCTCCTGTTAGTATTAAATCATCTACATAAAGCATAATGATCAAAAGCTTACCCTCCACCACAATCTGATATAGGTTTGGATCCGCCTCACTCTTGGCGAAACCAAGTCCGGTGAAATAACTGTCTATCCGTGTGTACCAAGCACGAGGTGCTTGTTTCAGCCCATATAGTGCTCTTTTGAGCCTGAACACATGCGACTCATTGCTGAAGATTTTGAATCCTTCAGGTTGCTCAATGTACACCTCCTCCTTAATGATTCCATTGAGGAACACAGTCTTCACATCCATCTGATGAATGTGCCAACCCATCTGCATTGAGAGAGCAAGGATGGTCCGTATGGAAGAATACCTTGTGACAGGTGCAAAGGTCTCTTCATAGTCGGTCCCCTTGATCTGTGAGAAGCCCCAAGCAACAAATCTTGCCTTATACTTCTCAACACTACCATCAGCAGCTTGCTTCACTTTGTAGATCCATCTCTAACCTACCACTGATTTCCCTTCCAGCCTTGGGACAATCTCCCATGCAATGTTTCTGACAATCGAATCATACTCTTCCACCATGGCATCTACCCATGCGGGATCCTCCATAGCTTCCTCGAAAGAGGATGGATACGTCACAATACACTTGCTCATTAGAGCCATGTATCCAGTAAATCGGTCAGGTGACTGTCTCTGTCTGCACTGTGATGTAGGAACTCCTACATTCTGCACTGCTTCAAGATTCAGTCGCTCAGCTTCTGTAGTGTGCTTCTACCCTCTGATGTTTGGCGTTGCATGAGTGGTTTCTTCCACTCCATGAACCTCCTCTTGTGGCTGATCCACATCTTGAGGCTCATCTTTAGGAACAAGTAGCTCCTCCCTTGCATGCAAGTGTAGCTCCCTATTAAGCGACAACTTCATGGCTTTCTCCTCATGAAATTTGATATCCCGTCGCACAACAGTCATCCGACTGTCTGGAAAATACACACGATAATTGTGGGGTGTTTTTGTGTACCCCACAAATATCCCAACCTCTGCGGTCAGCTCCAGCTTCTTCCTAGCATCCTTTGTTACATGAATGTAACAGGTGAGCCAAAAATCTTCAAATGAGAAATATCAGGCTTCTTACCAGAAAACGCCTCTTCAGGTGTACTCATGCCAAGTACTCTATGAGGACAACGGTTTTGCACATAAATCGCAGTGTTGCATGCCTCATCCCACAAGTGTATGGGAAGGCCCTTATCATGCAACATCGCCCGTGCAACACCCACGATCATTCTGTTCTTTCTCTCCGCGACCCCATTCTGCTGTGGGGTATGAGGCACTACGAGTTCTCTTCGAATTCCTTCTTTGCTACAGAAGTCTTTGAATTCGCTAGATATGTATTCACCACCATTATCACTCCTTAAAGCTTTCACTTGTTTCCCCAACTCTTTCTCAACCAGTGCCTTGAACTCTCAGAACTTTGAGTATGTCTCGCTCTTCTTCTGCATGAAGAAGATCCAGCACTTACGAGAAAAGTCATCAACAAATATCACATAATACCTGTGCTTTGTTGTTGAAGCAACCGAGAAAGGTCCACACACGTTTGTGTGAATTCTCTCAAGGATCATCAAAGCACGACTATCCTTCTCATGAAAAGTGGTATTCACAAAATTTCCCAAAGTACATCCCTTGCACTGACTGACTGTGCAAGTGTACCTTTGGGAAGCCTGGTAGAAATCTGCTGCAAAATTTTCAAAGCACCATGGTGAAGATGGCCCAATCTCCTGTGCCACAATTTGCCCTCGTCCCAGCTCACCACTCCTTTTGCTTTGCCTGCCATTGCTACGCAACCATCTACCTACAATTGATAAATATTCTTAACTCGAATCCCTATCCTCCTTGTTTGACCCGTTTTTTTATGCTGAAGGAAAGATTTTCCCTCACTGAAAACAACATCATAACCCTTGTCTTCCAACATCACCACGAAGATCAGATTCTTCTTCAATCTTGGAACATGCATGACATCCTTTAAGATGAAAGGCTTACCGGACTCCCTCTCAAAGGAAATGGTCCCGATACCAGTCGCGCTATATCTACCATCATCGCCCATCTCGATGTGCACTCCAAGATCCTTTTCATCCAGATCACTAAACAAATATTTGTCTCCGGTCATATGGAAAGACGCACCACTATCAAGAAACCACACCGATCCCATCACACTTGAAACCAAGCATGAGATCAAAGAAAAATCCAGCTCAAACTGTGAGGCTAAGGCCTCTCTAGCTACAGATCCAGTAGCCTGCTTATTCTTCTTCTTCTGTGGACAGTTAGTGGCGAAATGCCCGTGCTGGTGACAATGAAAACACTTCACCTTGGACAAATCCTGCTTCTTGCCTTTAGCACCGGATTGAGAAGAATTTTTCTTCCCCTTCTCTTTCCTTAATTTGGCAGCCAAAGCACAATTTTCTTCATCTTCATTCTTCGATGAAGATCCATCCCTGGTACCCCGCCTTATCTCCTCCTACACAAGATCCGACCAAAGTCGCTCCCATCCTGGCAGTTTCTCTCGTCCATTGACAGAGTCTTCGTAGCTATGTCAACTTTTCAGAAGCCCAAGGAAAGCCAAAATCACCAAGTATTTTTCATCAATAGTAACCCCCACACTTCCCAGCTCATCCTTGCAGTGGAAAAACTTCGTGAGGTATTTTGGTATACTGTCGCCTTTCTCCATTTTTATTTTTCTGAGCTTGTCTTTAAGCGCCAACTTCCTCTGGTCACTTCTGCTTTGGAACAAATATATCAAAGCCTTCCACATTAAGAATGGAGTGGCTTTCCCGTGAAGGTTGGACACAATTTGGTCCTTCACACCTTCCAACAGAATCCTTCGACACATTTCTACCTTCTTTTGCCATGTGTCAAGTGCGGCTACATCGCTAGAACCCAGCTTAGGAACATTGCTATCGATGAACTCCTTCAACCCATTATCATCCAGCACCGCCTCCATCTTGTCCTTCCATGCTATGTAATTCAAGCTACCATCAAGGGCATACGCCAATCACAATCCCTTGAAAGACATTTCAATGAATGCTCGACTTCGACACCAAGAAAACACTGCAGCAAATTCGAATTCCACCAGCACAAAACTCAACCGCTTCAATAATTGCAATCTCCTCCAATGATCAACTGCTCTGATACCATGTAGAAATTATATAACTTATGTGCTATATGTCCAAGATTCTCCTAATCTCACACTATTTTAACTTCATGCAAAATACAGAATCAATTCCACCATTGATTATTTGCGGAAATTAAATCAAGATTACAATGCACACATGAAACAATAAAAATTCACACACATTAACACAGTTTTTTAACTGGAAAGCCTGAAGCTGAAAACCCCAAATATCTATATATAATATATTTCATAGAGATCATGTAACAATCCTCATACAAATCTAATCATATCAAGCTCTTAGTATAATAGAATCGCTACACACTAATAAGGCCCGATCTTGCAAATCCATGCACCAATATTTGCCACCTACTAGCCTGACTCTACTGCACAATCCCTGCTGAAGAATGGCTCTAAATAAGTTTTAATTACTCCAGACTTGCTCACACAATCCTCATTGGCATCTCCACTGAGTGTTGGATGCAATAAGTGCATCATTATAGTCACAACTGATAGTCACACTTGCTCTTTCACATATCTCTCCACTGGTCTCCACTGAAATTGCCATGCACTATAGTTAACTGATGTATTGTTTAGTTGATTAATGAGTTATTATTTAGTGAATTAATTAACTAATTAATTCACTCCACTCTCACTAGTGTATGATTCAGTTAGACTAGATACAACTAGCTCAACTGAGTCTAATTGAGTTAATCTAAATACAACTCCACCGACTACTTCTCCAACTCCACCAAACTCTATCACATGAGTTCTAACTGAAGTCCTCCATGAAATAGATCTAGTAAACCCTCAGGAATAGCGTAATTCCTTCTGTCAGCTGTTGTGCCATAACTGTGCACTTAACTGAAGTGCTCCAAGAGAATAAGATAATGTTTAGAGTCCAAATATTATTACGAGCTAATAATATTCTACATATCTATTTTTAGACTGGTAGTATGAAAATAGACTCTGCCCAATATGTCTAAAAATAGAAGTCCATCTATTTTTCCAACTTGACCAACCATCCACAAATAGCATCCTGCAACTCATAGAATATGATCGACATGTCTAAAAATAAACATAGTCTAAAAATAGATTTTGCGCCAAAAATAGCCTGCGGGCCCACTTAGTGAAGGCGACTCTTTTCACTAAGCTCATCATCTTGTTGAATCTCAACAATCACGTCCTGACTTACGGAAAATTTATTAGTAATATGATTAAACAATCAATATGCTATATATTGGTCACTATACTCTATAAAGATATACTTTTCGCTCCTATCATCAAGCTTCTTTCTTAATTTTTCTGGAACATGAGCGAAAGAAATACAACCAAAGACTCGAAATTATGGAACAGTTACCTTTTATCCACTCCATGCTTCTTCAGGTACAAGAATTTGAACACTAGAATTTGGAGATCTATTCAAAATATACACCGAAAATGCAACTTCTTCAGCCCATAAATCTTTGGACAAATTTCATGTTTTGAGCAGACTTTGAGCCACATTCATAATTTTATTATCTTTTTTTGTGAATTCATTCTATTGTGGAGTATAACTGGTTGTCATATGTTTTTTAATACCATGTTGTTTACAAAAATCAATGAATTCGTTATATTCATACTCACCTCCTTTATCAGACCTGAGAACTTTAATAAACTTGCCACTCTGTTTTTTAGCTTTGGATTTGAACTGCTTGAACTTAGAAAATGTTTCAGATTTGTATTTAATGAAATACACCCAAATTTTCCGGCTAAACTCATCAATAAATGTAATAAAATAGAAATTTCCACCTATTGATTGTGCTTTCATACGACCACATAAATTTGTATGCACTAACTCTAGTAGTTATTTTTCTCTATAAGAGGCTGATGAAAAACTATCTCACTTATTTTTACCCATTATAAAACTTGTACAAAAAGAGATATGATCAGACAAGTTAGGCAAACCTTTCACCATAAATTGTCTTTGCAATAGACTCATACTATTAAAAGGTAAATGACTATATCGCAAATTCCACAAGTCAGTGTCATTTGGTGTTGAAACATTATGTGCATACAAATTCTCACTTCTCATTTATAATTGATACAACTTGTTCTTTTTCATAGGAATATTTGCAACAAGATATTTATGTTGATCATAACTCGTTCAAGTAGTGTTGTGAAAGCTAACATCATAACCATGTGCATCCAACTGACCAACACTCAAAAAATTATGCTTGAAATTGGGTACATATTAAACATCATATATATTCTTCACCACATTTTGTTTGGTTAAGACAAGCACAACACCCTTTCCTGAAGCTTTGACTTAGCGATCATCATCGAAAACAATAAAGTAACTTAAAGATGTATCAAGATATGAAAACAAATCACTATGACCAGTCATATGATTACTACATCTGTTGTCTACCAACCAAATATCCTTATTAGGTACTTGCATAGTCACTTGGCATGCCAGAAATAAATCAGATGTTTCACACTCAGTGTTTGTGAAATTGGATTTGTTTTTACTTAAAACAAAATGTAAATTTCGACATTCAGACTTATAATGGCCATATTTTTTACAATAGTGACCTTGAATTTTTTTATTTATCTATCCACCTATGACCATGATCAGTTTGAGACTACTCTGAATGTGTTTGAGTTACCTTTGATTTATCATCTGACTCAAAATGTCCTCTTCCTCTTCCTTTCCTGTCACAAAAACCTTTGCTTCTACCTCTATCCATAGAAACTTTAGATTTTAAAACATGCTCTAAAGTACTGAGATCTAAATTAATTCTTGCTTCATGAGCCAATAAAGAACCTATTAATTCTTCCACATACAATTTTGTTAATTCCTTCGACTCAAAAATGGTAACTATCATGTCAATTTTTTTGGGTAATCTTCTAAGAACCTTTTCAACAATTCTTTTATCTTCTATTTCTTTACCATTCATCCAAAGTTGATTAACAAGACCCATAAATTTAGTCATGAACTCATCAATTTTTTTTTATTTCGTCATTTTAAGTGTTTCAAAATGAGTTCTGAGAGTTTGTAATTTTACCATCTTTACCTTCTCATTACCTTGATAACCAACTTTATATATATCCCATATTGTTTTAGCAGTCTTTGTTCCATTGATTCTAGGAAAATTAGAGTCATACAAATAATTTAAAATACAAGACATAGCTCTACCTTCTTTCTGTTTAAGTTCATAAAATTGTCTTCTTTGAGCATCATTAATAGCAGCTATAAAATTTTCATCAGGTTCTATGAACCCTAATTCTATAGTATCCCAATAACCTAAATCTTGTAAGCATGCTTACATTTTAAGACTCCAAAAATCATAATTCTTCCACTAAATAATGGCTTAGGGATTGCAAACTCACTTTTCGAAGCCATGTTTAAAAATATCAAAATAAATAGGGCAAATATACTTTCATTGAGGGTGTTTAATATTGCAATATTAGCATTTAGAAGTTAAATTTGAGAAAAATCCAAAATATTTTCATTGAGTTATGGGATCTCATATGCCATTCCCAAAACATGAATTGAAAATCGATATATCCAAGACTATGTGTGAAACTGTGTGCAAAACCATAACCGTGGTCCAATACCACTTATTAGGAAGGTAATTGGGAACTCTCATGGGATATTCAACTCATTTATCGAAACATATTATCATTTATGAATTTTTTTTATATCCATGCATGGTGGAATATCATAAACAAAAGCCAGCAGAAATATGTTTACCATAAGATCTCAAATGAAATACTTGTCATATTCCAATGTATGAACGGAGGGCATAATTTCTTAACCAACAAGCAACAATAACAAATCTTCAAACAATCGACGACAGAATGGGATATCCGCTCGAATGCCACAGCGACAGGGCTCAATCATTCACGGAGAAATGGGTTGAATGTAGCAGTGGCATCATTCAAGGAGAAATGGGTCACTCACAACAGCGATAGGTCCTTTCGCAATGGAGACAAGGTCATTGGGTGTTGTGGCTACGGGTTTCAAATCCCTCCACCCTGATCAACCTCAACAGAGTCACACCAGGATCTGTGGGATTCAAAAACCTTCCTGAAGTCTTAGACTGTAACGGGGGTGGTGAAATCAAAAACACCGATCACGCCATGCTACCAAGTTATTTCAAATTACACGTTGTGCCACAGATGATGTACAACGACCCTCACACCAGAATCTTCCCCTAGCTTTGATACCATGACAAATTATGACAAAGAGAGAGAAGAGAAAACATTAAGTTGATGACAGCAACCACACAGAAAATTTTTTCATTATAGAGGAATATATACATTTGATTGACACTTACCACTAACAAAATGTTCAACTAACTTCTAACTTATTCTCTAGAAACTAATTCTTAACTCATGATTATCTTTAAGAGTTTCGAGGTAGTTTTGATGGAGATCATTTGTTATAGAGAGCCCATAAATACAAAACTATCGAAAGAGGAATTGAACCTTCTTTGATGGGTAAGGAATCTTATGAGTAAACACCATTTTAATCCATTATTAATATGAGAAAAAGCATATTACCATTAATATCATAATATGATTTCGTCATGTATCACCTTTTTCTACATACTAACAATAACAATTATCCCCATATACCGTAGGTGAAAACGTATGTGGAGATGGATGAAATTCCTGGAAAGTGAAACCATATGTGGAGATGGATGAAATTCCTAGAAAGATCGGGGAAATCATAGAAAAGAGATTGGGTGGAAATTACGACATCAAATCCATCCATCACGTTGCCAAATTAGCGATTCGGTGTGTTTAGGTCGAGCCAATGTTTAGGTCGAACATCATTGAGGTGGTAGCGGAGATGAAAGAAGCTATAAAACTTGAGAAGGATAATGCTTCTCTAATTTCAGAGATTGATATCAAATATGAATATTTAGGCACTGGCCTAGTCTGTTTATCTATGGATTCGAGTGGACCTAAGGAAATGGAGTTTACTGGAAGTAGCTCCAAGCTGCATACAGTATCGCAAGGAGGATATGATGATTTAGGCGCTAGCAGCTCCAAGCTACCTACAATACCTCAATATTGTTGGAATATGTAATTCCTACTTGTCTTTGGTTGTGACTTTTTATGTATAGAGTCTGTTCCTATTCCATAGGAGTTAGCTAAATCTAGGTTCCTTGTTTGGTGTGTGGTTGAGATATTCTCTCAACCAACCTTATTGTGTGTCCAAGATAGTTTTCTTATCTTGAGACTATATTTGATGTATATATTTGTAATTCTTTTGATTAATATAATACAATGTGCATACCTAGATTTTATCTTGGTATCGGAGCCCATACGGGCCTGGAGCCCGTCCTGAGTTGAGGGAAATAAAAGAGAGTATATTGTGTTTTTTTTTTTTTTTTTTTTTTGTCCATTCGTCTAGGCAGAGGTGTATTGGAGCACATGGTGGTTTCGTGGAGAGTGCAGAAACATGGAGCGTACATGGGAGTGACAAAAGTTTCTTAGTGTTGTGCGAATGATGTGATTGCAGATTTCACCTACCCACCGGAATCCAATCTAGAGGAGTTTTCTTGCAGAGGTTGTTGGGGAAGTCCCCTAACAATATTCATAAGGATGCTACGAGGAGTTTTGACAGGAGGAGATCGTGACTCCAACGCTATGAATTACGATAAGATTTCGTGACTATAGGACCGAGGGTGCATCCTGAATTCTTTGTGGTCACTCCAAGAAATTTTCGATCACTGAAAGAGCTAGGAAGAGGAGGAGCAACACCTTGTTACATGTACGTCTAAGAGAGGCGATATGAGCATGTGAAGTTTCTATTTCCCATTGTGTGGAGGTTCGACAGAACAGTGGTCGACCAGATATTATTGCAGAATAGTTATTTGTGGACTAGTTGGACAGTGCAACCATTACATATTGTATTTTCTCTCTATTCTTCAATGGAGAGACATAGAGAGGTGTATTTGTAGAGGAGGAGCGACGGTCAAGAAGAGCGCGTTGTGTATGTGAAAGGCTGAGAGCGATTTGCATTGGCGGTATGGTGGCCTGCCCATCTAGGTTGTTGTGTAATCATTCCCACTAGTGGAGACTATTTTGTAACCCTGCATTGATTGTTCCCTGTTGGAGAGTCCAACCAAATGTGACAGGAGCTGAGACCATCGAAATCATGGTGTGTTGCGGAGAACATAGATCCTTTGACAATCGCTTCTCTCGGATCTAGTTTGATTCATACCATCGACTGAAAATTATTTTGGTGAGTGATTCATAGCAGAGGTCACATAGAAATATGAGGTGAGGTAGCAGTTACATTCCACTCGTGTATCTACGTGTCGGGTGTGAGATATATGGAATGTATCTAAAGGAAAATACTGAAGACTCTTACAGAGTCTGTATGCGCTGATTCTCTTGAAATCGGAAAGCATTAGAGTCATTCCATAAATAATATTTTGATAAGTCACAATCCATTGTGTCAAATAGTTTGTAGCGGAAGCATGGTGCTGTGGCATGGCTGGAGAACCATAATGAAGATATATTCTCTCCCTTCATTCAGATGTTGAAATATTGGCCTTCTTAGTTCTTTGGGAAATGACTCCTTCAACAGATATTGGTTCTGAGACACTTACTAGAAGTGTTATCATGCAATGTGCAGAGGATATTGGTAATGACATAAAGCAGGGAATTGTGCAGAAAAAGGGGGCAACGTGCGTGACTAGTGAGATGGTTCAATTTGGCCGACTTGAAGGAGGAGAAGGCTGGAGAGGCTTCAGGAAGCGGAGGTACCATTGAAGTTGATGTTGGGATTTGTGTTTTTCATCCTCTCGAGGCATGCTTTTGGTGCCAGAGATGCGGGGTTCCTTATGATAATTGTCCACGGGGCTCATAGGCCAATCTCGGATTACACGCTGCGCATCTGGGATATGGATTGCTTCAGGTATTTCATACTTGTAGTACTCTGTATGTATTGAAGACCAAATACACATTTTCTTTTTTTGTGTTTTTTGAACCCTCTGTTTGAAGCATGTTGAGTGTGGATAGCTCAATTGAGGAGCCAAGATGTATTATCACGAATAGATTAAGCGGTCCAGCATTGAACTAGAAGAATGGTGTAGAAATGATCAATGGAAAAATGAAAAATTCTAGTCAATAGGGGGTGCTCGCTTGGCAGCTGTCTTGCAAGGATTTTTATTTGTCCTTGTTGCATTAAAATCTCAGATTGATATGATGCCTGTTTGATGTAGTATTCTCGTCAGAGTGGACTTGGAAACTTGGTACGTTGAATTGTGTGTTGTTGTGTTAGTAAGCACAGACTTGGGCCATCGGTGAATGAGATGGTGTTCGAGATGATCGGTTTCATCTGGTAGAAGAGAAGGAAATTTGTCATGCAACGAGATGAATTTTGACCAAATTTGAGAAGAGTTGTGTCAAATGGGTTTCCGGGTGTAGAGGAGTCAATCCGGGTTGAAGGTTGAATGCATTGTTATCATGGTCTCGTGGAGCGGTGAAGTGTGGTTCAACATATTTGTTGTAGTGGCTCAAGGAAGTGTGGTGAGCTGCCTGGACGTGACCCTATTCCTGTTCGTATACTAGAGCAACCTCTGATGAGCTACACAACAGCAATGTGGTGAGTTACAGTTGATGCCAGTGTTTTTTTTGCAGTTTTTGTGGCTAAGGAGGGAGACAAGGTGAAGATGAAACTAAAAGTTCCAACATATTTTCTTTGATGAAACAAATTGTCTTTGTGAATTATTTTGTTTTCATGTTGAGCCTGATCAACTTAACATGTAAATGCATTCATGTAAATCTGGTTGAAAATTATTTGTAAGGTTTGTGGTGATATTTAGTGTCTTTGTTGGAACTGGCCATTCCAATAATAGAAAATTTTATTTGCAGAAATGATTTACTACCAGATATGATGAAGACACTGACAGTGAAAATGGCATCAAAGGATAGTGGTTGGATCTACATAAGGGATTGGAGGAAGATGGACAACCGAGTTTGTGTGAGTTTTTGTAAGCATGTCTAGGATGTTTTTGTAGTGGTCTGTGTAGAGTATGTACCTAGTAACTCCAAGATTTGGAGTTTTGTTGTAAGCCTTGTAAGGCATGTGTATCCCAGTAAAAGTTTGTGGTAATCTCAAAACCACTTTGTAATTACAGGTTCGTGGTCAGCCAGAAACCATTTTGCAGTGTCGGTTTGTGGTCAGCCAGAAACCACGTGTAATATTGAAGTGGACTAAAAATAGCTTTGTTCCAGTGTTCGTCCACTGATGAAGAGATCCGGTGAAAGGTCGCCGATGAAGAGATCTGGTGAAAGGTCGTCAATGAAGACATCTGGTAAAAGTTTGCGAAAGTGATCTAAGACAGATCTACTGCCAGTGAGAGTTCACCGATGAAGGAAGAGCATGGTTATGGGTCATCCGATAAAACCCATGTTGGAGGGGGATCTATAGATACAGGTACATGTATGCAGTGATAATGGTTGACAGAACCATGTATGTGAAGGACATCCTACGAGACTAGCGGTTGCAGCGGTTGGTACCCATGCATTCCGGTGGATGTTTGCTCCTTTATATGGACGTCGACATATCCTTTGTTATGTTTGACCACAACTAGATTTTGCAAAGTGATATTGAGACAAGTAGTCATTAAGGGGGTGTGTTGGAATATGTAATTCCTACTTGTCTTCGGTTGTGACTTTCTATGTATAGAGTCTGTTCCTATTCCATAGGAGTTAGCTAAATCTAGGTTCCTTGTTTAGTGTGTGGTTGATATATTCTCTCAACCAACTTATTGTGCATCCAAGATAGTTTTCCTATCTTGAGACTATACTTGATGTATATATTTGTAATTCTTTGGATTAATTTAATACAATGTGAAAACCTAGATTTTTTCTAATATGGATGATGGTAAGTTCACGTGATGGATATCGATAGAGTGTGGACTAGGAAAACCATTCTAAGAGATCGCCACACTAAGTGACTTTAGGATAGTGTAGGTCAGGCCTAACATGGAACAAGCTCTTCATTTTGGAATTTTGTATTTGGATTTAGTTTGGTTATATGCTACCCATATAAAATATAGTCTATTATGTGTATCCATATGATGGTCAAGGAGTTATCTTCCATTCATATTTAGAATATATTTAATTGTTATTAACTTAAATAAATTTATTTGGTTTTCGATGGCAAGAAATCTTCACATAAATATTTTGTTTAAGAATATTTAATTTTTTTGGGTTATGTACTCATATTTAATGTTATGTCTACCAAATGAATATATTTAGAATATATTTCATTGTTATTAACTTAAATAAATTTATTTGGTTTTCGATGGCAAGAAATCTTCACATAAATATTTTGTTTAAGAATATTTACTTTTTTTGGGTTATGTACTCATATCATCATATTAAATATAGAGTTATAAATTATAAATATAGAGTTATCAAAATTCCCAATAACCTCACTCTTTATTCACATTTCGAAGCTTTTAAACATATTGCACATAACAAAGGAACACCTAAATTAAGTTTACATGTAACTTAAGGTTGAAGTATTATGCACATTCAGGAGTATGTGTTTCTATGTAATGGTTATAAAATTTATAGACATTTAAATGTGTTTCACAATACGATTTGGAAACAACATCCTTTGGATTTGGATTTTAGTGGATTTCATTAAAAACACACATTCAACATAATATCCACACCTCAAATTTATTCAAAGTTATTGAGGTTGATGTCAATAACCACCAAATATATGCAATTGATTATGATGATAAATGTGGAAAAAATGTCCATGAGATATTCCAATGGAGACTCCTCCCATCATACATGATTATATGTTCTACTTTATTCTTGTGTTTATTGAATTAGGAAATACATTTAAACAAAAAGAAAGAATGAAACTAAATGAAATTGAATCAATCATACATAGATAAATAAACAAAGGATTTACGTGGTAAAACCTTGACAGGATGTCAAGGAAGCCTCCACGGGGCAAGGGATTGGAAACTATATTAATCAACAATGATTCTCCTCTTCTTACAAGCCTCTCAGGCCATCCAATTTAATCTGGGCTATTTCATTATTATAACTTCATTTCGTTATACAACCAATTAACAGGTAATAAGTAAATTTCCCCAAAATTATATTATTTTACATTTTTTGTCATATTTTAACAAACTCCACCTTGACAACAATTTTCCTAATCCCTTGCCCATGCCCATTCATCATATTTTCTGTAAGCTAAGAGAAGCGATACACCATCTTAGCTTCTCTACTGTAACTGGCTTCGTGAATATATCTGCATGATTTTCCTGTGTATGAACCTTCTTGAGAACTACTTTTCCGCCTTCGATTACATGTCTCACAAAGTGATACCTTACATCGATGTGCTTGGTCTTGCTATGATAGGCTAGATTTGTAGCCAAATGAATAACACTCTAACTGTCACAGAATACATTCACTTTCTCCTGCGTCCTTCCAATCTCATCAAGCATATCTTTTAACCAGATTGCCTCTTTACATGCATCTAAAGCAGCTATATACTCTGCTTCAGTAGTGGACAAAGCAACTGTCTCTTGAAGCTTTGACATCCAACTGATTTCTCCACCTGCAAGAGTAAAAACATAACCTGTAGTAGACCTCCTTTTGTCCAAATCACCTGCATAATCAACATCCACATATCCGCAGACTGAACCTTCACGACCATCAAAGCTGATGCAATGGTCACTTGTGCCTCTCAAATACGGAGGCACCCATTTCACTGCTCGCCAATGTTCTTCTCCTGGATATGCCATGAACCTACTGACAACTCCAACTGCATGTGAAATGTCAGGTCTTGTAGATACCATCGCATACATTAAGTTTCCTACCGCATTTGCATATGGTACACAAGATATATACTTATTTTCTTCATTAGTTCTAGGACTTAAATCTGAAGAAAGCTTAAAATGGGAAGCTAATGGAACATTAGCAGGTTTCACATTGTTCATAATGAACTTTTTAAGTACTCCCTCCACATACTTCTGTTGTGATAACCAAAACTTACCATTATTCTTGTCTCTATGCATCTCCATGCCCAAGATATGTTTTTCCGCTCCAAGATCCTTCATATCAAATGTCCTAGAAAGTTGAACCTTTAACTATTGATTTCTTCCATTATTTTTCTTGCAATAAGCATATCATCAACATACACCACCAAGATAATGAATATGCCATTGAAACTTTTGAAGCATACACAATGATCATACTCACTTCTGATAAAATTCTAGCTCACCATGAAGGAATCAAACTTCTTGTACCATTGCCTAGGCGACTTCCTCAGGCCATACAATGATTTCCTGAGCTTGCAAACTAATATTCTACTGTGACCTTGTACAAAACCTTCTGGATGATCCATATATATCTCTTCATCCAAATCACCATGAAGAAAGGTTGTTCTAAGATCGAACTGTTCTAACTCGAGATCAAGTAATGCAGTTAATGCTAACACAATACGAATAGAAACAAGTTTAATGACTAGTGAAAAAATCTGATGAAAATCAATACCTTCAACCTAAGAATATCCTTTTGCAACCAGCCTCGCCTTATACCTCTCAATACTTCCACCAAATTTTCTCTTCAACTTGAAGACCCATTTGCACCCAACAACGCTTCTCCATTCAAGAAGTTCTACAAGATCCTAGGTATTTTTCTTGGCTAACGAATCCATTTCTTCTTCCATAGCCTTTTTCCAAATCTCGCTATCTACATCATCTATTGCTTCCTGATAACAAGAAGGTTCCCCGTCTTCAGTAATCAATGCAAAAGATGAAGCAAAATCTTCATACCTTTTGGGTGTTTTTCTTTCCCTTGTAGACCTTCTTAGAGTGACTGGTAGCTGAATTGGTTCTAGAATTTCTCCAGTTTCCTTTGCTTCTCCACCTTTTTCATCAGAAGTCTCTCCTTCCTTTCAACTTTCTGGAAAAGGTTTAGTCTCCAATTGAATCTATTGATTTGGCGATGCCTGTTCCTGTTCAAATTTTCCAACATCTTATTTTAGAATAGAAGATTCATCAAATGTTACATCTCTACTAATGACTATCTTCTATGAAGAACGATCCCACAACCTATATCCTTTCACTGCATAATCATACCCAAAAAAGACACAACATTTCGATTTTGCATCTATTTTGAATGTTGATTTCTAAGAATAAGAGTATAGGTATCACAACCAAAAATATTCAAACAAGAATAATCACAAGACTGACCTGACCAAACTTCTTCGGGAATTTTATAGTTTATAGCAACTGAAGGTGATCTATTAACTAAGTAACAAGTAGTAGATACTGCTTCTACCCACAACTCCTTTGGCAAGTTAGCATTGTTATTATGCTTCTGGCTCTTTCAATAAGAGTTTGATTCATCCATTCAACAATGCCATTTTGTTGAGGAGTATAAACAACAGTTTTATGTCTAAAAATCCCTTCATCCTTACAGAATTATTCAAATTCTAAAGAAGTAAATTCACCGCCATTTTCAATTCTTAAACATTTAATTGATTTGTCTGTTTTCTTTTCAACCATTGCTTTAAATTGTTTAAAAAAATTAAATACATCAGTTTTTTTTTTCAACATATAGACCCAAACTTTCCGAGAGAAATCATCAATAAGTGTTAAGAAATATAATGCACCTCCATAAGACACAGTAGGAGATGGTCCCCATTGATCAGAATGAATGTAGTCTAAAATATGTTTACTATTATGATTACCAATCTTGAACCTTTGTTTACATTGTTTTCCAAACACGTAATGTTTACAAAAATCAAACTTCAAGGATTTCAAATCAGGAAGCAACTTGTAGTTCATTAGTACTTGAAGACCTTTCTCGCTCATGTGACCCAACTGCTGATGCCATAGACGAGAACCATCTTCTTATTTTTTTGATACAATCGCTGCTTCATTAACTTGAGTGCTTCCTTTGAGTCTGTACAGATTTCCGACCTTTTCAGCCTTCATAACCACCAAGGATCCTTTTGAGATTTTAGCACTCCATTATGACCTGTAAATATATACCCATTCGAATCCAAAACTCTTAAAGAAATCCAATTTTTCTTTAGTTCAGGTACATGCCTAACATCAGATAATATTTTAACTATATCATCATACATTTTAATTTTTACATTTCCCATCCCAACAGTCTGACAAGATGCATTATTTCCCATGAATACATAACTACCATTTACTGCTTCATATGAAGTAAACCAACTTCGGTGCGGACTCATGTGATGAGAAGCACCAGATTCTAATAGCCAATTTTCAGCATCTTGAGAGACATTACAAATAGGGAGAGCTTCAGCAGTTGTTGGCGAGAAAACAAGTCTCGCAGGCAAGACCCAGGTTCGGGGATTGGGGCCAACAAAGGAGTCTATTGTATTCTATAACCACGCTGGCATTTTCACCCTACTCCGGAGAGCAGAGAGTCTCACCGGAGGCGTGTCGCGACCACATGCAGAAGGGGAACAGACTGGTAGTGGCGGATGGATCCGCAACTCGAAGTTAACATAGAATCATTTGCATACATAACATCATACATAGAAGATCTTCTCAGAACATTATGCAGATACTAAGCAAATAAAATTTTAAGGTACCACAGACATCATGCATGCATGTAACTCATATAAAAAGACAACAACCTCCAAGTATATTAATAACCTTCAGTTGGATCCATAGTTACATCGCTTATCAGGAAGAGCTTACAGTTCTATTAGAGACGTCCCACAGGACAGAGAGATAGATAATACAGCCATGATAGATCAATAGAAGCCTAGGAACTACAAGGATATCGTGCTTAGGACAGAGCTCTCATGCAGCATCTGCTCGATCCTCTTCAATCCCTCTGCATCCATGCATGATCTCCTTTTCAACTGGGTGATGGCATATTTATTCACCCGCCAATGCAACTGCTAGTTCCTCTTGTGTTCTTCTTCAGCTGCTTTCGGCTTCTTTCTGTTGCCTATGAGTTCCGCTATCTGTTCTCTGCCATATCTTCTCTTCATATGCACTTATCTGTGTCAGCCTCATTAGCTACCTCCTGTTCTTCCGCAACCTCGGCAGCTCCGCTACCTACCGTTGTTGCGCCTGCCATGTGTCGATCCGCAACCCAAAATATGTTCCTTATTCAAAATTCAAAACAAGGGCCCCAACAGGCCCCTAACATAGTTTCTTGACTCATCTCGAGTCAATCACAAATCACTGTCTCCACCTCCATAGCTCTGCTGGACCTTGTGCCCTGTTCTTGCTGTGCACCTTCATT
This sequence comes from Pinus albicaulis, assembly GCA_034641835.2. Classification (NCBI taxonomy): domain Eukaryota; kingdom Viridiplantae; phylum Streptophyta; class Pinopsida; order Pinales; family Pinaceae; genus Pinus; species Pinus albicaulis. The sequence continues at coordinate 1,431,936,690 of CM076572.1, forward strand.
TTGCTACCCAAACAAGGGCCCCAACTCCGGGACCTTGCTCAACACTGAAACCTTAAGCTTGTTGAAGGTTTGCACAGCCTGTTGCCACCCCTGTAATAATATGTCTGTCTCCGTGGAGATCTTAGTGACAGCTTCCTCCCCGACGGTCGCTGGTACAGTGTCGAATACCGTGCTGCTTTGGGTTCCGGCCTCGGCGGATAACTGTTGCATTGTCCAGGCATTGATCTGTAGGGGCTGGAAAAGCTCTCAAATTTACTGCTTGGCCATTGTCGAACTGGCCTCTATCTACTAGATCTGAACCTCCAAAGCGTCCACCTGGGCGTACAGCTGGTCTAGCTGCGAGGGGTCTGTGGCATCCTGAATTTCTTTTGAGAGTTGTTGCAGCTGCGTTGAAATTGGCTGAGTCTTTACTGTAAGGGCCGTCGAGCATTCCTGTAGACCTTTCAGGAGGTTATAGGCATCTCAAGCTGCAGTACTGAGAGCTTCCTGCATCTTGGTGACCTAGCCCTATTTCTTCGTAATCTGTGCTATGTAGACTGCCGCTGGGTTGGGCAGTGTTGGTCGTGCTGCTAACGCTGCCTGTAGCTTTGCATTTTCTTGGTGGAGGTCGGTAAACGCCACCCTGAGGTGGATTTCTCACTATAATACATCCGTTTCTAACACATCCACGGGCATCAGAGTGTAGTGAGCCGTTACTGCAGGCCATAGTCCCGCGAACACCATGGCCACTTTGTTCATCTGATCCTGGAGCTACCCATGTGTTGTTGTGAGCTGCTCGCGCTGTTCAATAAGCGCGATTATCTACTGCTGTTGTTGCTCACACCTCTGTTGCAGCTTAGAGTGGAGCCTTTCTGCCTGCTGGGCTGCTCTCTGAATGAAGTGGTACAGCTGAGCCGTGCCCCACGTCTCCATGTTGTCGGCCCCTAAAGTACTTTGATCCGGTCACCGCTCCTGCAGTGGTTGCCCACTGGCAACTGATCTGGTGGAGTGTTCTTGAGGGGACGGCGGCGGAGTTGGGTGGGGTGCAGATTCCACCATATTTAGGTCCGACCACTCCCCCTTATCTTTTTGGACGGTCTGCTGAAATGGAGTAGGCTCAGGCTGTGTCCCAGCCGTGTCTGCAACGATTTTCACCATCTGTGTGATTAAATCAGAAAAAGTGATCTGGGGGTCCCTAGTGGGGTTAACCGGTGGTATTACTGTTGTGCTTGAGTCGGCCTTGGTCCCGTGGTCCCCATTAATTAGATCCGGGATTACTGGGTCTGATACGGTGGCAGATGAGTTGGATGGTGTGGATGAAGTGGTAGGTGGAAGTGGGTCAGTACGGATGTTTATGAAGTCAGAGGGGTCAATGGGAGGTTGAGGTAGAATCCCACCTATTGCCCCTGTCTCGATGAGTGGTTCTTCCTAGATGGGTACCCCTAGGCTCAGTGGCCAGGGTGGATCCTCCTCAGTGAGGTCAACCACCGGACTTGACTCTATGGTTTTGGCACTCTTGGCCTTGGGAGCCTCTAGGGGGTTTGTGGACTTACTCTTTTCCCCAGCGGGGTGGTCATTGGACTTGGTGAAGTAAAAAAAACATTAGGAATGGGGGAGGTGATGGAGGTCGTGCGGAGAAGTGGGTTGGACTGAGAAAGCTGAAATTCAGAAAAAACAGGGAAAGGAGTGGCACCGTTTGAGACTACTTGGACCACTTTGTTGAGTCTTCATACCTTTGTGTTTAGTTGGCAAATGAGTGGGAAGAGCTACAATTTGGAGACCCTTTGTCCCACCTCCACTCCCGATTCGCCAGGCAGTTGCTGTGGTAGCATTTTGTTGAAATTGTATGTGCATACCCCGCTTTGGACTTCCATCGCGACCCCCGGCCATGAAAAAACTTCTTTGTGGAAGGCTGCGTCGTCGAGTTGGAATTTCAGCGGCCTCATCTAAAATGTCTCTTCCGGCACGCAAGTAGGTCGGAGGAAGGTGTGCTTGTGGCTGACCCCGAACCAGACTTGCTCGTTGTATCTGTCCAGCAGATTCCTGGGAATCCTCTGTTGGCTTGTCACCACATCAGTCATTAAACCATACCAACTCTGGAAGGCCTCTCCATTGACCTCTTTGGTGTTGGGATCCCCCAACACCTTCCATGGGATGAATTTCATTGCCAGAGGCTGACCCTCCACTATTTCTGCCGGCAGCCTGACGAGGGGAGCATGCCACTTCCACATGGCTAGCGTGACTATCAAGTATCCATAGATGAAGCTCGTGGCCCTCTTGTAATTATCCTCGCATGCGTCGAACAACTCCTTCAGCAGGATGGAGCACTAGTTCAGCTTGGCCCCATGGACGTAGTGCTTTGCAATGGAAATGGTATCCAAGGTACATTCCCCCTTGGTCTAGTGCCTCATTGTTTTACTAGCAATGAGGTAACACGCGAACTTGACTTTGGGCTTGTTGATGAGTTCCATTTTCGCTCCCTTTCCTCCCCGTCGAGTGCCGTATTTTTCATAGTAATCCACGTCTCCCAACTTCTTTTCTCTTTTGGAGGTGGTCTGTCACGCGGAGGACACATCCAGGCCTTCCTGTGAAAGCCCTGTGAGCCAGTGAATATCCTCGGCATGGATTGGAATTTCTTTGCCCAACCACAAGGACCCGTTCTAAATTCGACTGAGTAAGAACTTGGTACATTGCATGGCTTCTCCTGTCGTCATAAATACTGGCAGATTCCTCAAATGCAGAATGGAGGACTGTTGGATGCCTCGAAACTCAGGAAAAATCCTTGTTGCTTCTCGCTTTGCTTCTGTGGTATAGCTCTCCATATACATCTGGCGTCTAAGCGCTGGGAACTCAAAAGAGTCTGTGAGGTCTGCATCAATGAGGGCAGCACTATCATACTTCCCGACGAGGGACTCCATTTTATGAATCTGACTGTCGAGCTGCTGTTCTACTACTGTTGGATTGGCTCTTGTCATCTTTGCACGACTTTGATACACTTTTAGAATAGTTCTCGGCCCCTTCTCTTGGCTCTTTACTTCAGGACACCTCTGCTGCTCTGGTTCTGCTCCAATTTCCTTTGCATATTCAGAAATTTCTAACTCTAACTTAAATCTCTCAAGCATTCTCACGCTTTTCTTCATGCAGGCTATGTAATTAACCGGCACGAGTGAGGTTGATGAGACCCCATAACGATTTAATTCCTACTGGCATCCTCCATGGTGATAATCATGTGATGAGTCACCTGCTCAGGTGTGTTTTGAAATTTGCTGACGGTGTTATGGGGAAATGGGCGGACGCGACGGCTGAGGTTACTTTGAATTATGGAAAAATGATTACTGCAAGGTGACTTCTAATTATGGCAATTTATGTTGCAAATCATAGCGATCCTACGGACTGACACAAGTACTAAATGAAATGATAGGGACTGACACTGGACATGTTTGATTATCCTACGGGGATGACACACTGGACGCGCCCCTCCTCGACCACAATCAGTTGAGGTACGGTCCCCGCAACCTAGCGGTTATTGACGACTTATGCATGGACAACGATCACTACCTATGCTCATCTCGGTTTCGGGAGAGTTATTCAACTACGCTACTCTACGGACTTCTCTCAGGTGCGAGAGTTATTAACAGAAAGCGAAAGAAACTTATTCATGGTAGGGCTTTAGGCGTGCGCCATTCACCTACCCAGGTAAAACAGTATCGTCCATTTGAGCCAACCGAACAGCTCCGGAATCCTTAATTTTGACGACAAAGTAGGGTCCCAACCAGTGCATCTGCAGTTTTCCCGGAAACTTCTGAAACCTGCTATCGTATAGGAGAACCTTACCTCCAACCTGGAATTTTTTTCTCTTGATGTCGCGTTCATGCCATGCCTTCTGCCTGTCTTTCTGAACCTTTTGATGAAACTCGGCAAGGAACCTAGCCTCGTCAAGTTCTTGTAATTCGTGTAGGCATTCCTATAGTGATTCCTCCTCTGAGAACTTTAGGGAGGTGGTGATCAGAAGACTCAGTATGGTGAACTCGGCGGGAATCACAGCTTCATGGCGATACACTAGTTGGAAAGGTGTTTGATTAGTCAAACGCTTCAACGTTATTCTGTAGGCCCATAGTGTGGCTGGCAACTGTTCGTCCCAATCATCCCGCTTGGCATTGCAGATCTTCATCAAACCCTTTTCGAGGATTTTGTCAAACGCTTCAACAGTGCCATTGGCCTGCGGGTGGTACGGGGTGCTTTTGTGATGTTGGATCATGAAGGTGTCCAGCAGCGATTTGATCATTTTATTAATGAAGTGTGTACCTTGATCATTGGTTAAGCTCCGTGGGCAGCCAAACCTGTTGATGATGTATTCAAAGATGAACTTGGCTACTGTATCTGTCGTACAGTCCTGTACCACTACTACCTCGGCCCATCGGGTGAGGTATTCTGTGGCGGTGATGATGTACCAAGCATTGGAATTCCTGGCTACAGGGGCTATGGGGCCTATGAAGTCAACAACCCACTTATCAAATGGGCGCAACACATTCACCGGGTGGAGTGGTAGATCGTCTCTGTGAGAGGGCCTCCCTGTTCTCTGACAAACATCGCATTTCTTGACAAATTATTTACTATCTGCATGGACCGTCGGCCACCATAGTCCACCTTGTAGCACTTTCCTAACGGTGGGTTTCGCCCCCATGTGTCCTCCCGCAATGCCACTATGGCACTCCCACAGCACGACTTTGCGTTCATGGTCGAGTACACACCTTTGTAGAATCTCATCAAGGCCCAATTTATACAACTACCCTGCAATCAGTTGATAGTCAGCGGGGCGGACGACCAAGTGCTATTTATGGATCAGAGTATAGTGCTGAGGGCACTACCGCGTGGTTAGGTAAGTTGCGATGTCGGCCAAATAATCTGGGATGAATTCTACCCGGAAAAGATCAGCATCAGGCAGCTGATCATCGAGAGAGCCCTCATTCTCACCCGTCTCCAACCTAGATAAGTGATCGGGCACAACATTCAACCTCCCGGGCTTGACAATCACTTCGAAGGTGAATTCTTGAAAGAGTAGGAGCCATCAGCATATCCTTCCTTCCAAAACGGGCTTATTGACTAGGTACTTCAATGCGGAGTGATCAGTAAAGAACTTAAAATTACCTCCTAGGAGATAGTGGCGAAACTTCTGGAGCGAGTACACCATTGCGAGGGCCTCCCTCTCTATGGTGGTGTAATTCCGCTCCGCATTAGACAGTTTGCAGCTGGAAAATTAGACAGGGCGGTCAACTGTCGTCTCCCCTGGTTGCACCAAGACAGCCCCAAGTGCAATACCGGAAGCATCGATATGCACATGGAACTGCTTATCCCAATCTAGATGGACTAGAATGGGTGCCATTGCCAGCTTCTCCTTTAGAGTGTCAAGGGCCAACTTGCAGTCATCCGTCCGCTGGAACACCTCTGAATTCCATAGTAACTTTTCCAAAGGAGCAGTGATCTTCGCATAGTTCCTGATGAACCGTCTGTAATAACCCATGTGCCCCAGTAGTGACCTCAACTGCTTCACCGTTTCCGGGGCTTCCATGTGGACAATCACTGCTACCTTGGCGGGGTCGACGCAGACCCCTTGCCTGCACACCACATGTCCTAGGAGCGTTCTGAATGGAACCGCAAAGATGCATTTCTTCAGTTTCAAGGAATTTTTCAATTGTCGACATTGATCAAACATTATGCGTAGCAGGGTAGCGTGATATTTCAACAAACTGTAGACAATCCAATCGTCCATGTAGACTTCTAGGAACTTATGAATGTATTCTCGAAAAGCAGCTATGACAATCCTGGAAAACACAGTAGGGGCGTTCTTCAACCCGAACGGCATCACGTGATATGCAAAAGACCCCCACTCGGTGGTGAACGTATTTTTCGTCTTGTCCTCTTCCGCAATGCGCACCTAATGGTAGCCTAAGAACCCATCAATGAAGCAGTAGGCCTCATTTCCCGCGACGTTGTCCAATACTTCATCACTGAATGGGGTGGGAAATGGGTCATGGATGCAGGCATTGTTCAAAATTCGGTAATCCATGCAGACGCAGATTTCTGACTTGTCCTTCTTATTTTGAATGAATGATGGAGCTCCACCCTCTGCTTCTTCATAGAGAAAGATTAGACACCACCTTCGACATTTATCGATCTCCAACAGCTTTCTCACTTGATCACGGAGGTTCGTAGGTAAGGCGATGCTCCCGCGGCACAGCGTCCGGTTTCAACACAATTCGCATTTCTCCAGGGTCCTTTGATGCCTTTCGTCAGCAATGAAGAGAATAGGTCTTCTGTATTCCTGGAGGAAGCCAGTTTCACTGTGTCGTCTCCCCTCATCCCGATGAGTCTGACGTAGCCGAGTTGGGTTTTTTTCCTCATCTTAGATGTTTAGTTTCTTTGTGTGAGCGGAAGTAGATGGACTCCTTCGGTGGTAGGCTCTTCTTTGTTAAAGCTCTCCTTTTGTCTCTTCAAAGTATAGGTGCCTCAAGTCCTCCAAATTGTCATAAATGCGCTTGCTATCAATCCATTGTGGCTTCGCCCATACACCATCGAGTTTAGTACTAATGACATCTGTCGGTGCCGAATAGGCGGAAAAAATAATGCCCCTTTGGCCGTGATAGCCGGGACACCGGCTGCGTATTTCCCTCGAATGAAAACTATTTGAAAAAAAAATTGTTCACAACCTCACCAGAGGGGAGGGGAAGCGAGATTCCTCTCTTTCTTTCTTCTTTAGCTGAGCATGTGGGATGGTGTCTAGGGGTGGACAAGCTGACTCTTCTTGTCCTAAGATGACTTACCACTTTGCCTTTGCTCTTCGACGGTTTTCGGGTGGTCTCAAATCGAAGTTCATGGTACCTTTGCTTGCTTCTGGGTCCTTTGTCTTCCTTGAACCGCGCCCTTAAACCTCACGCCACACAACTCACCACGACGGAGGTTGCTGGGTGATTTCCTGCCGTGGTGGCCGTGGTGAGTGCTACGTCTGGGTGGTATCCATTTTCCTCAAGTGCCTTGTCTTCCACTTTTGACATGAAGATGTTCTTTGCTTGTGTTGGACAAGGTGGTGCTCATATCTCGGTGTCAATCCAATGGACTGCGGCAATATTGGCACATCTCCCCTGCGTCTTTGGTGTCTGTCTCCCCCGCCTTTAGTCTCCCAGACGTGGTTTCCCAGCCCCCGACTCAGGAGCTGCGGACCTTTGCGCCGACACGGGCCGGTTGTTCAGCCGGGTTAATATAATCCTCCCACTTGGTACGTCATGCGGCTGGGGTTTCCCAATATACGAGCATCCTCACGATTATCCATGGTTTACACCTTCATATCTCGAACCTTGATATATGAGTCGAGGAAGTGCAGTGACTCGGTTCCTCTCGGGTCTTCAAAAATCATCGTCGTTTTGAGGTCGATGATGACATAATTTTCAAAAACTCGGTCGATTCCTAGCAATGTAGGGTGAGGATATTTGTCTCCCATAACATCGATGACCTCAAAATACGTAAGTCTTTACCACAACGATGTCAACCTCAACATCTTCGAGTACGCCGATCGACTGTTAAATGCTCGTTCGCCATCCTAACAAAACTGGATTAGCGGCTAAGTCGATCATCGGCTGCCAGAGCCTCCCCGTCTTCCGGCCGAGATTATTGACGTCGGATCCTGCGTCGAGCAACGTCGTACGATGCGAAATCTCGCGACACATGTGTTGTTGTAACTCTTTTCCCATTCCTCTTTTGTTCGCTTGACACTTCTATACCTCTTGGTGCGTGAAGATTCCTCGTTCACGTATTCCCCTACAATACGTCCTCCGAGGTATGTATTTGTTCCCATTGAAGCATTGTCCAATGATTTTGAGAACAGGTGAGCCATTCATCAATCGGATCCCCGTGGCGCTCTTTGTTCTCAGATGTCGTGCTTCACGGGTACCTCGATACCTTTGTCTCTCCCAGTGGGCAAAACTCTCTACCACCTCACGAAATACTTCTTACCCCGCATTTTTGCTTTGATTAATTCATTTCGGGGATATTGGGCCAATCACATATGCGGCTCCTTTTCACGCATCTCTCCCATTTTCTTCCTCCTCCCATCACTAGCTGTATTACCTTAGTAGGAGTCGTTGTCCCTTGAGAGTTTTTCATTTGCAGTTACGCACCCTGCACGCACTCGTTCACTCCTTTTTGATAAGTTCGGGGGTAGTCCTCTATTGCGTGGAAGTGTTCACGTGTGGCGAGAACACCATGATGTACGGATGCAAGGGGCATTCCGGGGCCACATCATCCCTCCTAATCACATTGTGCCATTTGTTGAACCCATCCCCACATCGCCCCCGCGCCGTAGCCTCTCACCTGCCGGAGCCTTATTCTTGTGGGAACGGTCCTAATCGATTCGCCAGTGCGTTTGACTCTACAATGTTCGGTGTTGTGAGTTGTAGAAGCATAGAACTTTCATAATTAATACTGTTTTGGAACATTGGATTATGCAGGCGGACACATCAGGGTTGATGACCACTGCGTCACAGAAAATTTTAACGTACTCACATTGTGACTTGGGTTCAGACCCAGTGGCAGGAACCCTACATACGGTTGTTGCTGCGGTGGATAGACCCCTTTTGGGTTTATCGGTGTGCCCCAATAGGTGGAGTCTGTCACTGTGCTGGGTGAGGGCCACTCTCTCGGGCTGTCACAATCGAGAGACACTTAGTTGCATGCACTTTCTGCCGGAGTAGTGCGATACGGACTTGTTGCTTTGGGGTGGTCTGTCATTTGCCCATCACTTAATTTTTTGGTGATTGTAATCTGATATTTAATCTAAGTAGGGATGGGTCTTGTAGGGCAACCCTCCCCTATATTCCTAAGGGTAGCTCGCCATTGCCTCTATCTTCATAGCCTATTCCAAAGCATCCTGTGAGAGTTGTCGATATTTCTTGGCTGAGTGAGGGGTTCGTATCAGGGAAGTAGGCAGTGAACGATCCCTCGATGGTTTGGAGTCGATCGAAGTAACTGAGTTTCCTGATCGCATCTTTTGAGCCTCGCATCGACTCCCACCTTGGAGTCTCTCCTTCTCTTTCTTGATCTCCCATAGTTCGGATAGACACTTGGTGTTTGGGGAAGCTTAAATTCTCGGAAAAATCTCGCTTGACGTACGCAATTCTTTGTATTCGGGTAGGCCTACGACTACTTTATGAACGGCCTGATTCCTTTCTCTTAGCGCGGTTTGGGTTCTATTAGCTTTCACATCTGGCGATACTGCGAGCCCTCCCATATGGCTTCATGAAGGTGCCGGTGTTGTTCCACATCGTGCGTTATCTCGCCCCGAGAAAATTATGAGTACAGTGGAATGACCACCTTACATATTCACTTGAGGAGGTGTGACTAGGAATGAACCCTCGGGGTCCTGGAATTTCGTAATTATGCCACTAGTAATTGCTTTCTTTTACCCCGATAATGCTACTATTAGCATGCGTGAAAACAACGTGATAATTTTACTATGCAATTGACTCCAACTCTTGTAACTTAACGAAATATCACTTAAAAAGGTTACATAAGTACCCAGGGGGAAGGTAGGGATCATGCCATTCAAACTTTGGGAAGTGAGAATGCCTGGAAGATATGAATGTTGTCCTTTCTTGGAATAACCATTGCATCGCGGCTGCCGCTCGAAACCTTCTTCGAACGCATATGCCTCTCCTTCATCGGACATCATCTCCCCTCTTCCTCTGGTGACTCCATGCCTCCCAACGGTCCCTTCTGTCTCTGAGGACCCACGTATCCATATCTACTATACGAGCGCCTCCTCTTTATCCTTCGGACTACTCCCTCGCCGTTTTATCTCTGCGCATCACCTTTCTCGCCACCATTGGAGGATACTGTGACCCTCCCAGATGTGCCCGTCGCTCCCTCAACCTCCTTGTGGTCTCGACGCTCCATTCCCCCACTCCCCGCCACATTTCACGTAGCATTTGTCCCTCGGTCCTTCCCCCCCGGCACTAGGGGTTTACGCTTCCATGCTCGATTTGTGGAATTCCGCCGGCCCGCCGTCCACCATCGGGGCCTTAATCCACAATGGAATTTCCTTGAAGCTTCCTCTTAACTGGATCGGAGAAGATAGCCTCGGCTGCGGAAAAGGGACTAGTAGCACTGCGGCAAACTCCACAATATACCCATCCAAGGTAGACTCTGCAATCTGCGACGTGGGTCGACCCGATGTCCGGCGTGTAGGGCCACCGAATCTGTGCACCCACTTGCGGTTGATCTTCTGCGATTCGTCCTTGGTACTTGAGTTTGCAACCTCATAGCCATTCTTAGTCGCTTCGAAATTTTCCCCGGAGATCTCGTAGGTATCCACGGCGGAATACGAGAAAAGGACTAGATCATGAGCACCTTCTCCCTTTTGATTAGGTGGCTACGCTTGTTGAGCTATAAAGCTGGTCCGGTGTTTATCCCACCATCTTCGTATTTCTTCCTCGAAGATCCTTGATACTGTGATCTGAATTCCCTAATGAATTTTTCGAGGTCCGAGAAACGGAACCATTTGTTGGCGGAAAACGGTCTCGCAGAGCCCGGTCGAGGTTCGAGGATTGGGGCCAACAAAGGAGTCGATGTAGTCTAGAACCACGTCGGCATTTTCACCTACTGCGAAGAGCGGTCTCACACGAGGTATGCATGACCACATGCGAAGGGGAATAGACCGGTAGTGAAACGGATGGATCCGCAACTCGAAGTTAACATAGAATCATTTGCATACATAACATCATAGAAAGATATTCTTAGAAGGTCATGCGAGATACTAAGAAAATAAAAAAAATTTTCAGAGTACCCGCGACATCATACATGCATGTAACTCATATATGAAGACAACAACCTCCAAGTATATTAACCTTGATGGATCACAATTACATCGCTCATCGGGGAAAGAGATTCTTGTTCTATTACGAGGGACGTCCCAGAATGAAGATATAATACAACCATGATGGATACGATAGAAGCCTGGGAACTACAAGGATATTGTGCTTGGGACGAGCTCTTATAACGACGTCTGTCTGATACTCTTCAATCCCTACGCATCCATGCACTTGATCTCCTTTTGGCTAGGTGACGACCCTATTTATTCACCGCTAAGCATATTGCTAGTTCCTCTTGTGTTCTTCTTCTTGCTGACTTCTTTTACGGTACCTATGAGTTCCTGTCTTTTCTCTGTGGCGTATCTTCTCTTGAAATGCACTTATACACGTACGACCTCTTAAGCCCTGTGTTCTTCCGCAGCCTCGGCGACCCGCTGCCTACCGTTGTTGCACACCGCCGTGTCGATCCATGACCAAAAATTTGTTCCCCTTGTTCAAAATTCAAACAAATTTAATAAGTTAAAATTCTGCTCGATCATACACCGAATCGACGATTTGTTTAACTATTCTAGTTTTAAGCTCCTTCCATTTCCAACAATCTTTCTTGAGGTGTGTCATTTGTTGCGATGTAACCTCTGGCTTTACACTTCTTGCTACCCTTTGATTTTGATCTAGAAGAGCCCCCCTTGCTTTCTCCCCTCTTTTCCTTTGACACGACCCTCATCACCATGGATTATGGTGCGGATGTCTCAATAATAGATTTCCTTAGAGCGCACTTCCAAATAGGCACCCACGAGGCGATTCCAGAATTTCAAAGATCCGCGGTGCTCCAATGCAGTTGAAGTTACGGAAATGGTCCCATATTCGGACAAAGAACACAACAAAGTTATAGCCTTGTCTTCTTCTTGCATTTTAACTTCCTAAATCATTTGACAAGCTGGAAAAATAAGTGTACTAATTTTTTTTAAATGTTATGCAACTTTGTACCCTCCTTCACATACGAATACTATACAATTGTCTTTTCAAATAAATTCTATTTGTCAATGATTTAGTCATATACAAAGATTTCAATTTTCCCCACAAACCTTCACTTGTACTCTCTTCAAAAATATTAAAGAGAACTTCATCACCAAAGCATAACCTAATGGAACTAAGGGTACAAGGCATCCAAGTCCTCCTAGTCGAATACGTAATACTTGCGATTTTTCTTACCGTCTAATACTTTGTGCAACCTTGTTGTACCCAATGATCTACTTTAGGTTCCTGATAAAGTGTTCTTCTTTATTGAACTTATCACCTCGAACTTCGCATTTTCATTTAACCATTCTTCTACTATGGATTACGGTTTCCTTCTTTCCAACTAGGGTTTTAAAAAAACTTTCCTCCTTGACTAGTTGGGGTTTTTATTTCCTTATTACATGAATTCAATTTTCTCTCTTTAAAGTTACTTCTTCAGAAATATGAGCCCTTTTAATAAACAATTTCCTTTACAAAAAAAATTTTGACTTCTTTCAATGTTATTAACCCAAAATAAGAAATATATATTCTTCCTTATTTTATTTATTTTTTTGTGCCTAAAATTCTTTTACATCTGCACTAAAAAAAAATCTGTTTTAAAATTTATATGCAAAAATCTCTTGTTTGTAAGAAACAACTATGTCTACCTTAAAACTCTATTATATATATATATATATATAGTCTTCTCTTTTCTTTTATTTTTTTATTTGAAATATTAAAAAACAAATACCGGTTGTATTCTGCGGCGAGGACCGAATTAGGTACGGACAGTCGAACTTATCGGACTTCCCTGCTGCCCACCGATGCGGTGAGAAATTCTTTTTCTATCTCTTGTCAGGCTTGTCATGCGACTTCTCCCTTTTCGGTCGTAGGTACGTCTTAACACGACATCATATAGGTAGTGGACAAACAGGTTCTTCGTTCTCAAAATAACCTCTCGGCAACATATTCAAAAAACAGCGGGCTCGGTCTGTCTTGAGAATGACAACTCTTCCTGGCGCTCGATTTCTCATGAGAGTAGCTCTTCAATGATGGCTTGATCTCACAATATTCTCTCAAAAGAAGCAACACTTCTATGGAAGAATGTTCCCTTCTAAACGAGCGGAGACATGGAAGTATTCTTACCACAACCCTCCCTTAACTATGCGGTGCTTTGACACCACTTGAACAAGAAATACATTTAAGCAGAAGAAAGAATGAAACTGAATGACCTTTGAATCAATCACACATAGATAAATAAACAAAGGATTTGTAGGTAAAGCCTTAACGAATACCAAGGAAACCTCCGCGGAGCAAGGGATTGGAAACTCTATTAATCAACAATGATTCTCCTCTTCTTCTGAGCCTAAAATGATCCCAGCAATTTAACAGGGTATTTCTTTATTCTAACTTCATTTGAATTTATACAACCAACTAACAGTGTATTAAATTTGCCCAAAATTACATTATTTGTTTGTTGTCATGTTTAACAATGTTCTCTATAGCTTGTAAATGGAGTAGATTTATATGATTTAATCCTTGCATGGATTGTATTTGCAGTAATATTCAGTGTATAACATGAAGTATAGAAAAGTGGACAAGTAAAGACAAGTGAAAATGTGGCTAAGCGGTATTTGTTATTGTACTTGTTTCTATGTACATTGATGAAATTTGCCTCCAGACATACATTAGAGACAAAAAAAGTGTTGTCGAAAAGATCATGTTTTAAGCATGTATGAGATCTACTTTCACAAAACTAAAATATGATATCTACATTTTAAGCTGAGTTATGAATAGAGCAAATGTATAATTTGATATAAAGTTTATGTTCTTAATTGCATTAGTTTACATTTATGTATATAGGTACCTTTCTTTTCAATATTAATATCTTATCATATGGGTAAAAAAGCAGTTTTTCATCTCTAATATCTACTCTCTCCTTTATTTTATTAACTGTAATCCTCAATTTTTTTATTAACAATATTTACTTTTTAAAAAAAAATTTAAAATTATTATTAAAAATTAAAGTGAAAATTTTATCAATCCCAAACAAATCTCTAAAATACATCATTTTTTTCTCCTCATTTTATAGTTACTGTACTTCAAACTTTTTAAATCCAAAATTATTACATTAAAAAAATTGTTCTTATTACTATTGTGTGAATTTGTTAAAAAAATCTTTCTTGATGATGATGATGATGATGGTTAACGTCCACTCGGACCAATCTTGGTCTTATCGGACTAAAGAAAAGAGTTATTTAGTTTGATTTAGAATTTCTTCTGCTCAAAAGCTTGGAGAGAAGCACTCCAGCTCCTATAATTTGGCATCTTAAAAAGCTAGGAAGGTTAGTATTGTAACAAGGAATTATGAAATTGAGCTCTAATGTAGTTCTACTCGGGGCACTCCTAAGAGAGTGATTTTCATCCTCGATGTTCATATTCTCTGAGAGATGGCCAGGATCCTTTCCATCCATGGTGTTTTAAGGCTTGTCAACATTTCATTTCCTAGACTCATGAGAGTTCGTTCTAATCTTAGCTATGTTAATTTTCTTCTTTGAGCCTAGTTAAAAAACGGAGAGTGATACTTTTGATATTCTAGGGTGGGGTGATAGCCTCCTTATAATATTAATTTTCTTTTAGCTGCTAGGTCTTTCTCACACAAATTTTTCTTTGAACTTAGAAGTAACAATTTTTTAATGTTATTAATATTTTGCATTTTTTGCAGTGCAACATTCTCATCGATCTCCCAATGGTTTTAACAGGGCACACCTTTGTCTTTATACCAACCTCGTTGTCCTTAGGTGGTTTGGTGGAATTCAACTAGCGAAGTCTATGGTGCTCTATGTTATTGAGCTTGTGCTTGTACAACGAAGCCTAGTCATAGCTAGGTTCTCGATAGGGGAAAGACCCACTTCTATAAGGAGAATATGATAGGTGTATTTCTTTTAATTTTGAAATTTATAAGTTATAAACACTTACGGATTTGCTCAATATTTCTCCGAGATTCTCTAGAGATACTACAACCCCCGACCACACATCCACATATAAGATAACATGGTGACTAGATTGCTAAAGAAGACTTCTTTCTATCCCACATTAAAAGGTTTGTCGTTTTACAATTATTTCAAGACCAAAATAAGATTTCCACCCCATTTTATCCTTTTCGAATGCTATAGTTCCGATTGAGCTTGTGATGAATATCAATTCTTAAGTACTTACCTTGAAAGACACTTCCTCCAAGTACTATTTTCATACATAAAATTAGCATAAGTGTCCTTCTTGAATTTGATAATCATAATTTTTGTTTATCGATGGTAAGTTGTACCCATGGTAGAAGCAGAAATCATAAGAAGTCTAAGTTGTTTATCAAGATCAGATGGGCACCTTGCGGAAAGAACAATATGATCAGCATAGAGAAGAAAGGATGATGACTATCTTATTACTATTTAATATTAAAATTTATTTCCATTGACTTGACTTTACTTAAAGATTTAATTGAAAGCTATCTATTAATTGCAACCAAATTTAACATATATCATTTATCTATTCAATTTATAATTATATATTTTTCACAAATTTGAAATCAATAATTAAAAACAAATGATTATAATTTTAATACTACTATTTAAATATTTGGTTTATTTTTGAATTAACTTCACTTAGATTAAATAAATATGTTTGATCTTTAAATATATCTATAACGTATTCTACTCACCTGCGCGAATGCATTAGGTGTTGTTATAGAAGGAGGCTTTGATCAACAATAATAGTGATGGCCTCTATGGTAAATCTTATACACTAGCATGGCAATTTAATTTACTACAAACCATGGGGTTTATATTGAGCAGTCAAAGTCAAAGTAGGTAGTGGGTTAGGTGGAGTTTCATTTTCAATTTTAATGACAAAGAGGTAAAGCTGTTTTTGAGAAAGAAAAAAGCGTTGAATATGTTAGAATATAAGCGATCCATTTTCAAGATTACATTCTCAAGCTGAAGAAATAGTGAGAAAAACAACATAGCCAAAGTAATGAGATGCTCATTAGAATGAATAAGCAAATGAAGCGTCAATTCCAACTACCACAGTGCAGGAGGTTACCCATCTATCATAATGAAATCATACATACACGGTAGACATGAAAGTGAAAAGGATAGTTAGAGACAATAATATGCCACGCAGCGCAAAAAAGGCAAATTTTTGAAATGATAAGCAGGGAAAAAGGATGAGTAGCCTTCAACATGGGGATGGATATTGCCCATATGGAAAGACATCCCTCCTAGTGAAGTATTGACCAAATCATGTGAAAAATTGTGCATATGGAGCTTGTGATGGGGCAAGTATAGGCTAAGCTTGTGGAGGTGCGGGGGCAAGCAGCTTACATGACATATCAAAAACAGACTCGCTTGGAAAGGTCCCATGTTGAGATGCGAATAAGATAAGAGACAACATAACGAGGGCACGTGTGACAGAATAATAATAGTGGTGACTTAAACCCGGAAGCATTGTTGGGTAACATGACAAAAAGGTTGGGAAGTCGGGAAACTAAAGCTTTAGAAAGTGATGAAATCAAAACTGATAGCACTTAGCAGAGATATGAGAAGATGACCAAATTAAAAAACATAAACATAAAATCAGTACCAAAAAACACATGTTAATGTATAAAGACAGTTCTAAAAAACGATAAGAGTGGAAATCAAGAAACTCAGGGATGGATGGGCACATACATATGCGAACCATCTCTGAAGTGAATGATCTTCATAATCCCAAAGTCAGCCAATATACCCTTCTTAGGCCAGTGTATACACGGTGGTATTCTCACGATGCCTGATTGATAGCGGGGGCTTAATTCAACCTCCTCCAAAGTCTCTGTATTCTGTCAATCCATCCTTGAAGACTCGAGACAACATGAAAGCGTGGAAATTGACGATGAAAAGTTCTGGAAATCCCCATATGTTGATGTTCCTAATTTGAAGTGACAGCCCAAAGAGCATGATCTATGCTTTTGTTATTGAACCGGAGGCCACCATTCCAAAAAATGTGAATCCATTCATGATTGGAAACTTGAGCCATACCACATCCTGGTGATACCCTCATGAGCACCATTGAAGAAGAAGCGCAGGGGATAGCGATATCATGGTCTTATACGGTGAAACCATCATCATAGTGGGAACATGTTGTGGACGATCATCCAACCAGCATTCAATGGCCAGGCAGACAGGTGAATACGAAAGGGTATGTTCTCAAAATCAGGGTGATTTCACAGCAGCCAGATCTCCCAAATGAGAAAAAAGAAACCGAATTGTGACTAGACTTCAACTTTTCCCAATCATATGCAATGATGCTCCGGAGACCATAGCTTGATTCATAAAAAAGAGCTAATGGAATTCCACACTCTGGTTGTGATATAATGAGAAAAAATAAATGAGAAATGGATTCTTCACCCTTCCTGAAAGATAGCACAATATTTGCGGGACCACAGGCCTCTCTTCATAAGGTTTTCCCATGTAAGGATCTTCCCCTTCAAACCAACCACCCAAAGATAGTGATTTTGTGAGAATTTTCCAATGCCAAAATGGAAAAAAAATTATGGTTGCTGACCACTGTTGAGATAGGAAATGATAATACGATAAATATCTGCACAACGACCATATTATCCTTGAGAGGACCATTCCACCCCAATCGATCACCACAGCAGCATAGAAAAAACCGGCGCCCCTCAAATGATCACGAAGCTGATCCCGCCAGCGACAACGGTGTCAGCAGACCCAATTGAATAGGCATTTGAAAATAGGAGCGACCAAAATACCATGTATAAATAGTTTGAGATAGATACATATAACCTCTTTGAGGCAAAGTGTGGACAAGGCAAAGATAGAGGCGGACATTAAAGGCAGGAGAGAATACTGAGGATCCCCGATCGAGAATACGACCCCCATCATGAAATAACCATATTCATTTGGGGGCCAAGTTGGTGCAGCTGGATGAGAAGCTGGGAAGGAAAGATAATGCATGACGACTAAGTAAATAAGGAATATCACCATCAATATATTTAGCCTAATGATGGCATTCATTACGGTCCATTAATGGCTACTTGAAGGATTTGTCAGGAGAGAACTGCAAGTGGAAAACATGGGTATTTAAAATACCCATCCATCCATATCCTTGAGCTGCATAAAGATACGAAGACAAAAAAGATAATCATTCTATCCTGTGGCCCACCCAAAGAAATGAAAAGAGATGATACTATTGTTCATTAACAATATCAACGGCAAGAAAGAAAAATGACCCGGAAATTATACCATCATACGGGACGATGCGTATCATGATAAGAGGCAGCCCCCATGGACAACCAACGATGAGTTCTGCAAATCCAAGCTGCGGAACCTGTCAGCAATCCCAAATCCAATCTCGGATTTTGTAGCCACATGGTTTAAATGTAACAAGATATTTAAACCCAAAGACGCCAACCTATATTCGACTCCCAAAAACTCCATGACTGAACACGAACTCTTGAGTGTCACCAAAATCATAAATGAGAAAAGATTCTTGCTATTGATAGCTAATTTTGTTACATATTCAAAATGCATGAACATAATATGAATGTAGAACCGATGATTTCAAACCAAATAACCAAAGAGTAAATGTCATCAACAAATAGAGTGCGATGTGGATACAAAGTTTGAAAACCAGCAATAGTCCATACTTGCTCGACACATAATGCATGATCTTACTAAACGCGTCCGTATGAGGATGAAAAATAAAGCGAGATAATACCGCATCCACACAGCCAAAACCACGATGACCTCAAAAAACACCCAGATTGGAATGCCATTGACAATGATAACGTATCTGTGCAGGGATGGACATTGTGTCGGATAATGCGGATGGGAAGACCAATCTTGGCGAACAATTCGATGTACAATGGTCCCTTGAATCATAAGCCTTATGTAAATCCACCTTCATAACAGGGCCTCTTTTTTATCCTGGTGCATAGAGTGAAAAACCTCTGGAGAGCTATGGCAATAGCATCATGAATTGACCACCTTGAAAACGGAAATTGTTCATGAAAATATGATCGAATTAGCTTGACATTAATTTTCTATTATCTTTGAGTGACCTTATAAATGAAATTGAGGCAATGGGCCGGAAATCTGAAAAATATTGTGGATCGCTTAACTTTCAGAATTAGGGTAATGGTGGCGAGTTCGGATTCGTAGCATAAAACCACATTGTCACAAAAACACTCCATAGTCGGTGGGTTGACCATAAAGGTAATTCAAAAAAATGAAAAATTCCACGGGCCACCCATCGGCCGGACATTTATCATTAGGAAAATGACCCCAAAGGGCAATGAAACCGCATTCCACGTGATGCGGCCCGATCAATCAAAGCAATGGCCTCTTCATCAAAGAATATTTTTTATATGTTCCAAAACCCGGAGTGATTCTCAACGCTAATCGATTGATCTTTCATATAAAGAGTAGAAATAGGAGAAAGCTTCATTTAGTTCGAGTAGGATAAGCATAGCTATCATCATCCCTTCTATCCTTAAATAACATTACAATTTCTCCCCTCCTTGAGCGGTTATGAAAGAAATGTGTGTTAATATCACATGTTTTCAACCATAAAATTCTGCACCTTCCCGGAGTAGCCTCACCTCAATTCTTAATATCTCCAGCTTCCTGGAACCAAGATCATTCAATAATTACAATATAGAATCATCGACGCGGCTAAAAAAAAAGCATATAAATCTGCCATACGTACGAAGAGATCTTGTGACTCATGTTTGGTCTTTTTTCCTAATCTCCCTCTTATTTTATTATGCTGTGCAGGAGCTTCTGATAGAAAATGATTCCAACCCCTGAATCCTACATGCTCATCATTTTACTGATATGGTAAATCATACTTGAATATTCCCTCATCCTCAAGCCATCAATACCTTCAGAATTTGAGGCTATACCCTTAGTCTGTTAATTCTGAGTGCGCAATTGAAAAGCGTATTTAAAGTGCGGGAATTGAAAACTATAGAAATTACAAAGATTCTGGAAAATGGAAATTATGATATACCTGAAACCTTTTTTGTTCGGCGTTTTCTTGAATACTTTATATTGTTCATTATTACAACAAAGATGGAGAGTCTTTTATTAAAATTAAATAATGTAAAGAGAAAAATTAATTTCCCAACCATTAAATCATATCTATATAATAATAATAATATTTTTATTGTATCAAAAGCTTAAAGAGTTTTAATAAATTATTATATTACATATATGTATATTTTGTTCCATAGACATTATTATTATTATTATTTAATTTAAGGTTATGGTTAGGTAAAACACTAATTTGGTTTATGAGATTTTCTTGTTTGTGAGACAAGGGACTCACTTCATACATCTAAGGCATCTATATTCTACCTCTATGATTTTGAATATGTGCTTTTTTAGAAGGAAACACATAGTTATTGCCATTGGGCCACTCAAAGTTGTAAGTATGCAATTACATGTATTAATTTTTTTATTTTTTTTTAAATGAACGAACCGGATTAAATTTTGGGAGATGGACGTGTAGGTGGGAGCAAAGGAAGTGTTCCGCAGAAAAATATGAAGAGTGTGGAGAAGGGTTACAAGTATTTGTTAATGAAATTTGAATGGACATCGCTCGTTGATTAGCGTGGTCCTCCTCCTCTAACTTCGACTCGTTAATTAGCCCAACACCCGCCTCTTCCAACGAATTGATCTTCCTCCTCTTGCGTCTGACGGATTTGAGGAAAATGGTTTCATTAATCACTAACGTCGATTGTGTCTCGATGGTTTCATCGATCCACCCATCTTTGTAGGTAGGTTTCCACTATTTCATTGTTTCATTAATCTGCTGCAATCTGATTGTGTCTCATTTTCATCGTCGCCCATCGCTATGGATAATGTTTCCACACACATATTGTTCTAGTCATTCGGCGGAGTTTCTCAAGTAAATTGGAAAAACAAGCTCAAAATAGCTTGTGATGTAGCACATGGTAACTCTTTTCCTTGATTTATTTCATGATATATATTTTGTGATCTAAAATATTGTTAGATTATGTATTGGTTACCATATTTTTAATCTATTCATCTGGAAATATCTGTTGGAGCCTGGAATACTTGTATAGGTTGCATCCCAATGATGTTCACAAGGATGTCAAGACAACCAACATCACTTCTAGGCTTGAAATCTCCATGGAAAACTCTTTGATTTCGGTCTTTCAAAGAATGAAAATTGATAGAGTTTCTCTTGTTACCACTACGATGAAAGGGACCTTGGATATGGATCCATTATGTAACATATACAACTTGCCACTAGTCTTGTTGTTGAAGTAATTAGATTAATTGCTAAGTAAAACACCTTGGTATTTTTCTCTAAAATTTTTGGCAAGGATGTTTCACATGTATTTAACACTCAAATGTTGACGAGAAAGAGAGATGTATATAATTTTCTAACAAATTACAACGGAAGAGAGAGAGAAAACACTAAATTGATGGGGGAGACACAGAGAAAAAATGTTTCATTATGGAGGAATATATATATATATATATATATATATGATTGACAATTACAACTAACGAAAATGTTCAACTAACTTCTAACTAATCCTCTACAAACTAATTCTTAACTCATGATTAATCTTTAACACCCCTTAATCTTGAGGTTACATTGTTTATATTTCTTTTGACATTGAAATTCAGATGCTTTTCCTAATGGAAGTTTGGTGAAAGATATCTACTAATTGTTCCTTGGAATCACAAAATCTTCGAACAATATCACCATTCTTGACAAGTTTACGAATGAAGTGAAAAGCAGTATCGATATTTTTCTTTTTTGAAAGGAACATTGTTCTTCGACAAGGAAATAGCAGAAGTGTTGTCACAAAATATTGAAGAATAGGTTCATTTTGTATATCAGAAGTCGAGACAAGTCTCTTCAACCACACTTCTTGACATGATGTCATATTCATTACAAACGTGTGACATCTATTGAAATAACACAACTATGGGTTGTTTTTTAATGTTCTGAAAATAAAATTCTTGCCAAACAAAAAATCATGCCCGGAAGTGCTTTCCAGATCATCGACACATCTGCATAAATGTTATCTTTTATTATAACCAGCAAGCTTAATACCTTGGGGTTGTATGCCATAAACCATAGTAGTTGTACGTACGATATGTATCTTAACACCCTTTTTCGGCTTTCCCGATGACAGGTCTTTAGGAAGTTCATAAACACGGAAATATAACTGGCTCCAAATCTTATATCGAGGTCTAGTAGTAGTTAGATACATAATACTGTAACAATTTGTTTATCTAAGTCGAATTAACAATAAATGCTACATCATTTTACTTAACTTTGTACCCGACCTCAATATGAGTATCCTTTGGTTTACACATGTCCGTCTTAAAATTTTTCAAAATATTAGTAGCATACTTCTCTTGACCTATTAACCATCATGTGTTTGTTTTACGTTATACCTCATTAATCGAAGATCTATCATTTCAAATTCATTTTATTTTAGTTTTAAATTCATCTAGCTTTTGCATGTCACGTGCTTATAAATTATGTCATCAACATAAAGACATAGTATAAGTGTACCTTGATGATCGTCCCATACATTGTCTGAGTGGGTTCATGGTCTCTCTTAAAACCATTATTTATCAAGTAATGAATTACCATTCAATTATTATAGCTCTTGGAGCTGGCAAACCTTCTGATTTCTTCAACTTGTACGTTATGTTTTTATTTTTATTTCAAAACCAAGTGGGCGTCAAAATGCGGTTCTTCATTCAATACACCATTTGAAAATGTAAACTTCCATCCATTTGGTAATTTGGCCACTTGTTTTGTCTTTATGATAAAGATAATATAAATTGAACAACAGCAATTCTTACTACAGAATGCAAATGTTTCACCATAAACTAGGTTGGGTTGTTGTGAAAAACCTTTGGCAACTAATCTTGCTTTATGTTTATCAAATTCACCTCCCTCATTTAACTTAGTTTTATAAACCAGTTTGACACCTATAGAATTTTATCATTAGGTAGATCAACCAGAAATACCAAGTTTGATTTTTCATAACATAGATTTCATTAGTCATTGCATCTGCCATTCTTTTCCTTTATAGCTTCTTCAAAATGATTAGGTTGAGATGAGAGAAATGCAAAATGCTCTGATATCATGACATCATCTTGTGCATAAATATCACTTAAGCTTCTCATTTTTGAATTACCATAATCGGACTCACTTAAGATGATACACCGAACACGATATCGGGGGAGCATCAAATGTCGGTTTTAGTATGAAATGAGTTGTGTTGGAATCGAGTGATAAAATTTTCGTTTTGGCATTGGTTTTGATCCATTAAGAAATTTGAATTTTGAGCATTAAAGCTGATCCATTGAATTAGTAAATAGTGAGTTAATTTCTTGGCTCTCTCCTTACTTTGTCATCACATTTATTAATTATTGGTCATAGCTTGCTAGGGACTACAACACTGCCTCATGGTCCAGGTGTGTTAACATATGCATTAATTTTTAATTTATATAATTAAACTTGTATACTTGTTATATTGATCTCTATATATGAAAAACATAGAGCAACTGCTCTTTGTTTCTTCCACATTGTTTGCCTAAGCAAAAGCACCCTTACCTAATCTAGATATGACCTTTAGTTACTCTTCTTTTGGCTTCTTCAATGCTCGGGAGTCTAATTCTGAGCAAATAAAAAATTAATAATGAGCCTTACCATCTCCTTTATCTTTTCCATGACCATGAATGGGTACACAAGATATTAAGTGGTTGTGGAATTAAAATGGATTATATGATTCTTATACTTATTTGATTGTAAATTTGTGTTATTAAAGTTGAGAAATAATTAGTAGCAAAAATTAGTTTATCTGTTGTTTTACTTTAATTATAAAATTAGTATTACATATTTTTATTAAAAAAAAATTAAATATTTTGAAAAAATATAAAAGAGAGACAAAAATGTATTCATTGCCATGTGCATCATAAATTGGTAGAGAGTTGGTAGGAAGCCAAATTTAAATTGATCATATGGCTATTCTTATTTTATTATTTAATTTGTTAATTTGGGTTATTGGAAAATTAGTTGTTTTTTGGTGAGACTTTTTGGAAGTTTTTTTAAAGTGCTTTTTCTTGTTTAATTATCTAAAATCCAACGGGAATTTATTGAAATTACAAGTTTGATTGGTAACCTATTTTGTCTAAAATTCCATAGAGATTCTTCCTTGTTCCACTAAATCCATATATACAAGCAAAAAGAATAGTTTAGAAGCCAATACAATACGAATTTCACCTCAAATTTCAAAAAGTCCAAAAAAATTACGAAGACATCTCCCATAAAAATTTAAAAATAAAACAATCTAAAAATTAAAATTTTCAATTCATTTGACTATAGTTTAGTACACAATTTTTAATACATTTAAAAATAATAATTTATAACACATTTTCAACAGGAGAAAATATAATACCAACCATTTAACTTCTGGTTAAATTTCCGAAAATATTAAAAACACTCGGATCAATTATACGAGGGTCCATAAAGTCAAGAAATATCTTTTAAGAGCGCCCAATGACCCAATGCTTCGTGCTCTCGAACGTTTGGATGACGAAATCTCCAATTAAGATAAGTGTTAATTGGAGAGGGTAAGGCAATCCGATCGGCACCTACACATATGCCAATGCTTTGTTCTTGAAAAATCAGGTTGAGGGCTTCATGATGCTTGTTCTAGTATAGTCTAGTTGGTGTTCTTTTCTGGGTAATTCTTTTTAAATCGTTTTGGTTAAATGTTAGTAGGAATGGAACTTTGATTCAAATATGTAAGTTGGAAAATGAGTGTTTCGGGTATTTTCTACTGTTAATTTATTTATGCACATAATAAGATTAAATTTATACAAATATTTTGTAGATTGAAAAAATTATTTTTGAAATATCTAATTTAATATATATGTTTAGCTTTTTTTATGTTAGCAAATAGTTATTTTTTAATCTTAATTTTTATCTTAGATTGAATATTAATTCTTTTATATTTTTAAAATTATATTTATCTTTTTACATTTATCTAATACAATTATAAAATTATCATACAAATTATCAAATAACAAATAATATATATTAAAATTATTATACAAATTATCAAATAATAAATAACATATTAAATTATCCTTACACACAGACTATCAAATAACAAATAATATATTATAGAGAAAAAAATGTGAATATATTAAAGACAATTATTAATATAATTATATTAATTTGAATTTATTAATATAATTATATTAATTTTACAAATTAATAGAAAATAATAAATAACAAAACAATATATAACAAAAAGATGATAATGGTCTGACTGAAAAATATAATTTCTTTACCATAGAAATAATAAAAATCTGTTTTTTAAGCGAGATTGAAAAAAAGAGAAAATGATTTAAAATTATAAATTCAAAGAATAATAAGCAAATTCTTACCTAATGTTATTCATACACAATTACTTAAAATTGCACAATAGATTCATAATAAAAATTGCAATCTGATTCATAATAACTTTCAATAAATATAACAATGAGGTTTACCAGACATTCATAATAGCAATAACCATGAAGGTTCGTGATTTAAAATAAAAAAATCACAATGGCATCCTGACTAGGAATGAATATTCTAAATCGTAATGCCACATAAAAAAATGATACCAAACGATAGGACAAAGCGTATTGCAATAAATTGTTTTTGAACTGATTGCGATTCTGCCTTCTGAAGAATTCAAATCTAAATTTAGGTCGTAGAATGTGCCACTTGATTGATTCAAGTTTGCATTATTATTGAAGTTTATAATTCTGTTATTCACATATTAACGCAGATTTAACTGTTATAACAGTAAACGAATTAATATTATTACATTATGCAATCTCTGTGTCTCTCAGTACATAATGTCACAACAGTGAAATATATCATCATATTTAAACCCAAAGGAATACAAAAACACGCGTTACCCAGTTGCCAAATCTGTAATGGAAACATCGGCGTTGGACTTTGGAGCGTGAAGCAAGTGATAGATGACGCAGAAGAAATGCTGGCAGATTGTAGGCAAGAGCCACAACTTGTGGACTTGCTGTTTAGGAAACATAAGCACTCACAAAGCAAGTTGGGTGGGATCGGGCAATGTCACAGAATGAAATGAAAGCATCAAGTGATTGGGAGCGATGCGATGGACGAAGAATGACTCAGCTTGTGTACATAAAGTCCGATATGAATGCATCTCAATGCTTCAGATCAATGCTTCCTCCACGTTGCACATTTCAATTTTGGTTGGATCAATAATATCACACAATGTTCCTTTTGTATAATCTCCCCACCTGCATCGTCATAATGGATAGTCATTATGATATCTAACATGGCTTAGATAGTGTACCTTTGTTTTCATTTGAAATAAAGTGAAATGAATGATGTTTTTCACCGTATATGTTCATTGGAAGATAAAGTGAGAATAGTATTATAGTATCTCACCCATGCTTGAAGCAATTGCATTTCAAGTGATTGATTAAAATCACTATTCTTTTTTCTGTAATAAGTTCAAAGGGAGAGGATACCAAAGCTATAGACATCAACTTTTACGATAATTGTCTATCTATAGCATACTCACGGTGCTGCTACCCATTGCATCTAAATTACAAATTACAATTAAATTATATGGGATGGAAATTTTAAGATTGAAGTAACGATAAAGAGTCTGTGAAGCTGTTGCAAAAGCGTATTTTTCTACAAAATTAAAACATAATCAATAAGATATTCACGGATCCTGGAAAATTAAACAAAACCAAGGTAAATATCTGAGAAGAATTTACAATACTTGCAATTCTCTTGAAGTAGACATCACAAAGTAAGCATATACATCTCCAAATGTTAATAGTTTTTGACAGGTGTATAAGGATGATGATTGTTTGAAATCTTACTGGTTCGACAACTCTTGTCTTTGACATGAATCTCATCTTAGGAAAGAGTCTGCAAGGCAGAAATGCTATCTTAGCATTGATTTTCGTCCAATAAAATATTGCTTGCTTTAATATCTCATTGAATAATACTGCGATTGAAATCCTTGTTATAAATAGAAGTCCACGAGCTACTCCCACTATTATGTTGTGGCGTTTACGCGATCAAATTTGGTTGCGTTTGTTTGTATACTGTATCCATGGATCTGATCTGTGATCAATTATATATTATGCCAATTATATATATCAAAATAAAATGCAAATAACTCACCGAATGAATTTTATCGAGATAACATTGAGTAAGAACTCATAAACAACCAACCTTTCGATCCTCTATGGAAAACGACCTAGTAGGTTCACAAGATTTCTATGTTGAACTTTGGCCACAAGTTTAACTTCATTCTAGTAGGTCCACCATTGTACTCCTATGTCAATAGGTTTCATCTTTCATGATTATGTTGATGGAAGTGTAGGAATATGTTCAAACATACACTTGAGCAAAAGTGTTCCATATTCTTGAAAAACCAAAAAGTAAAAAATTTAAAAAATGTAAAAGAGAATTATACCCTAAAAGAAAGATCAAAGGGTAAAAAGAATAAAAATGGTCAAAAAAGAGAAAATGAACCCCAAGCAAAAAATAGACTGAGAAAGTGTGCAAATCCAAATACCACTACTTTTCATCTGTTGTAATAAATCAATTGTGTGCGGCTTAGCAGACTTTACTGGTCATGAATAAGTCAAACATTTTGAAAACTTGGCTTAGTCATATTTCAATTTCATGTTATAGATTAGAGAATAAATATCTAGCCAAAAACGATTTAATCTTGACGAGATAAGTAGCTAGGTAAGTGAATAAAAGGTGCTCAACGAGTTTAATGCGAGCCCTTGGATGTAATAAGGGTAGAAATAGATGGAGTTCATCATGTAAAAAGAAAAAGATTGAAAAGGGTTTGCAAGTCTAAATGCACCCACATAATAAAGACAACATGGTAGTGTTAAGTAGATAGGGTAGGTAGATGTTATTTTAAGTGTTATACGATGAATGAATGTGCTACATGTTGGTTAATCATTTACTTTCATCACAAGTACTAAAGCGGGGAAATACTGCTTTGAAATTCACGGTAAGCAAAGTCAAATTCATTAACCTCCTCATCATTTTCCCCCTCAAGAGTTTTACTAATTTCCCAAAAAAGTACTAAGGTAATTGGAGATCGAAAGGGCTCGAAACCATTTCCTTGACACGGAGGGACCCGGACCCGCAAGCCTAATGATCGAAAAGGGCCTAAGCACTTCCAAATAATTCATCATTGTTATCTTCCATCTTTAACTTTTCCCTGGTAAATCTATTTTACTTAGGAAGGCGATCACAACATTCCATAAAATTCCTCCAAACAACTTGTTGTTACTAAGTTTAAGTATTGAAGATAAAATGTGCAATTTACTTCATAAGTTTACTTTCTTAGATGTTACAAAGGTGTATTGATTTTCCTTCGTGCTTTTTTCATATTAACACTAACTTTCTATTATATTAAATCCCTGATGAGAATCCCTTTTCTATGCATATAACTCCATTTTCTAAATAAACCTCCCAAAACCTCTTATGTAATGTTTTGGTATATAGTCCCGCACATTTAAAATAAATATCACTTTATAAAGCCCTTTAGTGGCTTATAACCTTATATATACATTCACCGCCCCTATGATGAATTAATTATATTAATTTATTCATCGTATAATAAAATATATATAGAAAACGTTAGACACGTAACATATGTGTTTAACACCAAAACAAGAATAAACTACGACGGAATCTAGCCACCTTTTCTGACATTCACATGGCCAAAATCCCATGTAATTCATTTTATAAATTCACGGGGTTAATTAGTCATTGGACTAATTAACAACCATTCCGACTGATAGCTATACGGTGATTAGATTACATGTCAAAAGCTTGTTCAAGCCAAGCCGGAGCCCCTTTCGAAACCGCACAAGTTTCCCTTTCCTCCCGGCGTCGAATCATTCTCGAGTTGATCAACGGTCCCGATCAATCGCTGCCCATCGCGTGTGAGTTTTTTAGCCAGCGAGGGAGTGGCGGGTGACTATTCAGCATTCCACGTGCTTCGCGTCACCAGCAAGAATCGGCGCCGTGCCGATTTTTACGCCTTCCTCCCATAAGCGGTCTTCGAACTTCTGGCTACCTTTCACCGCCTCCTTCGACCCCACTCCCTTACGTCCTACGCCCCGTCGTACGAACCAGCGTCATCACCTCGGCAACAAAAACCTTTTGACTTGTTTTTAAGCCATTTTTAACGTTTTCGGTTATTTTTGGTTTTCGAAGACTAACTCATGCAAATTTCAAGTGTTGTAAATACATCAAATTACTCGGTCCACTTCTTAGTGTTCGAAGAACGTCCGCCATTGTCCATTACATTAAAAAACCGGTTCATCCAAAAAACGGTATTTATCATTCCTTGTTGAAGTTGTTGGTTTCTTGTGTTTTTCTGCGAAAAAGTGTTTGAAAGTCTCTCACAGTCCTCATTAAAGTTGAAACACCATCGTTGCTTCCCAAACATGCCAATTTGTTCCAATTTCACTCTTTGTCGAGATATCGTCAGAATGCAAGAAAAAGCGAAACCTTCATTTTGAATCTGAAACCAAAATGGAAATTTAAATACACTCTAATGTCACTCCTTTGAATACTCTCAAAGTTTAGACTACTTGCCTCTCATGAATGAAGATTTCAAATAAAGAACTGCATTTCGATGAAAAGTCCGTTTGAGGATTTACGTACATTTGCGAACGAATACTCAAGGCGAATCTTATAGGGTTGGCAGAATCCAATCTCCCAAGGTATTCATTCTCTGAGTCACGTTTTCTGAAATCATTCATTATTGTCATGCAAATTATGATCCCACACAAAAGAGGCATATTAGCTCTGATCAAAATGTTTGTTCCCTATAACACCTCGGGCTATCAATGTATGTTACCAATTTGAGCGAACAAGAATTAGCACCTCTATCCATGGAAGGGCTAATTGAGAAAACCGATGACAACTCCCGAGAGAATTGAAAGCAATGTCCCGGTGCTTCATACGAGCATCGGCCAAAAAAGGGACTCCCCTATGGTTTTTTACTTTTCAATCGTTAGGAAGGCTTATTGTGAATGTAATATCCTTTGTCTTAGGATTCAATACGATTGAGTATGTTGACGAATAACTACGGCACACTGTCTGTCTTTGCCACAAGGCATTATCACGAAAGTTAAGTATGACCTTAAGCACCTTCATTGTAACAAAATCCATGATCAATTTTTGAGCTAGATGATGAAAAGGTTTTCAAGGTACTCCTCGGTTATCTATCACCTCATAATTTTCTATCACTAGGACAAATTCCCTTTCACTACATTCGAAGCATGATATAAAGGTAATCCCGAATGCAATTTATTTTTGGTCCCCATCATTCATTTTGTCCTGCTGATTCTCCCTACTCTTATTCGAAATTCATTGATCGGTTGTACGTCACATACAACCTTGTTAACGGGGAGTTTCTCCCCGAGGCTTGAAATGCGAGATTAGAAAGACCTACCCAATTGTCAAGGAGATTTACAAAG
This sequence comes from Pinus albicaulis, assembly GCA_034641835.2. Taxonomy (NCBI): domain Eukaryota; kingdom Viridiplantae; phylum Streptophyta; class Pinopsida; order Pinales; family Pinaceae; genus Pinus; species Pinus albicaulis. The sequence goes on from CM076572.1 coordinate 1,431,967,162, forward strand.
TTGGGGATTGGTACTTGTACCAAAACCATACGATCATCGGGATTTATGGATGTGAATTACATCCATTCAAGTTACACGGATAACTGTACCAATGAGAATTTTTGCTTTGGAATACTTTAGATAGGTGAACAACTCGGATGTAATCCATTTACGCAATGTGAAAAGCACGATTGGATCAAAAGCCAGTTAGGTCCTTTCATTTGTAATTCTAGAAGAAAGTGAAAGAGATGCGAACATATTAGAGAAAAATTCAGGACATCTTTAGTTGGGTCATATGATCCCTTTGGTTTCATTTGTGAAGAAGGTTAAAAAAATAAGTCATCTCCTTATATACATAACGAGAATTCTGACATAGAACGGTATGCAAATCAAGATGAATGGGTTAAAGGAACACTTGTTGAAGAGGAAGTGGAAGTGACAAATTGAATAAACTTATGAAAGATCTTGAGAAGAAATTTGACCTAGAAACATATGATCAAATGCGGGTACCTATCGCTGGCACATCTTCAACGGCCACTCTACAACAAGCTATACGAACTGACCATCGGTAAACGTGAGAGCCTAAAGATGAGAAAGAACCTATAGTTCGAGGTCATTGAAACCACAGTCCTTCATGAGGAAAAAATCCTGAGAGTTCAAAAACACGGAGCAATCCAGCTTCTCAAACACCAGTATGAAATCCAGAAACTCAGTCTAAATATTTGAATGTGGAAATAGGAAAGAGTGGGCTCGATACCACACCTTCAAAAGGAGCCCACAAGTCTATCAAGCTAAAAAACACAAGTACGATCTACTTCCGAATGTAGAGACCATGGAAGTGAAATATTTGATGATGGCGAGGAGGATAGTCGACAACAGTGCAACAAGTGGAAACAAACACAAACGGTGATACAAAAGCGATTCCAAAACCTTTGAGTATCTTCTTTAGAACCGCCAAAACAGAATGCGGAACATAAAGAAAACCTTCATTGATATCAAAACAAGGAATGAACCATTGAAAATATGAAGGTCTACGATAGGTATATGAAGATAGCTCCTCACAATCGGCAAAGGTTGATGTCGACATTTGATCTTTCACAAGGTAAAATGCAAATGAGCCACTTCTTAAAGCTAAAGAGTACCAAAACCAACCGACAGCAGTTACATCGAACAAATTTTGAAGTGTTAACCAAAGGATATCATCATGGATCGGATAGAGCTTCATAGGTAAGCAAGAGAAATGGTTTGTTCTGCACCACCAACAAAGCCATGGCGGCTTTAACACTACGAGATTCCTTAGTGTCTGCACCAACATTGAAAATTGAAGGGCCTCTCCTGAGGCCAAGGACAATAGAATAAAGTCTCTAGAAGAGATCATTATTGGTTTGGGTCACAATCCCAAAGACACTAAGAGTATTGAGCAACGATAAAAGGAATGATCGTGCACTAAGAAAACGAGTTGAAAATACGGCCTCAAGGCACCCAGAACAGAGGTAATAAAAGGAAATTCACAAGAAGAAATGATGGAGTTGCTCTTAAACTTGACGGAAGCGACTAAGTAGGCTCGAAGAAGGCTGGAAAAGGCATTGCGAGGAGCAGAGATTCTCAAACGAGCTTAAAGCAAACGGGTACTACGGAGACAACGAGAACAATCATCTCGGGTGAATATTTCTAATTTGAATTGATGATTTGATTAAGCAGATGGAAGTTTTACAAGCTAAAGGTCCTGAGAACTCAGCTTAAGTACAATTAACAAATTGGAGAAAAATATGACCGCCAAAAATGATGCCCGGCAACTTCGAGCTAAAAAGGTTGGAAAAAAAATTGGTTGAGGGAACTGCAAAGGATCTTCTTTGGAAAAGCCTACGAATAGAAATAAAATGATATTCTTTGGGACAACATCATTAATTTAATAAGAGATATTTGGCCTTCCATTCAAGCTATTTTTGAAGCGGTCAGGTTGGTCAAGATAGCCAGAGAAATAAGCAAAACTAGACATGGTGGGAGACGAAACGGAAACTGGCCAGTGACTCATTAGGTTTTTGAATTCCGAACAAAACAACATTATTGCTAGGGGTGATATTGAACGAGGTGTAGTTTTGGAAGCAAAGAAATTTTCCACCAAAAGAAGACTTTCATGTAAAATCTAGAAAGAAAGTGTACGTGTTTGGTCGACATCAACGTTTTCGAGAGAAAAAGTTTGTTCACTTTCGACGTTGAAATACCAAGTCCCATGCTGGAATCCAAATAGTGGACAGAAACTTATGAGAAAGAATCAGCTGCGCTAAACATACGACTATAGGTTCTACTTATTGTAGGTTCTGGCTCGCCGAACACTGCCGGTACCAGGCGGGTAGCCCCATGGTGAAAATACATTGCTGGAGCATGAGTTAAAATATCTATTTCAACGAGCCTTTTTGTAAACTATTTTGGGCGATGAAACTTTAAAGGCTCGGAGAAGAACAATGATACGAGATGATCGGTGGGTGGAAAATACGGAGAATTTTGTAAAGTATTTGTCGGGGATAAAAGTTTATCTTTACTATTGGGTAAATGGTAACGAAATGCGGATGAAAGAGTATCGGATGAAGATTAAAGAGTATAAAATAGAGAGAAAAAGTATTCAACAAGTCAAAGGAATACGCAAAGGGCTGACCTGAGAGCCCTATTTTGAGCACTTATCCTTAGCACGTCCATGAAAAGACAACATAGTGATTACTCATTATTCTATTTTTGAGACCATGTGTCCTCTTGTTTGTTATTAAATACGCTTTAGGAAGTCGGCTGAATTATTGGCTAGGATAGAGTAAGATTGTTAGATTGTTTTTTGTATATCCTTCAAAAGTTTGAGGGTGGATTCTATTATTTTCTGTTGTCTTGTTTGAGTTTCGGAATAAAAAGCTTTTGGACAAATTTACTTGTAACTTCTTGGATGACGTTTTCCAAACATGGACTTGTTGCGATTCATGTGTTGGACTTGAGTTCAATAAGTTTTCCAACCCTTGTGTTTAAATTTTATATTAGTTTATGCTATCATCACTCCTTCGTTTAAGATAGTTTACATAAAGTTGAAAGCAATTTGCTGGTGTACTCTTGTTTTCAAATGTGATTATTCTCGATGTTTTCTTGGATTAGTTATAAACGCAGATTCTTAATTGCTCATGTTTCCTTTGATTCATGTTGTTGGTCTTGTAACAAAGATCACTTCATTGCTCTTTGCTTGCATCTGTTCTCTTCTTCCTCTTGAATATGGTGAAAGATTCTTAGTTGCCTTTCATCACTTAAGACCATCCATCCACTTTAAATTTTAAGTTGTTGTGCACATCCCAGCTATCTTGCACGTAATACCATCTTGTGTTGAGAGAAAATCAGTAAAAGCATCCTTAGACTCCATAACCCAATGGTGAAAGCCCCTCAACCTTGCCCTTAGTTTATTGAGTTCACCATTTCCCAAAACAAACTTTGCATCTATATTAACTGAAATCATTCCAAAAACAAAGATAAATCATAAAGAAGGCCACTCTGCGGATGTGATTAAGCTGAATTCTTGCATCTAAAAGATTGTTTTGTGGTTACCTCGGGTATACTTTTCATCTTACACAACTTCTGGAAAACACGAGTGATAACATGGTAAGCGACCATGCGGGGCACCAAGATGTTTATTGATACTATTGTTTGGTTATAATCTACGGACGAGTGCGAGATATCTGACGAGAAGCCTACGAAATTGCTTTTGCTATGCAATTGCAAAGCTAAATAAATATTGTTTCGATCTATCTACGGTTAGCGTATAGGGTTGAATCTTAGTTTTAAATTTCCAATCGATTCTCTAGTTTAAGCAGTCTTTGAAAATCTGTAATCACATATCATTATTTCTTAAAGAATTTGTAGAAGAGTTGTATTTATTTGCAAATAAAACCCAAAATTCAGCATATTCCTGAACGCTTCGAAGGATTAGGCATACTGAGTCAAACCACGACCCAAATCCACCACCAATTTTTGAAAATCCGATAAAGTCTGGTTAACTTAGAGAACAAGAAGTCGAAAGTTACGAAGAGGAAATCGGGGGAAAGTACGGGTAGTTAGGAGCCACTCTCTAGATCGCATCTTGTCCTCGTGAAAATTATTATATTGATGACGTTCCTTTTGATGCGAGATTTGAAAACTTCTTTGTTTGTAAATTTTTTGAGGCCCAGATTATACGGGTTGATTCCAGTCCTTGGTTCATTGAAGAATTGCAATATAGATTTGTTCACATCATCTTGACGAGAGAATTTCATAACTCCATTCAATACGAGCAAGCCTTTGAAGAAAGCTCAAACATTTACGTAATAAACTGGGCATCTCCGAACTACGACACTTTTCAAACACATACGAGACCTCCATCTCCACATCGGTTCTCATCTCCTCCTACTAGGCAAGCTGCCTATTGTTACTCCACTTTATCTTCCAATGCTTGTTGATATGCCCTTTAATATTGCAATAGCCTCGACTTTACCACAGGACTACAAAGTAAGATCCTGCCTTTTGACGGATCGGTACCTACACGACTCAACAACACACCAAAGGATGATTACTTTGAGTTTTATAAAAGTTAATCTTGATGATATCCGTATGAAAATTTTTGTACAAAGTCTTCTTTGAGTTAGAACTTGGTTTAGGGCTCTCTGTGGTGTTAACTTTCGACTTTGTATAGGGCATTTACAGACAGGATGGGAGAAAAGATCTCAGATCCTATGAGAATTTGAAAAATTAATTGATAATGTACGGAATTACATCATAAGATTTAATGAATCATATCGTAAGTTCTCTTGAATCTAGACCCCACCTAATAACGTGTTGGTCAGAATTTGAGACGGTTTTTGACTGCGAAATAGCTTATTCTCTTGGGAAAGAAATGCAAACACTAAATGCGAGCATAGTGAGTAGAAACGTAGAAGCAAATCGATAGAAAAACGAGCCGAGAGAAAGGGCGAGAGAGAAGAATGCCTATGAAGGAAGAACCTTGACTTTGAAAAAGAAAATTTGGATGTAATCATTAAAGGTATGGAAAGATTAGGTGATGAAGTGGAAACCATTGAAAGAAAGTGCGCTGCGATAACGGTGTTGCAAGAAACTGAAACACAGGAGAATGCAGACAAAAATATTGGAAAGAGTATCCCAAGATCCAAAACATTGAACCACCTTTCCAAAAGCTTTGTTGAAGGTTCGACCTGGAAGACCTACGAAGATACAAAGAAATGGCAAATATATCAATGAGGACAAAGATAAGGGTAATCTTCTATCCTAGGGATGATCAAGAGAATCATATCAAACAAACATTCCACACTCATTAAATTGCTGAACTTTGATTTCAAAAGAGAAGCTGTAACCACCGGCCAAATCTCTAGGGTTCATAAACGTTACACCAACTTCGAAGTAGACGGATAGATGTCTGAGAAAAATAAGCGAAGGAAAACCACAAAACCAAAATGTGAAAGGAAAACAAAACATTCCCTTATGCTAAAATACTTCCCACCTTGCAAAACATTCCCAAATACAAATTTTGCCTAGGATAACTCTAGTTTTCAAATCCAATAATTGAAGATGTCTCGACAACCAACCAATTGACAAACGATAATCTAATACATCTCCTCAAGTAGGGCTAGCCAGAAGAAACGATGAGTTGGTCTGAAACATCTTAAAGCAAACTTCATTCACATGAAAAGAAAAAACATTGAAGATCCGATGGCAAGAAAATCAGCGTAAACTAAGCTCAACGGAAAAACCTTTAATCTAGAAAACAAACTAGGCAAACTCAAGATGGTACATTTCCTTTATCGAGAATTGGCTAAACATGATGTCTATAGGAATCAAATTTCCAAGTCTTTAAGCAGTAACATTACTGGATTGGATGGTTGATAGTATTCTTGATAATCAACCAAACTTCTTTTTGGCCAAGGGTTAATGGCAAAACTGATGGAGAACTCCTCATTTACATGTAAGCACGAATGTTTAAACGACAAGATACTCCATAATGCGTGTGGGGTTAGGAGCATCTCACAATTTGATGTAAAAACGTGTGTGGAAAGATTAGAATAGATATTACTAGACCATACAAAGATTTGTTTTCATTTGATTCAGTCAGGTAAAATGTTGGGTTTAATTAAAGATAAACTGTGTCACTTTGGTCCAATACTGCTAGAAATCTGTTTTAATGGACATAGTGATTCTTTGATATTCACCCAAATATGGTATGTTATTGTCTAGGTCTTGGGGTGCTAAACTTGGGATCTATTCAATTAGACATGTCTTATGCAACTATTTAGGTATTTAGGTACGACCTAAAAGATTATATAGAGAAACTTTGATGAAGTACTTAATTGAGTAACCATAGAAGCACAAAAACTTCACATTTTGATACGTACATTCGACATGGATTCTTTTATTTTATACAATGCGCTGAGTCGGATCTTCCCTACGAAATAGGAGCTCATGAAAATCTCAACAAAACTAACGCGAAAATTGAAGAAATATCCGAAAACAAAGAAACACCAGATGACGAAAAACACGGAAAAAACTATTAACTAGCTCTTGTGGAAAAATGCAGCTAAAACAATTGATGAAGATTACGAACATGAAATTCTATAATTTAGAGTTTGATGGCGCAAATTAAGCGAGACTAGGTGCAAGGAGAAATTTGTTGAATTTGGTTACACAATGTAGAGAACAATCATGCGAGAGGGTCGTAGCACAAGTTAAATTTCCATTTACTAACAACATGGCGGTATGAAGCTCTTTTATTGGGGCTTAACTGTGTCAAGAAGTTAGGAGGCATTAGGGTATCAATCATGGCCATTCGAACTAATAATCCAACAGTTAAAGGAGAATGTACAGCGAGGACATGAGGCCAAAGCAATCTTAGAGGCGATTGTGAAAATTCTCAACACATTTTCTACAAACCCAACTTGCCAAGATTCGAGAAACAAAACTTGCATACTCCGCGAGTTTAGCAATATATTTGCTAGTACATGTAAAGTTACCTTTTGATCCCTAATCATCTGATTTCAATTGAGATAAGACGAACTGCCAATGCGGGCGTAATGTTTTGAATTGTGGAAAGTATTTGTAGACTAACCTATAAATCCTTGGCATAGTTTTGGCATAGATAAGGTTTTTCTGAAAGCGTAATATATGGAGTGAAGACATGAAAAATTTGCTGATAAATTTGATCGAAAAAAAAAGAACAAAAAAAAATGGAAATTTCAAGAAAATGCAATTCATATCTGCACAATCCAACCATTCGAAAAAGACATGCAAATTTGAAACAAATGGAATTTGATGAGATCATAGATGAGACGAAATCATCAATTTAAAAGATAATCAATTACCCAAGGGATTAACACCTTTGGAAGATCTGTTGACTCAACGATATTCCATTCGGACCTAAAGTGGAACACAACAAAGCCGATATGGAGAATGCAGCAAGACACAGACATCCTAAAATTGTTAAGTTGTCAAATCTCTCCCAAAAGAACAAAGGTGAAATATGTTGAACTATTAAAAGGGTCCAGGATGTTTTGCACAGGTTATGAAGACCTCGTCACCGCCAATTACATCCATCATTCAACATACTATACCTTTGAAACCGGACCGGAAAACCTTTTAAACAAAAACTTGGGAGAATTAAATCTTTGTTTTATACCCTCAATTGAAAAGGAAATCAAAAGAATGTATGGAAAACGGGGATTATAGCCCCTATCGGATTTTCGAATGGGTTTCTAACTGGTACCAACGAGAAAAAAGACGGGAGAAATCGGTGTGTGTTGGGTTAAAATTTGAATAAAGTTTCTTCAAAGACAACTATCCTCTTGCCGAAAAATGGACCACCGATACATGAGGTAGTGGGATCTTAAGAATATCCTCTTTTGGATGGATTTCGAGTACAGCAGGATTACGGTTCATCCGGTGATCGGGATAAAACGACATTACCACACCATGGGGGTACGTTTAAATATGTCCAAAATGCCATTTGGACTCAGAATGCGAAGACTACCTTTCAGAAGCGATGGACATTGCTTTTGCTAAAGAGATACACTGATTTTACGGTTATTTACTTAGATGATTTGAAGGCAGTACACAAACGGATCAAGAACATTTAGATCACTAAGCGAGTATTTATAAGAGATAAAATAACTGAAATTTTCTTTAAACCCTAAGAAATGCATTGTTTGGTTTGGAAGAAGGAAAAGCTTTTAGGACATATCATTTCTAGATGGCATTAGGATTGATCTGAAAGAATTCAAGCAATTTTAAATACGAAACATGAGGTTGCAAGCATTTATAGGAAAAATCAACTTCTTGGGAAAGATTTATTTCTAGTCTAGCGAGTTACTTGAATTGTGACTAACATGTTGAGGAAAAGATTCAAGCATTGGCCCGGACCGTAGAAGCCAAGCAATCCATTCGAGGAAATTAAAATGGCTTTAACAAGGACACCGGTTGACCAGGTCCTAAATTTGATAGAGACTTTATTATTTTTTCATTTATTACGAACATCTTTATTACTGAGTGTTTTGTAAAAGATGACCAAGGGTGTGAAAAGCCAATAGCATTTTTTAGTAAAGCAACGAGGGATGCACCTCTAAAGTACACAATATTATGGAAAAAGCAGACTTTTATGCATTGATAAAAATAATCAAAAGTTACTGGGATTTACATAATATTATATTTATAAATATCTTATGATAGCATATGTACTTGATGGGTAGTTAAAGATATTTTAACTGGAATGGCATTGAAGGTAAACGAGGTAAGTGGATAGCTACCATTTTTGAATATGATATTGAAATCAAACCAACAAAGCTGATAAAATAAAGGCTTGGCACAACTCATAGCCGAAACCAATTGCCAAGCCTTAGATATCAATGAGCGGATAACGATGGAGATAAAGGCTCTCGAATCGATCGAGCTTTTAGATTCATACAGTATTCTGATATAATTCATGTTTTATTAAACACACCAGCTCCTCCGGGGTTGTCCCGAACTAAGCAGGGTACACCCAAAGATGACATCTTTGAAATATTGTATTTTAGATAGCACTTTATTTTGGAAGAATCATGAAGGAATTTTGTGGTGTCTTAAAGATGAAGGCTGATAAAGTGTGTGGAGTAATACGAAGTTGTGGAGGACATCTCTTGGAAATCTCTGGACGGAAACCTTAGGCTGGTTTTAACGGCCAACATTGTTTCGATGTAAAGAAATTTGTAACAGGCTGTCACAAATATCGGATATTTGAGGGTAAAAGTTGTTCTTATACGCCTTTAAACGGTTTCACGGAAAGACCCTTTCAACAATGGGGTTTAGATTTTATTGAAGATTCACCTTCTTCGGGACAACATAGATGGTTTTAGCATACGGACACAACTCTTAAATGGATTGAAGCCATCATGTAAACAGTCAATGATTACTGTAATCATGGGGTTTCTTGGAAACCAACATACTTTCAAGATTTGGATGTCGAGAAAATATTATAACAGTTGTATTTGCGCATTTAAATCAAAGAAAAATGATAAATTTCTTTTACATAATATCATATTACTTTAGGCCATTCAACGACCTATTTTAAGGTAATGGACCATGAAATCCTCAGCCAGAAGTTTGATCAATATCATTAAGAAATTGTTGGGAAAGAAAATAAAAAAAGGCGGCATAAAAACTAACCTATGCATTATGGGCGAACGGACTCACAACCAAAAATCATTGAGACTAGTCCATATGAGTTGGTTATGAAATGCAGAAGCAAAATTCCTTCATCTTTAGGAATCCCTGTCATGGAAATACTTCGGGGGCTCAAGTGGAGCCAAATGACATTCAAAAAAATTAATCAGCAATCCACTTACAACAAACCGAAGAGGTGTACCAAAGATCACAAGTCTTGAGGAAAAGCTAAAAGTATTTGTCCGGGGCCTAAGCAGTTGTAATTGAGGAGACAAGGTCCTAAGATGGGATTCTAGAAAGAAAAAAACATGGAAGTTTGATTTCTTGTAGAAGGAGCCTTATATCATTCATGCCTTACTGACAATACTTATTTTTGAAGGACTTGAATGATTCAGAAGTTGAAGAAGGACAGGTCAATGGTCGAATGTAAAAACATTATTTTGATCAGGTATAGAATGTTTAAATGTTCCTATTGTACATAATATATTGTTTGCTTGTTTCCCCATTTTTATTCTGCAGTTTGGATTAGATGGTGACTTCTTGATTAGGCTTAGAAGTGAAGGCCTAAGTTCAAAAGTTTTACTATCATATGTAAATAAAGCTACTAGAAGAAAATTCCTTACTTTCAGTTTGAAGAGAACATTAAGGAGCATCGATCTTGTTCTTGACTTTCCAAAGGAAAAGCCATCCCCAAGTGGAGCAGTGTTAGCCTCCTATATCAGCGAGTTTCATCTTTCATGATTGTCTTGGTGATGTAATTATGTTCAAACCTTCTTACTTGAGCAAAAGTGTTCCATATTCTTGAAAAACCAAAAAATCAAAAATTTAAAAAATGTAAAGAGGGTATACCTAAAAAAAGAAAGATCAAAGGGTGAAAAGTTAAAAATGGTCAAAAAAGAGAAAGAAAAGGAACCCCAAGCAAAAAATAGACCAAGGAAAGTGTGCAAATCCAAATGCCACTACTTTTCATCTTTATTCTTAATAAATCAATTGTGTGCAGCTCTGTGAACTTTTGCCACGATTCATGAATAGATCAAAGCTGTTAAGCACCAGCTTAGTCATATTTCAATTTCATGTTATAGATTAAGAGAAGAATAAATATCTGTAAAACGAGTTTAATCTTGGCAGTTGTTAGCTAAGTAGAGTGAATAAGGTGTCAACGAGTTTAATGCGGGCCCTTGGATGTAATAAGGGTAGAAATAGATAGATTCATCATGTAAAAAGAAAAGATTGAGGTTTGCAAGTCTAATGCACCCCTAATAAAAAGACAACATGGTGGTGGCAAGTAAGAATGGGGTAGGTAGATGTTCTTTGTAAGTGTACGATGAATGGTGCGCTACATGTTGGTTAATGTTTACTTTCATCACAAGTACTAAGCGGGGAAATATATTTCGGAAAAAATCACAGCAAGCAAAATCCAAATTCGTCGCTCTCATCATTTTCCCCCTCAAGGTTTTTACTAATTTCCCCCAAAAAAGTACTACAAGGTAATTGGAGATCAAAGGGGCTCAAGGCATTTCCTTGACACGGAGGGACCGGACCTAGGCCTAATGATCAAAAAGACTAAGCACTTCAAATAATTCATCATTGTTATCTTCCATCTTTACTAACTTTTCCCTAAAGGTAAAATCCTATTTTACTTAGGAAAGCGTCTGAAAACATTCCATAAAATTCCTCAAAACAACTTGTTATTCTAAGTTTAAGTGTTGAAGTAAAATATGCAATTTACTTCATAAGTTTCACTTTCTTAGATGTACAAAAGGTGTATTGGTTTTCCTTGTCCTTTTTCATATTAACACCTAACTCTATTATATTAAATCCCCTAGTGAAATCCCTTTTCTATGCATATAACTCCCCTTTTCTAAATAAATATCCCCAAAACCCTCTTATTATAATGTTTTACCAAGGTATATATAGTCCCGCATTTGCAAATAAATATCCCACTTTATAAAGCCCTTTGGTAAAACTATAACCTTATATGTATTCTTCTGATGAATTAATTATATTAATTTATTCATCGTATAATAAAATATATGTAAACGTTGGGCCGTAACATGTGTTTAACACAAAAACAAGAATAAACTACGGCGAATCACATAACGCCACCATATCGTATTCCACATGGCCAAACCCACTTACTTAATTCATTTTATAAATTCACGGGGTTAATTAGTCATTGAGACTAATTAACAACCATTCCATATGATAGCTTCTCCCAGGGTGATTAGATTACATGTCAAAACTTGTTTAAACCCGACGGGCCCACTTTCGAAACCGCACAAGTTTCCCTTTCCTCCGGCCGTCGGATCATTCTCCCGGGTTGATCCATGGTCCCGGGTGATCCCTTTGCCCATCGCGTGTGAGTTTTAACCCGGCGGGAGTGGGCGAGTTTGACTATTCGACATTCCACGTGGCAAGCATCGTGGAATGTTTGCCGATACCGGTCCCCCGCCTTCCTCCATAAGCGAGTGCGGGCTTACCGCTTGCAGCCTACCACATACTGCCGGCCCCACTCCCTTACGTCTTGCGTCGTCGAATAGCGTCATCACCTCGCTTCGACAAAACCATACTGACTTGTTTTTGACCATTTTCGCGTTTTTAGAGTTATTTTGGTTTGAAAGAGACTAGCTCCCGCTGCAAATTTCAGGTCGGCGCAAATACATCAAATTATAAATTCACTTTATGCAAGTGTTGAAGAAACGTCCACTGCCATTGTCCATTTTTGTTAAAGAACCGATTTCCATCCAACAGTGTTGTCATTCCGCCTTGTTGCAAGTTAAGCTTGGTTTCTTGTGTTTTCTCTGAAAAAGTGTTTGAAAGTCCTCTACGAGTCCTCATTAAAGTTTGAAACACCTTAATTTGCTTCCCAAACTGCCAAATTTGTTCCAATTTCCTCTTTTGTCGGATATCCGTCCAGAGTCTGCAAAGAAAAGCTGAAACCTTCATTTTGAATCCACAAGAACCAATCAGGCCCCAACTGCCTCTAAATGTCACTCCTTTGAATGTCCTCACCGAGATTTGAACTACTTGCCTCTCGTAGATGAAAGATTTCCAAATAAAGAACTTTGTTCGATGAAAGTCTGGTTGAGTTCTGTCGCTGAGGGAACGAATACTAAAAGGAGCAGAATCTTATAGGGTTGTGGAATCCAATCTCCCAAGGTATTTCATTCCTACGGTCCACGTTTTCCACAAAATCATTCATTATTGTCATGCAAGATTATGATCACACAAAAGAAGGCGTAGCTCTGATCGAAAGTGTTTGTTCCCTATAACACCTCGAGGCTGTGATACTATGTTACAATTTGGTGAGCAAAGAATTAGCACCTCTGTCCATGGAAGACTGAGTGAAAAAACAGAGGCTGACCAACTCCGGAAGAAATTGAAAGCAATGTGTCGATGCTTCATGTTACTAAGCATGTTAAAAGGGACTCCCCTATGGTTTTGCTTTTTCCAATCAATTGGGAGAGCTTATTGTGAATGTAATATCCTTTGTCTTGGGATTCAATAGGTGGTATGTTGGCCAGATAACTACGCTTTATCTATCTTTGCCTGAGCAGCCTCCTGAGATTAAGTCATGACTATCTTCCTTCATTGCCAACCAAATCCATGATCAATTTTAAGAGCTAGATGATGAAAAGATTTTCAAGTACTCCTCGATTCTCCCCATCCTCATAATTTTCTATATGGATAAATTCCTTTCTTTGTTGAGAAACTTGATGCTAAAGGTAATCCCAAGATGCATTATTTTTGGTCCCCATCATTCATTTGATATATACGGTTCTCCTACTGCTGACCGAATTCATTGGTCGGTTTGTACATCTGCTACGGCCTTGTTATAGAGTTTCTCCCCCGGACTTAGTCTTGAGATTAGAAAAGACCACATAATTGTCAAAGAGTTACAAAGTTGGGGATTGGTACTTGTACCAAAACCATACGATCATCGGAGATTTATGGATGTGAATTACATCCATTCAAGTTGCAGTTACCTTGCAGTAGAGAATTTTTGCTTTGGAATACTTTAGATAGATGAACAACTCGGATAATCCATTTACTTGTCTTAAAGAAAAAGAAAGCACGGTTAAGGATCAAAAAACGATTTAAGTCCTTTCATTTGTAATTCTAGAGAAGTGAAAGAGATGCAGAACTTATATTAGAAGAAAATTCCAGGACATCTTTAAAGTTCCCAGGTCCTTACAGTCCCTTTGGTTTCATTTGTGAAAAAGGTTAAAAAATAAGTCATCTCCTTATATACATCACGGAAATTCTGACATGGGAACGGTATGCAAATCAAGATGAATGGGTTAAAGGAACACTTGTTGAAGAGGGAAAGTGGAGCTGACAAATTGAATAAACTTGTGAAAGATGCGAAGAAATTTGACCTAGAAACATATGATCAAGTACGGTACCCTATATTGGCACATCTTCAACTGACCACTCTACAACAAGCTATACGGAGAAGAACGGCCCATCGATGGCAATGACCTAAGGTAAGGAAGAAAGAACCTATAGTTCAGGTCATTGAAACTGGTCATGGCGGAAAAATCACGAGTTCCAAAACACGAGAACAATCTAAAGCTTCTCAAACACCGGTAAGCAAATCCAAGCTCGGAAGATATAAACTCCATGAATGTGGAAATAGGGAAAAAGAGGTCGACTCCAGTTACCACACCTTCAAAGGAGCCTAAGTCTATCAAGCTAAAAAACACAAGTCTGATCTACTTCAGGATGTAGAAGATCATAGATGAGAATATTTGATAGCGAGGATAGTCGACAAGCAGTCATATTGAAGTGAAACAAACATAAACTTCGGGATACAAAACGGTTGAGAACCTTTAGTATCTTCTTTGAGACCGCCAAAACCAGAATCTTTGGAGACATAGAAAACCTTCATTGATATCAAAACAAAGATGAACCATTGAAAATGAGGTCTACGATCGGTATATGAAGATGGCTCTATACAATCAACGAGGTTTGATGTCGACGTGATCTTTCACAAGGTAAGTACCAAATGAGCCACTTCAAAGCTAAAGTGCCAAAAGCCAGCAAGCAACAGTTACATCGAAGAACAAATTTTGAAGTGTTAACGGATATCCATCCCTTGGATCGGTCTAGGCTTCGCCCAGGCAACGGGAAATGGTTTGATACTCTCACCAACAAAGCCATGGCGACTTTAACACTACAAGATTCATGAATATCTCTTCGCAACATTGAAAATTGAAAAGACCTCCTCACGGACCAAGACAATCGTCAAAGTCTCTCGAAGAGATCATTGACTGGTTTGAGTCCTGATCCAAAGACACTAAAAGGTATTGAGGAGCAGATAAAAAGAAGAGGATGATATAGGTACAACCCCAAACGGGTTAATGCGACTAGGCACCCCCGGACACGGAAGTAATAAAAAGGAAATTCACAAGAAGAAATGATGGAGTTGCTCTTAAACTTGACGGAAGCTAAATGAAGCAGGAAAAGTGGAAAAGGCATTGCGGAACGGGGAAATTCTCAAGCAGGGCTTCAGCAACGGTACTACGGGACAACGGGAACAATCATCTCGGTGAATATTTCTAATTTGAATTCATTGATTTGATTAAACGGATGGAGAGTTTCAGAAACAAAGGTCACGAACTAGAAGCAAGGTACAATTAACAAAATTGGAGGGAAAATATGACACACATCCAAAAAGGCAATTATACAACAACCTGGAAAATAAAAAGGTTGGAAAAAAATTGGTTGAGAGCTTTGCAAAAGAAGTCTTGGCAGAAAAACCTAGGAATGAAATAAATGATATTCTTTGGGACAACATCATTAATTTAATAAAGAATGTGGCCTTCCATTTACAAGCTATTTTGAAGCAGGCAAGTTGGTACGAAGATATTGAGAAAATAAACAAACGGAGCATGAATTAAGAGGCAAGCCGAGCTAGCCCGACGGCTCATTCGGTTTTTAATTCCCGAACAAAACAACGACTAGCATTGCTAGGGTGATGACGAACGAGGTGTGGTTTGGGAAGCAAAAGAAAATTTTCCTGAAAGAACTTTCATGCAAAATCTAGAAAGAAAAGTGTCTTGATATTTTGGTGAAACATCACGTTTTCGGAAAGAAAAAGTTTCACTTCTGCTACGACAATTGATACCGAGTCCCATGCTCTGAGAAGGATCAAATAATTGAGCTTGAAACTGTGAAAAAGAATCAAAGCTCATGCTAAACATACGGCTATAGGTTCTACTAGTGTGGAAGTTCTACTAGCTCGTCAAGAACTGTGATACCCAGTAGGAAGAGTATTTATGAAAAAGTGAAGAATACGGTTTCACTGAGCATGAGTTAAAATATCTATTTCCAGCGAGCCACTTTTTATAAACTTACTTTGAGCCGATGAAACTTGCAAGGAAGCTCAGAAGAACAATGATACTGGAATGATCGATCAGCGAGGTGAAGGAAAATCTTTGGGGGGTACGTAAAAAAATGTTGTCGGGATAAAAGTTTATCTTTACTATTGGGTAAATGGTAAAAAAGCAATCATGAGATGAAAGGCTCCAGATGAAAGATTAAAGAAGTATCCGTGAGAAGAAAAAAGTATTCAACAAATTGAGAATGCAAAGAATGACCATGAGCCTATTTTGAGCACTTATCCTTAGCACGTCCATGAAAGGAATGCGACCACCTACTATTATTCATTAGACCATGTGCTCCCTCTGGACAACATTGAGCCAATTAATTGTCATTAGGATAGAGTAAGGATTGTTGTGATTGGTTTTGTATAACAAGCCTTCAAAGAAAGTTTGAGATCATTAATTACTGGTAGGTAATATTTGAGGTTTTCGGAATAAAAAGCTTTTGGACAAATTTACTTGTGGCTTACTGGATGACGTTTTGAAGCACTGGACTTGTTGCAGGATTCATGTGTTGGACTTCAGTTCAATAAGTTTTCCAACCCTTGTGTTTAAATTTTTATATTAGTTTATGCTATCATCATATCCGTTTCTGAATAGTTTACATAAAGGATTGAAACAGAATTTGCTTAATTGTACTCTGTTTTCAAATGTGATTATTCTCGATGTTTTCTTCTGGATTAGTTATAAGCATGAATTCTTAATTGCTCATGTTATGCTGATTCAATATTGTTGATTACTGTAACAAAGAATCCTTCATTGCTCTTTGCTTGTAATCATTTCTCTTCTTCCTCTTGAATATGGTGAAAGATTCTTAGTTGCCTTTTCATCCCTTCAAGACCATCCATCCACTTTAAATTCCATGATTTTTCTCGTCTAGCTATCTTGCTCCCTGGTCACCATCTTGTGTCTCGTAAAAGAATCAGAAAGCCATCCTCTTTAGACTTCCCATAGCCCACGACCTAAAGTTCCTCAACCCTGCTCCCTAGTTTGGATTCCATCATTTTTCCCAAACAAACTTACCTATAACTAGCCTAAAATCATTCAAAATAAAGATAAATCATAAAGAGAGAGTCTTCTCCTGATGCGTAGATACAGATTCCAGATCTAAAGATTGAGCTGTAAGCACTTCGTGATACTCTCTACAACTTCTAGGAAAACCTGAGTGATAACAGGTCCACAAGATTTCTATGTTGAATTTTGGCCACAAGTTTAACTTCATTTAGAAATTCTTTCTTTCCCTGCAGAGATCTTAGGGACAACTTATTCATAGCAATTTCTTTTCCTTTTTCAGCAGTTCCCTAAAAATATTCAGACAAAATTATATGCATGAATATATTGTCTAATACGATAATTCATGATTTTATAAACTAGTAGAATATTTGTTCATCACTATTACCTTGTATACTGCGCCAAATCCACCTTCTCCAAGCTTATTACTATCATGAAAGTTTTCTATAGCAGCTATCAATGTTTCCATGGTAAACACAATTTGCCGATCCTGATCGATTAATGTGTCCTCCTCGACTTGCCCATGACCTAGACAACCAAAAATAAATAGTTAAAGGGGCAAAAATTGAATGTGTCTAACTTACTCTTGCAATCATTTGGCAGTTTTTCTTGAAGAATATTTTCATGAAAAAACTTGTTCGAAAACTAAACTTTAACAATAGTCCAACAGAGCAAATAATGTTGAGAATAATGCTTAAATATTTCCATGTAATTGCTGACATTAGCGAGCAGATTTTATGATTCTCCGTTATTGAAAATTAGTGAAGCTAATTATTAGGATGGCCAGTGCCCAGAATCATTGGCAGTGGTCGGAATGAATAATTAGTAGTTGATAAATCATAGAATTAGTAATAGGTTTATTATATAAGAATGTATAAACATACATGATTCAATGTGAGATTTACAAGTTGAGCAGTGATATGATCTGTGTGTGTGTGTGTTTTTTTTTTTTAATTGTCTTCATTGTTTTTTTATATGTCATAATTATTCTGGTTTATTAGTTGGCTTCAAGAGAAGGGGCCATTTCAGATTCTACAATTGGTATCAGAGCTGGTAAAATTGTTTTGGGTTAAATTTTTATTGTTGGAATTTTTTCAAAGTTAAAATGTCGAATTCTAACATGCCTGTTCCAGAATTTGATGGAAGCAATTATGATTATTGGTGCATTAATATGCTGACCTTTTTGATTGGAAAATATTTGTGGGAGATTGTTGAATCAGGTTATGATGAGACAGATGACTTGAATGCCCTTACAGCCAATGAAAAAACAACAAGAAAGGAAGCAAGGAAGAAGAATGCTCAAGCTTTGTTTCACATTTATATATCTCTTGATAAGAACTTATTTCCACGAATATCAGGAGCAAAAACTGCCAAAGATGCCTGGAAGACTCTACAAGAAGCTTACTAAGGTAGTGATCAAGTTAAGGTGGTCAAGCTTCAAACATTGAAGAGAGAGTTCGAGAATCTGAAGATGCAAGAAGCTAAAAGTATAAGTGACTACTGTGTGAGAGTCAAAGATGTGGTCAATAAAATGGCTACACTTGGGGAAACTGTAAGTAATGAAGTTTTAATAAAAAAGGTATTGAGATCTTTAACACCTAGATAGAATAATGTTGCCATAATATTAGAAGAAAGCAAGGATTTGAAACAATTAAATTTTGATCAATTGGTTGGTCTCTCATGTCTCGTGAAGAAAGATTGAAAGACACTTTTGAAGTTGTAGAGAAAGCTTTTTCCTCTAAATTACAAATTACATAGAATGAAGATGCAAGGAGCAGTAGTGCCAAAACCAATCAAGATCGAGGTAAATGGAAAAGCCAAATTTTTTCTAGAGGTAGAGGTAGAGGTGGCTCAAGAGTAGGAGGTACTTCCATAGGAAGAGGTAGAGGTGGATTTGATAAGAGAAATGTTCAATGTTACTATTGTAACAAGTATGGCCACTTTAAAAGAGAATGCAGATTGAAAGAAGGTAAAAATGCTAATTATTCTCAAGAAAGTAATGAGTATCCTCCAGATCACTTATTTTTATCTTATGCCAAAGCTGGAAATACTAGTAAAGATGATTGGTACATAGATTATGGATGCTCTAACCATATGACAGGGAATGAGAAATTATTTTCAGACAAGGATGGAAGTTTTAAATCCAAGGTCAAGCTTGGTGATGATAAACATTTAGAGGTTTCTTCCAAAGGAGCTATGGAGATCCAAACAAAAGAAGGTATAAAGAGTATTCATGATATTTATTATGCTCCACAATTGAAGCACAATTTGTTAAGTGTTGGGCAGCTATGTGAGAAAAATTATAAAGTAGTCTCTATAAGACATGTACTATCTATGATAAGAATAAGGGAAATAGGGTGATTATTGTTGTTCCTATGACAAGAAATAGGATGTTTCCCTTGAGGTTTGATGAACATAGCAATAACCTTGCGAATATGGCTTATGAGGGTTCAAGTTGGCTATGGCATCTCAGGTATGGGCATTTAAATTTTCATAGTTTGAAGTTTCTAACCTCAAATGCATTAGTTTTTGGTTTGCCCAAGGTAGATGGGCATAAGGAGGTTTGCAAAGGATGTGCTAAAGGAAAGCATGCAAGGGAAAGGTTCCCAAAGGGAAATGCATGGAGAGCTCATCACCCACTTCAACTTGTTCATTCAGACATATGTGGTCCTATGTAGACTAATAGTTTGGGTAAGTCATCATATTTCATCACTTTTATTGATGATTACTCAAAAAAATGTTGGGTATATTTTTTGAAGGCCAAAATTGAAGCCCTAGATACATTCAAGAAGTTCAAAGCACTTGTAGAAAATGAGAAAGGCTACAAGATCAAATGATTTCGGACTGACCGTGGAGGATAATTTTGCTCAAAAGATTTCCAAATTTTTTGGGATATGAATGGTATTCGAAGGCAACATACTACAACATACACACCCCAAAAAAACAGTGTAGCTGAAAGGAAGAATCGCACTGTGGTTGAAATGGCAAGGTGCATGTTACAAACTAAGGGATTGAGCAATTCTTATTGGGGAGATGCAGTTGCTATAGCAGTGTACATCCTCAATTGTAGCCCCACAAGTGCACTAGAGAAGATGACTCCTTTTGAAGCTTGGTATGGAAAAAAGCCTAATGTTAATCATTTCAAAGCTTTTGGTTGTTTGGCTTATCTGCATGCACCTGATCAAATAGAAAAAAGTTAGATGCAAAGAGTGAGTTATGCATTTTCATTGGGTATAGTGAGACAAGAAAGGATTATAAATTGTATAATCCCCTCACTAACAAGCTTATTGTATCAAGAGATGTAATTTTTGATGAAGGGGGAGTTTATGGTCATCAAAAAGGCCATGTTGAGAAGACAAAATTTGTTTTGAATGATGATATAATTGTTGATATTGAGCAACAAACTAATGCTTCTGTATCTAATGGTTTAACTCCACCAAGCAGCCCTTCAATTTCTTCAACATCAAATTCAAGTCTAGCTTATTCTCCAAGTTCTACAAGGAAGGTAAGGAGATTGAGTGATATATATATCATAGGACTGCAAATCAAGCACATGAAGAAAACCCAATAGGTGAGACAGTGAATTTTGATTTATTATCCAAGGCTGATTTTGAACCATCATGTTTTGAAGATGCATGTACTAATGAGGTTTGGGTGCAATCTATGCAAGAAGATATGGATTCCATTCACAGGAATGACACTTGGGAATTGACAGAGCTTCCGCATCAAAAGAAAAATATTGGCACCAAAGGGGTCTACAAGACAAAATTTAATAGTGATGGGAGTGTTGAAAGATACAAGGCAAGATTCGTTGCCAAAGGATTCACACAAAAGTATGGAATTGATTATGAAGAGACATTTGCACCAGTAGCAAGACAGGAGACTGTTAGGATGCTAATTTCATTAGCAGCTTAGAAAAGGTGGAGCATACATCATATGGACGTGAAAAGTGCCTTCTTGAATGGGTACTTAGAAGAGGAAGTATATGTGGAGTAGCCACAAGGTTTTGAAATGGAAGGAAAAGAGAATAATGTCTACAAGTTGAAGAAGGCTTTGTATGGTCTCAATCAAGCACCAAGAGCATGGTATGCTAGGATTGATGGATACTTTCAGGAAAAAGGCTTCCAGAGAAGTAAGAATGATCCTACCCTTTACTACAAACAAGAAGGTATTGATATTTTGATCATAAGTTTGTATGTTGATGATCTATTGTATGTGGGTAGTAGTTCCAAATGAATCATGAGTTCAAAGTTTCTATGATGAATGAATTTGAGATGAAAGATCTAGATCTCATGAAATATTTTCTAGGAATGGAGGTTTATCAAACTAAGGATGAAATTTTTATTTACCAGACAAAATAGGCACATGATACTTTGAAGAAATTTGATATGCTTGATTGTAATGGTTCCCCTACTCCAAGTGATCATGGAGTTGTATTATGTAGAGATGATGGTGTTGATTTAGTTGATGAGACAAATTACGGAAGTATTGTGGGGAGCTTGATGTTTCTAACCCACACAAGACCTGATATTGCATTTTCAGTTTCACTTGTTTCAAGGTATATGACAAATCCATCTTAAATACATATGAAAGCAGCCAAGATAATTTTAAGGTATGTGAAAGACACTCTAAATTTTGGTATTCATTACTACTCTGCTGAAAAGTTCAATCTTGTTGGATTTAGTGATTCAGATTGGGGAGGTAGTGTGGATGACCGTAAGTCCACATCTAGAAATTGTTTCTCTTCTGGTTCTGATTTGATTACTTGGAGCTCAAGAAAACAAACCATTGTTTCCCTCTCATCCACAGAAGCGGAGTATGTTACAATTACTTCAGCAGGTACATAAGCTCTTTGGCTTAGAAAAATTTTGGAAGAAATTGGGGAGAAGCAAATTCAGCCTACAGTCATTTATTGTGATAATGTAAGTGCCATCAAGTTAGCAAAGAATTAAGTTCATCACAGCAATACAAAGAATTTTGACATGAAATATCACTTCATTTGGGATTTGGTGCGGAAGAATGATGTTGAATTAAAGCACATAAATACTAAGCATCAACTAGCATATATCTTCACCAAAGAAGTTGCAAAAGATCAATTTTTGACACTAAGAGATAAGCTAGTAAGCCCTCATTAAGCATTAAGGGGGAGTGTTGAGAATAATGCTTAAATATTTCCATGTAATTGCTAATATTAGCGAGCAGATTTTATGATTCTCCGTTATTAAAAATTAGTGCAACAAATTATTAGGATGGCCAGTGCTTAGAATCATTGGCAATGGTTAGAATGAATAATTAGTAGTTGATAAATCATAGAATTAGTAATAGGTTTATTATATAAGCATGTATAAACATACATGATTCAATGTGAGATTTACAAGTTGAGCAGTGATCTGATCTGTGTGTGTGTGTGTTTTTAATTGTCTTTCATTTTTTTTTATATGTCATAATTATTTTGGTTTATTAGTTGGCTTCAAGAGTAGTGGCCATTTCAGATTCTACAAATAAAGTGTAACTCTGATGATCCATCATATCAGATTTTGACAGTGATATAAGAGGACACATTCTACCATGTGTGCATAAAGACTTGGGGGATTTAAATGTACTAAATTTAAAATAGATAAAATCAAAACCCAGCGATTTTTTTTTTTCAATACCTTCAGATCTACTTCCAACTGCAGACTTCAATCTTCTCCAAGTTGTAAATACGCATACCAATAACACTAGAAGCAAGCCACTAGCAACAACTAAAATTATGGGTAATTTGTTTGAAGACTTGTTGTTATGTAAACTATGACTCGATGGTGTGATCTGATTCAATGGTGTATCAGGCACCGGTGTATTAGATGGCGCTTTTGCAGGGGGTGGAGACGAAATCAAATTAAGGAATGGATACATTTCATAGCGAACTATGCAGTTTGCCATTAGACCCTGAGCTCCTTTACTTCCAGCATATTGTTGAAAAATATATGTGATTTTTTGTGACAGACATGTTGTGAAATTGTCAATAGATTTATCT
The DNA here is from genome assembly GCA_034641835.2 of Pinus albicaulis. Taxonomy (NCBI): domain Eukaryota; kingdom Viridiplantae; phylum Streptophyta; class Pinopsida; order Pinales; family Pinaceae; genus Pinus; species Pinus albicaulis. The sequence continues at coordinate 1,431,990,253 of CM076572.1, forward strand.
CTAGTGCACTGGACCAAAGCGTAAATCTTTTGAACCAAGGAATCATTATTCATTCCAAAAGCATATAATTTAGATCCAGATGCTACTTTAGCTGACAAGTTGTTGAATAGGTTAGAAAGAGCATGATCAAAGACATCTGGGCTAGGTGACACATTATGTGTATTCCCAAGATACAATCCATCAGCATCCAATTGTCCCATGAAATTATAGTTATCATAATGTAAAAATCAGAAATCAAACCAAATTAAACCATTGGCGGCATTCCCACAACTTTTTCAAAGAGTGGTGTTTGCTTGTTGTGAACAATAGTAGCACTGGTTGAGTGTTGTATCTCCCTGACATTGTAGAAGGCCATATATTTGGTTAGGACTTCGGCCAGACTCAGAAGTGTTAAACCTTTTTTTGGGCGTATATTTAATGAGCCTATTCATCACTGTATTCATATTTTCCTTGAACTTACTGCCTTTTGTATAGTTGACACTGTGGTGGCATGTAGAATAATTTTGTGCCTTGAAAATCTGTGACTGAAGAGTAATGATCATCATGAGAACTGCCATTCCATGGGATAGTTTAATAGTTTTGCTTATGAAAGTGGAGCTTGAAACTCTCCCATGGAGGATTGTCATGGCCAATGGAGAATGGAGAACCTACAGCGCAAGGATTCACCAATAATATAAGTGCTTCTCAAAATTTTAATTTACTCTGCACAAGTATTGTACGCCACTTAATCAACAGATGCATAGACCATGTTCACAAGTTTCCAATGGATTTAATGTGGTTAGTATGCGGAAATAACGTATAGGGACTGCCCTGAAATCGTGTAAGAAAGTAGAAAATTAAAACAAATAAATGGATGGAAACTATATTAACTGTGATGCATTGGAAGATTCATGAAAACTAGTGGAAACCATACCTGTGTTACTTCACGAAATTTCATGGAAACTGATACCTGTGTTGCTTATAGCCGGATTCAAGAATGGCTCCCCCAAAATGACGCTTTCTGAGTGCCTATTGTCAAGCTCTGTACCCCGTGGTATCCTAGAATTGAAAACTATTATAAACTGTTCAATTTTCGAAGCTCGTCATCTTTATCATGTGATAGGACACGACTCTGAATAATTAGTAAAGTCCAAGTCCAAGTCTCTGCAGTCATAGAAAATAAATATGGAAGGGCAAGGTCCGTACTGTTAGGGTCCTATAAATATAGGATTCATAATTTTGAATTGAATTTTGATATTCTTGTAAAATATGTACATACCTTGCTTTCTGCAAGTTGTTTTCCCATATTTTGAAAAAAAATAAAAAATAAAAAAATCATCAAAAAAAGAGGGTAAAAAGTCCTAAAAGAAAGATCAAAAGACTTAAAAATATATAGACCCCTAAAGAAAAAGATGAAAATAAGACATGAAAGTGTGCAAGTCCAAATGCCACTACTTTTTACTTTTTGCAAATGATTATGGCAGAGTGTCAATAAATGCCATAATCCATGATGAGTTAAACTGTTTAAACTTGACTTGTCATGTTTTCAATTTCCATGTTTTTATAGTGAATAAAGACTTGTCAGACAGTTTAATCCTGACAAATCAATAGATAGGTAGAGAATAAGGAGGAGCTCAGTAGTTTAATCTGAGCCCTTGGATGAAATAAGGTAGAATTAGATAGTTTTTTCTTTTAAAAGAATAAATATTTCAAGGTTGCAAGCTTAAATGCACCTGCCAAAAGGAAGAAAAAATGTTATCTAGTAATGTTCGGTAGGTAGAAAGAAGTGGGAAAAAGCATGTAATATTCATCACCGGGCAAAACAATCACTAATTTCCCATTCCCTGTAATTATTTAGTATTTTAGACTATCAGTCAAACAGGCTCAGAGCATTTCTCTGACTTTTGTTAGGACCGGACCCAAGGCTCGATGACTGGTTAGTTGAAAATGTTAAATTCTTATGTTAAATCCCCATTTATCATTATTTATCCCTTATTTATACATTTTAACTCATTTTCATAAGTAAATACTCATTCTTACTTAATGAAACATAAAACCCCATCTGATTAACTTCCTTCATTCAGAAACATACAAAAACCCTAAAAAATGCTTTATCCTAAGTAAATTGGTGAAATTATGAAAATACAAGCTTTGCTTTACTTATTCACTTTACTTAGTCATATTGTGTATTTTGTCTGCATTCCATTCCCCTTGTCATATTAACTTTTAACTTAGTTTATTAAATCTTTAAATAAAACCTTATCCTATTTATCTAATTCCCTATATCTAAATAGCCCCAAAAACCCACTATTACAAAGTTTTTAGACCAAAGTTAGTACCCACATGTTAAATTAAAACCCAAATAAAATGCCCTTTGGTCTAAAACTAACTCTAAATAAATATCCCGCCCCCTATAGTTATTAAATCATTCAAAAGATTTAATACTATATAATAAAATAAAAATTGCACCAATGAGTTTTATTTGAACATATCCTATGTATTTTGAAAAGAAATATATTACCCCGCTCATCAGCAGTTTAGCCTAAGTTTTGGATAATATTTTATCATTTTATAAAGGTTAAAAATCTTGGAAGCACCACCATGCTAAACCCCGCCCATATCCATATTTGCCACGATATATAAAGTCTCATACTTTATATTGATAACCCGCCATATAAAGCATCATGTCACATATACGTTTAACCTCCATTATATTCCTTTAACCATTCTTATATCTGCATCCAAATCAAAACCTTGATTAAAGTCATGTTGCATAAAAGTTTTGAACTTTCAAACACCCGCTTAACTTTATCCCGGTCCCACCTTTGATTTCTCGCAGCTCTCAAACAAATCTCGACCCTTCGCTTCTAATCAAAAGATCCAATGGCTCTAATATGATATCACGCACAAAAACTAATCGTCCACCCAAATGAAAAATGGACGCAAAATGGGTGGTTTCACCCATTTAGCCCCCTGTGACGTGTCAGTATTATATTGGATCGCGTTCGTTTGAGGCCAAACCACTTACCACTCAAATTGGATGCGATAACCACTGTTGGTTTTGTTGTTTAAACCTGAAACCGCTCCTACCCAGATGCGACTTGCATTGAATGTCAGTTAATGCGATCAAACGAATATGATTAAACCTTTGTAAAAGCCATTTTATTGTTTAAAACTGCTCATTCAACCCTTTCGCATTATTTTCCTACTGATATAAACACTGTGTAAAAGCCTTTCAAGCCTCTGATTGCCCTTTTATGCCCCGAACCTCTAAATTTGACCAAGATTTACTTGTGAATACTGTTAAAGGATTGTTCACCACTCCAGAAGATTGCCGAAGACAACATTTCAACCAAGAACCTGTAGAAAACCCTTTTTACAGTCAAATACCTGCACTTAAGGTATTTTTCGAAGAATTCAAGCTTGCAAATTGATTTTAAACAGTCTTTAAGAAAGCCTATCCTCTAAATTATAAATTTGACCAAAGAAAAAGTGCCTAAAATCACAAAAAATAGGCCAAACCCTGGCAAAATTTTCCCATGAAACCCTACTTTCCTCTGTGCCCATTTTTCAAGCGAATTTGCTCGAATTTCACTGTTTAAGGATCAAATTTAAAGATCTGAAAGGCTAAAACCTCTGAATATACCTTGAAACCCTATTTCTTAGACAAACCAACTCAGAAAACCCCTATTTTCTGTTTTAAGCCAGTTTTTCTTCCTCGGATAAACCAAATTGAGCAAAAATCCCAAAAGAATCCATCCTCAGCCTAAAAACTACTCAATTTTATCTTTGTTTGATATAAAAAACTCTTGCAAACAGTCTAATCTTGTAGTATTTATCCAAAATGACTAAGAAACGGAGTACAAGAAAACCTATTAGATCCAAAACACTTAAATCTAAAGGATCCAAAGCCCCTAAACCTACCCCAGTCATCACTGCCAAATCTGCTGCAACAGTGAATCCCCTCCAACCACCTGTAGATTCTATAGAAAGCCTCCCTTTGACTGATGTTGACTACAAAATTGTTGATCCTGTTGTAGAATTCAACCTCTTGGATATACACAATTGGTGTAATGAAAATTACTTGGACAAGGATGAAATACCTATTTGGGAGACTCATTTGCCCAAATATATAGTTCCATTAACCCATCCTGGCCAAGATCTTATCAGATTATGTCAAAAACATTATGAACCAGATCAAAAGGCCATAGTCAATGCCGATAGAGAAATCCTTTTCACCATCACAGCAGAGTCAATAAATCAAATGCTTCATTTACAGTTTGAACCTCAATCAGTCCCCCTAACTATAGAAGCTTTGACACAGTTGTACTTATGCCTTGACTTCCCTAAGAAGTTCATGATATTTCAAAACTTTATGCCTTCCCATGTTGACATTCCTAAAATAAACCCGCCTTATTCCACTGCGACATTTCCTGAAGGGTCTAGACATATTATCTCTATGCTCTCCTTTATACTTGGATACTTTACAGATGGACACAATGATGAGTCCATTCTAGGTTTCCTGTCCACCTTGTCTCCAGTCCAACCTCCATCGGTCATCTTTGACTTTGCTGGTTTCATAGCCAACAATATCCATCATCAGCTGATAAAATTACCCACTGAAGGAGTTTTTAGATACTCATCCTATCTATTTCACTTATTCTTATTCTTTCAAGCTGATAAATTTCCTATTGCATTACAAAAGATGGACTTGGAGGGTAAGCCTCTATCCATTATCTTCTGAACTTCCTTGCGCAGGAAAGAGGGCAGTGATTTCACCTACACATATTTTTCAGACCTTTTTCTACATCCAACAATGAACATTCTGAATAAAGCAGAGCATCCCAGAATTAGTGAGGAAATGAAAAGAATCCTACAACTTTCATAACAGACTAAAATGGGAGATTGGCATCTCTATGAGAAGCATACATAGTTAAGAATTTTTGGATCCAACTTATTACCTTATAAGTTGCCTAGATATATGAGCATGAGAATTTTTGCACTAGAGTATTTGAGACAAATTGTTAATTCTGATTCTATTAACTTCATGGCTGCCAGAAAAAAACTCAATTTAAGTTAAAGAATCAGGTTGGTCCCTTTATCATAAACCATAGATATGCAAAAAAATAAATCACAAAGAGATTAGCAGAGTTTAAATTTCAAATAAGTTTTCCATGGAACTATGATCCTCAAGGAGTCTTGAGCAGTCTAAGGGTAAAATGTAAATTGACACCCTTCATACATGAGCTTAAGCCTGAGATTGAGAAATTTTCCAGCCAATTTGAGTGGCTGGAAAATACGCTGATAGATACAGCAAGTAATACAGAGACAACAGATAAAATGGACACAACACAAGCTCTAGAACTTGTAAAATAGCCAGAGATATCAACAAAAAGAGTTAGAGAGGAAGGAGCTTATATAGTAGAGACAACAACTGAGACCAAATTCAAAATAATATATAACAAGAGGCTTAAACTCAGTTCAATTGGCAAGGAGAAAGTAACAATTGATGTTGATGAGACAGATGCTCCAGAAACCAATGATGATATAGCCACAACTATAATAAATGAAACACTTATGGAAATAGAAAAGGAATCAACAACTAATCAAGATGAAATACAGATGATTGAGAAGAAGCATAACATGGAGGCCTCTTCCTCATAAACAACTGAGGAAAATGATTTAGACATCAAGGAGAAATACAAGCAGATAAAGCAGAAGAATGAGGAAATCAAAACAGAGATATATTCTCAATTCCTCAAACAGAAGTCTGAAAATCAAAATAGGCTATTGTCAGCCTTTGATTATTCTAGTAACAAGATGATCATGTCATTTCTACAACCTACTACCTCCACACCTAAAACAATATTAGATTATAAGAAGGTGGACCTTGAGGTTGATACAGAAATTGTCCATGAGCTAGATCAAATTGAATTTCACAGAGAAAGCTCAGAGATGCTTTATTCTACAATAGAAACCAAGGAAATGAGTGCAAATAAGTTACAGAACACCATCATTAATATGCAGGATCAGATGAAGATAGACAAGGCATCTTTATATGCCAAGGATCTAAGGATTAAAGCCTTAGAGGAATTAGTTTTACAGGTGGGATATGATCCCTCAAACATTCAAGCAGCAGAACTATTGATGAAGAAAAAGATGATGACATAGCAGCTTTGAGGAAATATCTCAAGCTTCCTCAAAGTGAGCATCCACAAACCAAGGAAATCCTTCAAGATCAGAGTGAGAAAGAAGAAATGATGAACCTCATTCTTAAATTGACTGCTCAAATCAAAGAAATGGAGACCCAAATGGACCACCTTGTCAAAGAAAAAGAGACTGTGAAAGAACATGAGACTCTTATAATTCCTATAGTTATTCCAGTAATAACTATAGTAGTGCCCTCTATTTTAGGATAAAAATTAGCACCAAAGGGCTCACTGGCAACTGTAGTGCCATTGACTTCAGCCAATACTTCAGATACAGACTCTTCTACTACAAATGTTCAACGAACAGATGAAGCAAGCCAGATTGTTAAAGCTATGGAAGAAATGTCTTTAAAGACAAATGAAATCAACAGCCTGAAAAAGATGATTGAAAATCTTGAAGCTACAAATAAGACAGCTCTGATAAATGCTAAAACCCATGAACAGAAAGTAATCAGATTGGGAGAACAAATCAAGAATTAGCAAAAAGAGCTAACTTTTACTAAGAAGATTTCATATGTAAAAAATCATCTCTAGAATAACATTATTGAAGCCATTCACAATCAATGGCCTTCAATTCAGGTTATATATGAGCATAGAGATTTGTTGTTGGCAGCACAGACAGAGATACAAAAGACAAAAGATGAGTTGACTGATATGCCTTCTCATGCTTTAAAACTCATCACATTCTTGAACATCAAGAACAGGGCAGAAATGGAAGAATTACAAGTCATGGACAGGACAGAAACAATCTTACAGATAAAAAAAGGTTATAACTAAGAAGAACTTGATAAATAATCTAGAAGAAAAATGTGAATCAATGAACATTGCCATAACAAAATTTATGGTAAAATACACAAACTTAAGAAAGAGGGGCCTACTAGACATCCATGTTTTTAATGAAAAACTTATGCCCCAGAAGGATTATGATAAAAATATCAGAGAATTTGCTAAAGAGCAAGTTAACAAGCCACTAGCACAAGGCACTCCCACAGGGAAAGTACTCCTTCAGTATTTTGAAGATCTCTTCTTTTTACAGCATGCGATTAAACATCTCTTTGTCATCAAGCCCACTTTTGCCAGATATATAGAGGATGATGAGAATTTCAGGAAGTTGAGGAATGTCAAAATTCCTAAGGAAGAAGAATGGCAAACTTTTACTGATTTGATGTAGAGATAAGAGGTAAAACAGTCAAATGAACAATTAAAATAAAAAGACAGTTTGCTGATTTCACTGTTAAAAGATAAATTTACAGCAATAAATCAGTTAAGCTAATCACGTAAAGAGTATCAGATAAAAGAGTATCAACGAAGGCAACTCAGAAGCTAGATATTTTTTAGCAGACAGCAAGCATGACACCTTGACCTTTAAAAGTTCCTTGTTAGATAAAGGAATTCTATTTGTTTTGGATAAAAGAGAACAACTTGTTGTTTGTTAAGTAGCTGTCCTTTTTATTATGTAAAGATATTTTCCATTTCCTAAAGATATCCCGAGAATTCTCCTAGGATATTTGTAATTACATTTTGTATAAATACTTCAACATTAGAAGTATTCAGTTTGGAATAAAATTGTTGGACTTACTATAGATATTTTTGTTGAACATTGGAGGCGTTGTGTGTTTGAAATCAAAGTAGCAGACTGAACAAGCTAAATGGCATCATAATTTAGGATCCCTATGATAAGCTGATGAGTGAAGTACTCCCTTCTTGTCATTGTTGCATTTTCTGAGTTTCATGCAATTCATTATATGCTTATTCTATCTAAATGTGTAACTAGGAGTATTACTACAGGATTAGTCAAGTGTTCCTTGTCTTTAACTAGTTTCCATTTTAATGTTTTCTTCTGATTTCCGGTGTTGAGAATTCTTAATTGCTCTCACTCCCATTTGACCTCTGTCTTCTACTACCATTTTTTGGATCAAAGGATCTTTAAGTGCCCTTTATCCCAATCATACCACCTCACAAAAAACCACTTTCCAAATCTCTGAGGTCTATCTATCTTGCCCTAAATATATTTGTACCTTTCAGCCTTGATTTCTAGTGCTGCTAGCTTGATTTAGACTCCATAGCCCAATGGACAAGTAGATTTCTCTCTATCTTACCTCCAAGTGATTTTTCCCCACCAAACCCTTTAAACCAAAACCAAATTGTACTGTCATAACTAGCCGAATATTATAAGTCAAAACAAAGATAAATCTTAAAGAGAGAGCCCTCTCTGAACCCTAGGAAGGCTAGATCCTAGAGTTTGAAGTAGGTTTGTAGTTACCTCTAGTGTTCTTTGACTTAAAACTCAAAACCCCACAACTTAAGAAATTACTAGAGTGATAACACGTACTATTTTCATCTATTTTTAATCATGTAATCTAAGAAAGCAGCGTTTTGGCTCAGAATCTGGCAAAGATTTTATCAGATTCTTGTTTATAGTTGTTAAACTTTAGTGTTTTGAGTGCCCTAAGGGTTTTTGATAGTGTTGAATCCATTTCCACTATGAAAAATGGATTCCAAACACTCCAACTACCTGATTTTTTGAATTTTAGTTGACCGGATTCCGGCAAAAAACTGTCGTCCGAGCTATTCCACTGCCTGGGTAGACAACTTCATTTTTAATGAGGACAGGTAAGATTTATTATGAAAATATAACTTATTTTTAATGAGGACAAGTAAGATTTATTATAAAAATATAACTTATTTTTAATGAGAACAAATAATATTTACTATAAAAATATAATTTTAATAAGAACGCGTAAAATTTATTATAAAAATATAATTTATTTTTAATGAGAACAGGTAAGATTTATTATAAAAATATAATTTGATTTTCAATTTATATTAAGGATTATTATTATTATCTAATTTTAAAATCATAGCCAAGTCAGATATTAAGACAGTTTTATGTAACAACAGACTCACTTTCTAGCTTTTATTTAACAGTTAAGTCTAACAAAACATACATACTCTATCTTTTTGGTTTTGAACCTATAATTTTTTATGAGAAAAAATATGCTCTTAACCATTAACAATACTCATACTCTTAATCATTAACCATTATCATGTGTTGTTTTCCATTAACTATTATCATGTATTGTTTTTTTTTTTTTTTTTTTTTAAATAAAAAAAAATAAGAAAAACATATTTCTATTATAATCATACAAAATATTACATATCTAACTTGTAATGAAAACTCTTAACATCACTTCAAAAAGTGGATCGAGATGACCCTTCGATCTCATACAGGATGACAAAAATGCTAAGCAAAAAACAGAGTGATCGCAACAATAGACCTTCCTCATGTGATGTTACAAAAATAATGAGGACATGGGTAGAAATTATCCATGTGAAAATAGAGGAAATGTTTACAAAGGCCATGGACCAAAATATCTATAAACATAATAAAGAATTGTAATAGAAAATATCCACGAGGAAAAGCAGAGAAGGAGAGACATATGAGGCATTGTCTCTGACTGTGACAAATCTAATTCCCAGAAAACTGATTAGATCTCAAGATGACTTAACCTTGCAAATTGTTATTTTCAAAAAAATAGAAGCAGTGTTGGGATTTGAAGTGCAACCATTCTTGGACAGACGATTTATAACACCATTTTGTTGTCCGTAGATGTGGGAAATGAAAATATTGAAAATATTTTATCGCAAATACTAGATGTGGGAAATGGAAATGGAAATGAACTGATTTAGTTGTGACTTTTCAGTTAGCTTAAAAAATAGAGAATTCAATGAGAACGACTTATTTCCCCATTGAATAACAGCTTTGAAATCTCGGATGTTGAAATGTTACTTTCAACAGTGGCTGTGCAGAGCCGCTTTCCATTTTCAAATTCTAGTTTTTCCTCCTCCAGTGGCTTTCTAAATGCAGTGAACAATCAGTCTCAATTTTGTTTGAATTGGAGCAGTCCTGTTTATTTTGAAAAACAGAGTCTTTTTGTGTTTTCGGGGACAGTCTCTGTTTTGGCAAAACATAGTACTTTTGTTTAAAAAAAAAAAAACACAGTGAAGATATTTCTTTTGTATGCGGGTGTTTTAATTTTTATATACCTCGTGGTCCCCACAGCAAGTGTCTTGTTGATGTGGCGAGTTCCGCAAGCGGAACGGTTCACATATATATCACAACCTTTGTTTTGTTTTGGCCCGATGCAATGCATTGACGACAATCGCATGTCACATTGTGTTATAATCGCCCTCCACCGTAAGCCGAGGTCCGCGGGTCCACAGACCACGCGGCAGTATAATATGCAATCGCAAAGTGTGAATCGGGATGACTTTATTTTATGGCCTGATTGCGATAACCAAATGGCGGACTCGATCCTTTTATTAAGGCGGAGTTAAATGGAGTCATCGCGTCCGTTTCTCAATCGGGGATCGGAACTTTTGATTGACTTGATTGAAATGATATAAGCCACGGACCCGATGGCTTTATACAATAGAAATGATATTTGCATTTCGCGTTACAACTTTCCCACCGTACGCCAAGTCAAAATCGGACCCAAAATGTTTATAAGGTGGATTTGAAGTTTCATCGCGCGCACAAAAGTCTGTATGACGTCACCCAGTTTTGTGACGCGAAAAGTGTTCATGTGATTTGGTTTAAAGTTCTTTGAAGTCCGGCGTCCATCGCGCGATACAAAGTCTTATGTCAAAGGTTAATGTTTTATGTTAATGTTTTAATATGCGTGACGGGGTTTTGATATAAAGTCTTTTTGTAATGTAGCCTGGTGGGCCCGCCGACAATTGTTTTAAACAGAGCTTAGTTTAAAGTTTTATTTTATAGTTTGTAATGTTTTTGAATATGTGCGACATATAAAAGCAAAAAGCACCGAGAGCTTGTGTTATGTAATTGTTTTTGTTTCTTTTACAACAGACAGAATGAAAAGCATAGCAGTGCGAAATACACAATACACAGCAGTGTTGTTTGTAAGGGACAGTGTGCGTTTTGTTGAGACAGTGAACTCTGTTCTGAGCACTGCGTTTTGAAGCAGTCCAGATTTGTATCAGTTTGTTTTTGAAAGTTAATGAAATAGTTTTAGAGTGAAAACTCTGTCTCCTGTGACTGAAATTTTAATATTTTTCTCTGTATTAAAAAGGAGAGTTTTATTCTCCATTTGTTGTTCTGGAATTTTCAAATATTACAACATCGGATAGCACGGTCTCGGATAGTCTGCAGTCTCAAATTTGAAAAAAAATTTACGATAAGTAGACAATTCGATTTGTTTATCGAATAATCCAGCAATTATTTGGTTCGGTGTACGGGATTAGCTAATGGTGCGGATGAAAGAAAATGGGGTTCGGATTTGTTCATATCCACATGAAATGAGTAGAGAGGTGTGATCTAAATCTAAAATAAATGGCGGCGGGATCGCGAATGCAGAAACTTCCTTTTTTTTTCAATTTCATTTTTGCCTTGGGTTTATAAAGTTAACGCAAGAAAGAACGAATTTGAGCTGTGAAGTCACCTAATCGGATGAGTAAGTATTAAATTTGTTTATAAAAATAGATAAAATGTATATAAGTTTTTAATATTTAATTTTTAAATATATGTTTATGTGCTAAATAAATTTAGATAGATTTTAAATTTTGAGAAAGATTTTAATTAAAATTTTGAGTTTTAAAAATAAAAGAAATATTGGAAAGAAGAGTGTGAAGTGTGGTTTTTTTAAGTAAATTATTATTTTAAAATTGTTTGTAATAATTAAAATTGATCGAAATTATTTAAATTTCAAAATTAATGAAAAAAAAATGAAAAAAATAGTTATTTTGATAGAAGAAAAATTATATATTTCTAAATATTTATTTATGATGTATAATATAGATATTTTTAGAATTGAAATTTTTTCCTTCAAATTTTTATTGTATTTTATTGAATTTAAATTGGAACTTGGTAACTATTTATTAGATCCAAGTCCACCATATCAATGGAATCAGTAAGATCAAGAAGCATCTATGTAAATGCCCTTACCACATCAACAAAGGTCAAAAGGGAAAACTCATAAAAAAAGTCAACAGAAAAGGACTCCCAAATGTTGCAAAGAGGAAAAAGAGCTTTCCTAATGGAAGATAAAAAAACAAAACTCTTAATGAAAAGATATGATTTTGCAGTTGGTTAGCCAAATATAGGGTTGCACATGGTCAAAGGAAAATCCTTCAACATGGAAGATGAAGAGGCACAAAACTTTGGTTAAAAAAATATAATTTTGCAACTGGTTGGCTAATTATCAGATTGCACATGCTAAAAAATAAGAGCTTTCCGAGTCTGCCAAATGCCACCCCCCACAATCCAGCTGCCAAGACATGAGACAACGTCAAATCATTCCCACATTAAAAAAAACATCAATACTTAACGTTGTTTTTGTTAGTGGTTCGCTTATTATCGTTACTTAATAATAACTATATTATTATTATTGTTTTGATAACTAGTTTTTACTGTTAGTCAAAAACATCCACGATCAAAATATTAACTTTCAATCAATTATATCATTAGTCAGTAATGCATAGGAATTTTCATTCTTACAATATATTTGAAATGATAATTTAAAAAATTAAAATGAGTTTAAAAAAAATTAATCTTTCGCTTTTTTAAATGGTATAAAAAGTTATTCCATTTGATTATCACCAGGACTACCTCTTATTATATCATATCATCTACCATATAGGACCATCATACTTTAACTTTATATATAATTAAAAAGTTCCTTATAATTAAAAAAATAAAATAAACGTTTACAAAACTAAAATTAAAATTTTAAGTTTTCTATATTTTTATTATTTTTTACTAAATTTGATAAAATTTATTATATGTAAATTTTAATAATTTAAATGTTTAAAAAGATTTAATTTTAAATTTATTTATACATTTTAAAATATTATTTAAATAATAAATATATAAATTATATAAAAATATAACATAAAAATATTTGTTATTATTATTATTTAATGAAAATATTAATATTTTTTTTTGTCAAAATAATAAAATGTAGTGTTATCTATATTTTCCATATTTTAAAGTTTTTTTATTAAGATTTGGTGAAATATTTTTTTGGTTAAATCATGATTTTTTGTGATTTAAAATGTGTTTTTGAATCCATTACACTTTAACTTTATATAAAATTAAAAAGTTCTTTGTAGTAAAAAAAGTTTTAAGTTTACAAAACTAAAATTAAAATTTTAAGTTTTCTATATTTTTATTATTTTTTATTAAATTCATTAATTTAAATGTTTCAAAAATGTTTAATTTTAAATTTATCTATACATTTTAAAATATTATCTAAATAATAAATATACAACTTGAGTGGGCCCTAATGGTTAAGAGCACGTGTTTCCCCCTAAGAGGTCACATGTTCAAAACCAGAGGGGGGTAGAGTATGTATGCCTCCGTAGACTTAACAGTCAAATCGTTGTGTGGATGTGAGTCCCTTGTCCCACAAACAAGGGGGTCTCATACACCAATTTGGTGTCTGCCTTGGTCGTGACCTTAAAACTAGATAGTTGTACAAGCTTATCAAAAGTAGTTTTACAAAAATATTAAATATGAATCATCTAAAACCATGGTTTTGTAGTAGACAGCTTAGTTAGCGATGACGAAAGCGAGAAAAAATACGCCAATTAAATCTGAATCATCTGAAACCACGGTTTTGTATTAGGCAGCTTAGTTAGCGATGACGAAAGCGAGAAAAAATACGCCAATAGTTATCATCAGTTGAAAACATTGTAGAAGATCATGTTAATATACAATTTCTTATTAAGAATCACATGTTCAAAACAAGAAGAGTACAATGTGGATTATAGATCTACGATGGTATTGGTTCATTGATAATTCTAACCTACTGTCCCATTCTTGGCCACGCGTACAAAATAACTGAACCCTGAGCGAATTCAAGTTCGACCCAGGGTCAAGTTTCAAATTCTCCGGTGAGGTTGAAAGCACTGATTCGAAGGCCAAAATTCTATGGTTCCTCTCTACAGTTATAAAATTTGAGGCCCAGCATCTGCAGTTCCTCTCCCCAGAAACATCACGTGCATAGAAGAAGCAAGATCTCTATCTGCCAAGGATACAACTCCACATTGGCTCTACCTTACAGGTTCACTCGTTCCCAATTACCCTCCTCTCGTTAAGTTAAGTTAATTTAAGTTCTGTTTTATTACAATATGAATACGTCCCTGCTTATTTCTAAGTCCCCCACTCTAGCAAAGGTAGACCAAGTAAAATTACCTTAGAGAGTCCTTATGCGTACATTGAATCTTTAGAAAGACGAAGAGAAGACAGAGAAAACCATTTTAAACTATAGCTAACTACCATGCTTGACAACAACCACAAATCATTAGAAAACAAAATTATCACACTTGAAATTGAACTCCAAGAAATGAAAGGTAAAATTCAAGAAATAGAACATAGTAAACAAGCAATGGTTCACGAAAACGATACCTTGAAAAGCAAGATTAAAAATCTAAAAGAGCAACTACATAGTAATTCAGCCCTAAGTAACACAAAAAATAACTTAGACATTAAACCCTTCAAAGAGGAAATTAGTAAACTAATTGAACTCGACCATGAGCGTAAAAAAAAAAGCCTTAAATCTTATAATTGTTGGTATAGAAGAAAAAAACAATGAAAACACATTAGAAATAGCTAAAGAACAATTAAAATAAAAATATCAAATTGAAACAACTTATCTCACAGAAGCTATAAGGGCCGGAAAGTTTATTGAGCATAAACATAGACTCATCCATGTCAAGGTGAGTTGTAATTAACATAAATTGGATATACTTAGGAAATCCCCAAGCCTAAAAGGAACATGAATCTATATAAGTGAGGATCTCATCCTAGAAGACCAAGTTGAACTTAGGAAAGAAGTCCAACAAGTCAAGGAGGCAAGAAAGGCAGGGTTATGGGCAATCACTAGGAATAGGAAAGCTATTATTAGGGATAAACTCTCAAGCCCGAGTGATAAATAAGGATTTGCATCACTTTGGATCCTCTTCTATAATTGTCGTGGCTTTCCATGGTATAAAGGTCCTATGTTAAGTTGGATCCCGAGTGATATTGACCTTATTCTCTTAGTTGAAACTTGGGAACATAATGAATCTACGGCCCCTCACCTTAACAGTTTCACTCTTTGGTCTACTTGGAATAAGAAATCCTCTCAGAGGGGTTTTGGTCGTATAGCCTACTATATTAGGACAATGGTTTCCTCTCAAATCTAACTTCATAAAATCGACCCCTTCAATCAATATGCTTGGATAAAAATCTCTGATTCTACCACCAATGGGATCTTTCTTTCTATCTGCTATTTTGCTCCTATCAACTCCACATGCTATAAGAAGAACGACCTGGATAAGAATTGTCCTTTCAATAATTTAGAAAAAGACATCTTCAACCTGAGGAATGAAGGTAATATCCTCTTGTTGGGAGACTTTAATGTTAGAACTGCTACTAACCAATTCATTACATTAACTAACAACTCGAACCCCAACCCCTTGTGGCTTGATGAAGATAGTAACTTAGTTAATAAATTCAAGAGAAAATTTGAGGACACTATCAAGAACTCATTCGGCACCGAGCTCCTTAAGCTTGGCAGTTCCCAGTATCTAATTATTTGTAATGGTATTAAAAAGTGGCCCCTCTCTGGTCAGATGACCTATTTCCATGGGTTGGGTAGCAGTATCGTGGATTATGTGATTTTCGACACCCTTGTCCTCAACCGTATTACAAAGTTTGAGCTGCTTCATGGATTTGAGCATGACTCCGACCACAGACCTCTGACTCTTTCCCTCAA
Source organism: Pinus albicaulis (assembly GCA_034641835.2). NCBI lineage: Eukaryota > Viridiplantae > Streptophyta > Pinopsida > Pinales > Pinaceae > Pinus > Pinus albicaulis. The sequence goes on from CM076572.1 coordinate 1,432,006,220, forward strand.
TCTTTCTATGCATGTACCACCCACATTCAGGAGACCAATGAAAACAAAAGACACATTCATTTCGATAAAGGTAAAGCCGAGCTCTTCGTGAGGGATTTAGAGAGGGATTTAGGATCCTTGAATTATAATAATAATATTGATCAATTCTATTTACATTTCACTACTATCCTTTCCAATACCATTAGCAAGTTCTCTAATGAGACCTCATTTAAACAGACTAACAGAACCTCAAATCCATGGTATGATAAATATTGTAAAATTTCCAGGAAAGCGATCACAGAGGCTCCTAATGAAATCATTAAGCTCTAAAGCATCAATATCTACAAAAATATCATCAAGAGAAAGAAGCGACCATATATTAATAAAATATAGGACTATCTTCTCCACCTTTCTAAAGTTGCGCCCAGAAAATTTTGGCGGAATGTGCTTACTCATAAAGCCAAAGATACTCATTCTATCCCCTTAGAGCATTGGGACAACTATCCTAAGAATTTGTATGACTCCTCGGACACTATAGGCAGCACCTTAATCACTCCAATTAAGGAGGATGTATTCTCTCTGGATGACACTGAATCTGGTATTAATAAGCTCGCTAATGGGAAAGCTAAAGATATTGAAGGATATCAAGCTGAGATCCTTAAATTGGGAAGATATGTCCTCATTCCTCATCTCCACAAGCTTCTCAATTTGGCTATAATGCATGGCTTCCCTCAGATTTGGACGCAAAGCCTTATTGTGCCTATCTTTAAAAATGGGGACAAAAGTGCTCCATATAACTACAGGACCATTATGATTAGCCACATCCAGGCCAAACTTTATGGCTCATTTTAGAAAAGATGCTTAGCCTTTGGCTTGAAAGTCAAGGAAAAAGAGCTTAAGGGAAAGCTGGTTTTAGTAAGCATCACTCAACTATTGACCATCTTGTCACTCTCAGAATCATTGCGGAGGAATGTCGCAATAGTAAAGTCAACGTCTTATGTTGTTTTGTGGACTTTAGAAAAGATCTCAACACTGTTTCTTGTGACAAGCTTTGGGAGAGACTTAAATAGATCATGGTCCTTACTGAGCTGAGGATTGTTGTGGTTCGTCTCTAGGAGACCATCACTTCCAAGCTTAAGACCATTGAGGGGTGGTCTAAATACATTAAATGCAATATCAGTGTCAAGCAAGGGTGTCCCCTATCCCCTACCCTTTTGGGCATATACATCGATAAGTTAGAGGAGTGTCTGGAAACTACGAGATGCAAGGGAACCGAGTTTGCTGGTGTTCTCATTACTCTTCTCCTCTCTGCCGATGATATCGTGCTTCTTGCAAAAAACCATGATGACCTTGATACTCAGCTTCAGAATCTTCAGGCCCTCTGCTCCAAGATAGGTATGAAGGTTAATATCGACAAGACTAAAGTCATGATTATTAAATCCAAAAAGATCACCGAGGGTGGTTTCATGTATAATAACCACTTCTTAGAGAAGGCTTCTTCTTATAAATATTTGGGCACTGACTTCCCTCTTCAACTCAACTGGAATTATAACATCGAGAAAATGATTATTGGTGGCTGGAAAGCTTATTATGAGCTTGAAAAAAATTGCAAGGCGATTGATCTTTACATTTGGAATAAAAGGAGGTTCCTCTTTGAGACTCTCGTCACCCGTGTTGTCCTACACGAATGTGAAGTTTGGGGTTGCAGTATATCCAGAGAATCATGGAGAAAGATTCAGATGATTCAAAAGAAATTCATAAACTACAACCTTAATATCAAGGGAAATACTCCCTATCCTATCCTCTTGATCGAATCTGGTTTGTCCCCCATTGAAAGTATAGCTATGTTTAGATATCTTATGTATAAGAAGAAGCTTTATAACATGGATTCCAAAATGCTCCCTAAAATTGCTTCTAACTTTAGTCAAAACCACCACATTCGCCTCAAGCGCGGGTGGCATAAGGATGCTCAGTCTTGGCTCAACCATTGGGGAATTAAGGAGGAGCTCAATATGGGAGGCAAAGATAGGGTCAAAAGTATTATTACCTCCAATTTTAAGGAAAAGTTGTGGGAAGAACATGAGTTAGAGGGTAAAAGGAAGCTAAGATACAATAAGGAAGTGATCAACCCCACCCTTGATAATCAAAAATACCTCTCTATGTTGACCAACACTAATAAAAAAAAGAACATCGCTAGGATTAGAACTAATTCTCATGAGCTTCGGAGTGAGACCGGACGGTGGCCTATTCCCAAGACTCCCTGGAATGATAGAATCTGTCAGATTTGCGATACTAAGCACGTGGAAGATGAAAAACACTTTCTTTTAGATTGTTAGGATCTTGCTCACATCCGCTCTCAATTTCCTAGCATTTGCCATACTTCCAGTCTTCTTGACCTATTAAGCCAACCCGCCTATAGAGATCTTGGAGTACTTCTTTCCCTTCTCTTTGATCATAGGAACAAGATTTTGCAGAATCAAACTTAGATTATTTTTCCTTTCTTGAGGCCTGATAGGCTGCAATGGTCTTAGTGAATGTTAATCATCATCATCATCATCATCATTATTTAATGAAAATATCGATATTTTTTTTTTGTCAAAATAATAAAATTTAGTGTTATCTATCTTTTCTATATTTTAAAGTTTTTTATTAAGATTTGGTGAAATAGGTTTTTGGTTAAATCATGATTTTTTGTGATTAAAATTTTTTTTTTTACTATATATAGATTTAACACTTTTAAAAAGCCCCTAAATAATTCATATTATGGAGAGTTCACAACTCAAACTTGTAATTTTAACAAATCTCTACCAAATTTTAAAAAAATCCAAATGATAAAATAAAATTTAATATTTTTATTACTTTTATTTTATCTTACACCAACACTATGCGTAAAAATGAAAATACCTAGAGTAAAATTTTTTGGAGTTGTTTATGGTAAATTTTATGGATTTGTCTACCATTAAAATTGGTGGAATCCGAGCAATTTTTTTTTAAGAAATCTTGCAATAATAGTGTTTGCTTGGATTTACAAAATCCCTGCCAAATTTTCTTAAAATCTTATCAAAATTTCCATGATTTTCAAGGCAAAAGACAGTCCAATTAGACTACTTTTATTTATTAGGTCACACAAACCAATGCAAATCATACACTCTGCGTAAACATGAAAATACCTAATTATTGACAAGAGTACTGCTAGCCAATTAGATTTTTCACCTCCTTATTTGATTAAGGAAAAAAATCCCCAATTAAGAAAGTGACCAAAAATAGCACATTTATAATTAGTCGATTCCAGCAAAGGGAGAGCGATTTAGTCAACGCTTAGCTGCTGTACAGCTCATTTAGATACATTTGTGTTTTTAGGGAAAAGATAGTGCTGCCCCTTGTGGTTACCAAACCACCGTGTCGTATTTTGTGAATAATTTACACATTTTTTTATTTCATCACAATTTGAAAATGATTATATCAAAATTATAGAAATCCGTATCCGCTGACCCACGCTTCAAAATATTTTGAAGCTTTGGCTGATTCTTTCACGTGTTGACTATGTGACAACCTACCGACAACTTTTTGCTTGTGTTCATTCATTTTTTAGTTTTTATTTGTAAAATCCAATTTTATATTATTATTGGTAAATAAGTCAACAATCAGTTGGAAGGAGATATATATGGAAAATTAGGTAACTTAATTTATATATATTCGTTATTTAATAACATATAATTATATGATTTTAGAAAAGTTTTAAATCGATTCTAACTTCATCTTCAAGACAAAGGTAGAGTTGTTCAATGAGATATTTTGTTTTAGAGAGAGTTAACAAAAAAAAAAGATTATGTATGGAAAATATTTTTTATTTTTCATTTTTATGGGTAGTTCGCTTAGTTTGCGAGGTTGGGAGGATCAAAATAGGGGACAAGAGGGCTTCACCTAGGGGTGGACACCTTTTCTTATTTAGATACAAGAAATAGGGATGTAGTAGTGGTTTTGTCGTTTATTCCAATTAACTATGGGGTAGGTCATTATAACTTTTGACTCTTGTTGATTTGGGAGAGGTGATTTCATTGTCAACTTCATAGTTTCTTTCTTGAGAGAGTTTATATAAACCTGGTGTTGGGAGGAGTTTCATTAGTCTCACTAAAGAATTGTCTTCATATAAACCTAGTGTTGGGAGGAGTTCCATTAGTCTCACTAAAGAATTGTCTTCAACACAACTTTTGTTTCATTGCTTTGTAGTGGGGACATGAGGTTGGTGCACTTAGAGCCACTACAAATATGCTTTCTTCTCTAATCAATAAAAAAAATAATGCACAAAAAATATTTACAAATAATTATGTAAGACAATAACAAAAAGACATATAACCATTAAATACTCATTTTCTAAAGAAAACTATTTAAAAGATATCATATCAAATAAAATAAAAAATAAAACTACAAAAATGCTTCTTTCTCTAACTAATAAAAAATAATGCACAAAAATTATAAACAAATAACTATGTAAAACGATAACAAAAAAAATACAACAATTAGATATTCATTTTCTAGAAAAATCTATTTAAAAAATATCAATAAATTATTCCTTAAGATTACAATACATTTAGAAAGCTACTAATAAAATTTAACAACACATATTTTATATATAGAAATTTCAATATTTTATATAGAAATTTCGTAAATTCATATCATACCACCCATCAAAATACTCAATACCTATATTGATAATAAAACAACAAATCATTTATAATTTCTAAAACCACTATTTATTTTAAGTCTCCAATTCCATTTTTTAAATTTCCATCCATGAATCAGTCCATGTTAATTTTCATCACATACATTGAATCTAGCTTCGCGATCCAATGTTACCATTTGTAAGAGGAGAGGCAGGCCGTGGGGTAGACATAAGTCGGTTAGGGTAGATTCTCTACAAGATATTACACAAGGCACTTTCGAGATGTACCTGTTACCCTTGCTTTAAACTGGGTCCTTAGAGCATTGAGTCCGTCACATGACGGTCATCCATGAAGCTATGCTCACTTAACATTCCGGGGGTTGGGGGTCGAGATAAACTGGCCTCAGCGAGAAATCTGTTTTATTCTTTAAGTCCTTGTGTTATTTTTTTACAAGAGACCATGTCATCAGCTGATTGCGGGTGCTCCTTTTGCCGGGCTCTGTATCCTAACTAGCATTTGGTTGCTACGGATGTAGAGGGACTCTCGAGCGGACTAGTTGCATTATGGGATCCCACTTGGGCTTCTTTTAAGGCTTTTAGATTTAATGGGGGCATTCTGCTTTCGGGACATCTCAGAGGATATAAAAGGAGGGTTTACTTGGTTAACATATATGCCCCGTATAAGGAGCGACGGTGTTTCTGGAGGAATATGGAGGATTGCGGACTATTATCTCTGGACAACGCTATTTTTACTGGGGACTTTAACTATACCATAAGAGATGGTGAAGTTTGAGGGCAACATGGGAGAAGGGATCCATTGGAGAAGTATTTGTTCTCTCTCTCTTTAAGAACTCAAACCTGGTGGACATTAGACTATAGAGGGAGGGGCTGACCTGGTTCAACGGTCGTTCTGGTGAGGATTTCATTGGGAAAAGACTTGACCGGATTATGATACAAGCTTCCCTTCTCTCTTCGATGGAGGGTGTTAAAACAAAAGTGGAGGACTACGTCATCTCTGATCACCGGCCTATTATAGTGGAATGGGTTTTTGAAGATTTAAAGAAAGGTCTTCTGTTTAAGTTTAATCGGGTTTGGTTAAAAGATACAAATTTTAATCAATTAGTTTGGGAGCATGCAGCAGAAAACAAAGGAGACCTGAAATCTTCAGCGATGGTTAGAAAATCTGACACATTAAGAGGTTGAAAAAGAAGGTCAAGAAATGGGAGAAGGCTGAGAAAGAAAAACTACTTCTGGACCTTAAACATACTAATGAGAGGATCTCTGATATTCTAAAGGACATTGATGATGGGGCTATTGTATCGAATCAATGGACCCATCTCAAAACACTAGAAGATAACCGATAGAGGATACTATTGATAAATGAACAATCATGGTGCCCAAAGAGCCGTGCGATCTGGTTACAAGAGGGAGAGTGTAACACAAAGTACTTCCATAAATTTGCAAATGGAAGGAAAAAGGCTAGCGTGATTTGGAGGATGGAGAATAATGGGGTCACAGTTAATTCGACAAATGAGATACAAGGGGCAATGGTACAATATTTTGAAAAGTTGTTTAAGGACAGAGAGGTGGTGGATGTTGCAAAACAACAAAGGGTTTTGGCTGATTTTCCTCGGATGTTTGGGACAACAGAAAATGAGTTGATGACTAGACCTATCACAAGCGAAGAAGTGAAAAAAATTCCCAAATCCTTTCCTACAAATAAGAGTCCCGAACCTGACGGGTGGACTTCGGACTTTTGCTTGCATTTCTCTTATATATTCCTGGAAGATATCACAGACTCTGTTGAGGAGGTAAAAACATCTGGAATATTCAGAGGTGATATTAATTCCACTTTTACTGCTCTGATACCTAAGAAGAGTGATCCACGATGTTTTGAGGACTTCAAGCCGATTTCGTTATGCAATACATTATACAAGATAGTGTCAAAACTTCTGGCAGAATGGATCAAAGGAATTTTGGCTAGTTATGTGACCTCGGAACAGTCTGGATTCTTACCTGGGAGGAGTATTCATGATGCAGTGGCTATTACACAAGAAGTAATGCATTCTATCAAATCAAAGAACCTTAATGTCGAGATCATGAAAATCGATTTGAATAAGGCCTATGATAGATTTGATTGGAGCTTTATCAAATTTATCTTATACAAGATTGGGTTGACAAGTGACTCTGTTGACTGGATTATGGGGTGTATCTCCAGTTCTTCTATGTCTGTGATCATCAATGGAACGAATTCTAACTTTTTTAGACCTCGGAGAGGGCTAAGGTAGGGATGCACCCTATCCCCATTATTGTTTATCCTAGAAATGGATGCTTTAAGCCTGAATATTAAGAGAGCTGTGACTACAGGTGAATTTTCAGGTTTAAATATCTCTGGGAAAGACACTACCTCACATAGCTTCTTCGTTGACAATGTCCTCATTTTTGGACTTATGATTATTAGCAGTTGGAGGAGACGGGGTTAGATATTCAACAACTTTTGTTATGCCTCGGGAATGGAGACGAATAATTGTAAATCTTGCTTCTATCATTCCGATGGGTCCCCTTAGGTAATTCAATTTATTCAACAACAGTTTAATTTTCAGTTTAATCTTTTAAAGGAAGGGATTACATATCTTGGATTCCGTCTTCGGGCAACGAAATATTCCACAGAAGATTGGATGTGGCTAGTAGGGAAATATCAGAAAAGAATCAAGAATTGGTCAAACAAGTGGTTATCAAAAGGTGGGCGACTGATCCTTACTCAGGCTATCCTTCAACAACTGGCCATATATTGGGCGCATCTGTTCCAATTACCCTAAAATATTCTAAACAAAATAAGGCGCATTATGGAGGATTTCATGTGGAATGGGGGATTGGGGAAAGGATCTATCCATCTGATTAAATGGGAGGAAATTGCTAAGCCAAATATTCATGGAGGCTGGGGTATTATTGATTTGGATACTTTTGGGAAGGCACTCTGTATGAAATCTCTATGGAGATTCCTATGCCATCCGGGACCATGGAAAGATATCATGGAGCATAAATACCATCATAATACCTCGATGGAAGATATATACTTGATGGACAAAATTCATCTGAAGAATGGCTCAACGATATGGAATGGTCTTCGGAAGCTATGGCCAGAACTAAAAGACAGATTAAAGTGGCAATTTGGGAACGGAGGACAAATGAAAGTGGGTCAAATTGAATTGGAAGGTACAGGACATAGAACTTTTATCAGTGCAGATCTATTATCATTCCTCAATAATAAAGGAATCTTCTTTTTGTGCCAAATTATGGATTGGACGGGGGAATATCCACAGTGGCACTCAGATAGAAGACTGGGTATATTGGCTGAATTGGTAATGGTCTGGGAACAGTACTGTGATTCACTTAGAAATTTGGGATTCTATAAAAGAAGACAGGGCGATAGTATTAAGTGGGGAGGAAGGTTGAATAAAGGACAAATTGTTATAAAGGAACTCTACCTTGAGATTACGGGAGACAAAGTACAGGAAGTGACTCCTAGATGGATTAAGAAGGTATGAAAAACAAAGGCACAAAATAAAATGGAAACCTTCTTCAGGCTAGCATGGCGGGATAAAAACCTAACTTGGAACAACCTACAGCGAAGAGGGTATAATGGTCCTGGAATTTGTAGCCTTTTCTGGATCGAAGCTGAAAATAATAAACATTTATTTTATGATTGTTCATTCACTAAGATGGTTCTCATTATCATTTGCAGCAAGCTCAATTTAATGGTGCCTTCATATGAAAATGCAGAAGATTTTTTTGACTGGTGGTACAACAAAGGTGAGCATCTTATCAGTATGCCATTAATTCTTCACTGGAATATTTGGTGTTGTAGGAATAGAAAGATTTTTGATAACATCATATACACACCAGAAAGGGTAAGAAATCTAGTGTTCATGGCATTGGAGAATTATAAGGTGATAGATAAACCTCCTACGGATCTGTCTATTAGAGAAATGCCACACGAACTTATCTTTCCTACGGGATATTTTGATGGAGTTGCACAGAATCAAAAGTGTGGTTGTGGCGCTATTTTGATGTTAAATCCAAGCTTCCACTACAAGTTGTACTGGTATGGAGGTCATGGAACGAACATGAGGGCTGAAGTTATGGCTCTTTGGGGGATTATGTGTTTTTCTAATCACCTTTGTGTGGATCGGTTAACCATCTATGGGGATTCCAAAGTCTTGATAGACCATTTGAATGAGGGAACAACCCTCAATCCTATCCTCCTGACATCTTGAATGGGCCACATTGAGAACATGAGGAAAAAGTTCTCTTCAATCACTTTCTGCCACATTTTTAGAGAAAGGAACAAGCAGGTGGACATTTTGTCAAAGAAGGGCCTAAATGGCAGATTTGGAGAAATTCAGTACGAACTAATTGAAGGTTCAAGTATTGGAGCCAGAGGCTCTGCTTTTTTTCTAATCTGGTTTTGTTATTTTGCAGGATAATAAATGGAGATGAGACGAGCCTTATAACATGAAGACTCCCTCATTAGGCCAGGAACAGATCATAAATAGATAAAGGAATGTTACAATATTAGGCTCAGTACTATTCAAACTTCTTTTTGTATATGAAGAATTAGACTCAATACAGGGCGAGGTTAAAGATGGATCTCTGTCCATCAAAACCAAACCCTTTCACTTCGCCTTGTGCAAGACATTCAATGAAAAAGAGGATTAGAACTAAATCTCAAAACGTTGTTTTGATTTCTCTCTTTGTAAACGAATATGATGACCCATTCTATCTGGGTTCAGAAAGTTGATATATTAGATGGAGGACAGTGAAATTTTTTGTAAATTTGTAATAGAACCAGAAGCTAAAACCTTCAGTGAAACTAATTATACTATAGAATGTGCCCTTTGACGATTAGCAAAGGAGATTTTGTTTTCTATCAGTATTCATAGGGATGTAATAAGAACTATGTAAGTACAAGGTTGAATTTATTGTACTAATACTCAATATAAACCAGTTGTTTTTTCTGCTAAAAATAGTAACGCATGACATGCTCTCCAATATTTAGTGAGAGTGGATAAAGTAACACATGACATGCTCTCCCAATCATGCATTTAATGCATAAAGAAAACATAAGCACATGTTCTTCTTAACATCCAAGTAATACATGTAAGTATATGATTATATTAATACCGACGCATTTATCTTGATAGAGAGTCTCACGTAGCCCTTTCATTAACCGGAGTGATGCGTTTTTATAAAGACAATTATTTGAGTGGATGAGCTATGACCCTCTTTCAATCATTTTGTAATATTTGACACATGAGTTCTCTTCACTTAAGGTTGCACCATTTTATCGATGGCCAACTGGACCAGCCGGGTTATGGTCAAGCACGGAAGTTAGCCCACAGTTCATTTTGTTCAGTGATAAAAATATATGTATATTTTTAATTATTTTTTATTTAGATAAGTATGTTTTTTTAAAATAAGATATTCAAATTTTTAATTTAATTATAAAAAAATTATTAGGTGGAAGGTAGAGATTTAACCTTTATATCATTTTGTTCAGTGATATATATATATATATATTTAATTATTTTAATTATTTTTTATTTTGATACATATGTTTATTTTAAAATAAGATATTCAAATTTTTAATTTAATTAAAAAAAATTATTAGGTGGAAGGTAGAGATTTAACCTTTATGGAATATTTTAGAATATTCTTTTAGTATTCACAAATTTAAAGTTAATTAATTGCAAAGTAGTTATGCTTTTTTTCCTCTTTTAATTGAATTCATCAATTAAAAAAAATGTCATATGAAATGAGTTATTGTGTTTTTTGGGTATGTGGCATTGATAAGCTATGGTATTGGCTCATAATATTGTAAAAAACCCTATTTATATATTAATAATTTCCATGATAAGTGGAGGATGAATTTTCATGGTTAAGAATCTTGTTACATGTTTTTTAAAAATATATATTTGTTTAACTTATATATATATATATATATATATATATATATATATATATATATATAATAATAATAAAGTTATAATTTAGTTAAATTTTATGATTTTTTAATTTTAATTGCACCAAGAGGCACTTGCTAACCTTGTATGGAAAAGATATTGTAAGGTTATATTATGCGATGTTATGTAAACATTTTGACTCGATCAAATTACATAATAATAATAATAATAATAATAAGAGGTTCAAAAAGTAAAGAAGGCAAGAAAGGAAGGTGAATGGGTAATCATTAGGAATATGAAAGTTATAATTAGAGATAGAGACAAAAATAAGAACATTTTGACTTGATCAAATTGCATAATAATAATAATAATAATAATAATAATAAGGAGATTCAAAAAGTAAAGAAGGTAAGAAATGAAGGTTTATGGGTAATCATTAGGAATAGGAAAGTTATTATTAGAGATAGAGACAAAAATAAGTGTGATAAATAGGAATTGGGAACACTCCAGATGCTCTTCTAGAACTGCCAAGGTTTTGCATGACGTAAAGGTCCTATGCTAAGTTGGATCCTGTGTGATGTTGATCTTATTTCTTAGTTGAAATTTGGAGCATGATGAATCTAAGGTCCTCCACATAGATGGATTTATTCTCTAATTGACTTGGAACAAGAAATCCTCTCATAAAGGTTTTGGTGGAATAACTTGTTGTATAAAAAATAATATTTTTCCTCGCACTTGACTTCATAAGATTGACCCCATCAATCAGTACATTTGGATGCAAATTCTTGTTATGCTTATCTTTAAAAGTGGGTAAAAATATTCCCTCTAACTATAAGACCATTATGATTAGCCACAGTTTAGCCAAGCTATACCATCTCATTTTGGAAAAGAAGATTAACCTTGGCTTGAAGCCATGGTAAAAGAGCTAGATGACAAGTTGGGTTTATGAGACATCACTCAACTATAGTTCATCTTGTTACTCTTAGGATCATTACAGAGGAATGTCCCAATAATAAAATTAATCCCTTATGTTGTTTTGTTGGCTTTAGAAAAGTGTTTGACATCATTCCTTGGGATAAGTTATGGAAGATGCTAGAAGAGATAATAGTTCGTTTCGAGTTGAGGGTTGTTGTGACTAGGCTATATGATAATGTTATTGCAAATCTTAGGACCATCAAGGTTTTTTTAGAATAAATTACATGCAATATCAAAGCTAAGCAAGGGTGTCCCTTATCCCCTACCATTTTTGGCATTTATAATGATAAGCTAGAAAAGTGTTTCAAAGCTAAAGGATGTGATGATGCAAGGCTAATTGGTATGGTCATTACTCTTCCCCTTTATGTTGACAATATCATTATTTTAGCGAGGAGTCATGATGATATTGACAAATAACTTATAATCCTCCAAGATTAATGCTCCAGGATGGGTATGACTATTAATACTTACAAGATCAACTTTGATAATTTCACTTATGATAAAAAGTGTTTTCATGCAAATATCTGGGAATCGACATTCATCATTAGCTTAACTGTAATTATAAAATTGAGAAAAGGATAACTGGACGCTAGAAAGGATAATTGGAGGCTTGAAAGAAATTACAAGTTGATGGATCTTTGGGTATGGAGTAAAAAAAATTCGTCTTTGAGACACTTTCCAACCTGTTATTTCATATGGATATGAATTTTGGGGTTGCAGAGTATCTATAGAATTGTGGAGGAAGATTGAGCTGATCCAAAAGAAATTTATAAACTACAAACTCAAGACTGAAGGATATACTCCCTGCCCTATCCTCTTGATTGAAGCTATCCTTTCCCCCATTAAAAGCATGACTATGACTACTTATCACATGTTTAAAATGAATTTATACAACATGGAATCCAATAATTTTTCTAAAATTGCTTCTAAATCTTGCCAAAACCCTCACCTCTATCTCAAGAAAGGCTAGCATAAACATGCCTAGTATTGGCTAGACCATTGGGGGGTAAAGATGGAGATAATATTAAAGAATAAGGATAATATTAAAAATATTATTACTTTCAAATTTAAGGATAACTTGTGGGACCATAGGTGATCAGGAGCTCAGGACCAAGTGTCGTAAAATGGTCAAAAATGAAAGTGCTCAAATTGATTTGGAACCTGAGTGACGGGATAGGCCTCGACAACACGATCCCAACGCTGTGAACGGCACTGAAAACCGACGCTGTATGAAGAAGTTATTCAACTTTGAAGTTCTTCAATTTCAGTTAAAAAAGGCCAGTTTGACTTTAGAAATTGGCAAATATTAAAAAAAGAATATTCCGAGAATATTCCGTGGAATATTTTGGGAATATTCCTCCTGTTGACCGGTCAGCAGTCGACAAGTGGCAAGCGCTGGTACGTGGAAAAGTTGACTGTAAATGTTTTGAACCAATTATGGGCTGCCACGTGGCAGGCCCAGAGGGCGCCACGTGGCCCCCTGCTTTGAGAAATGGTCGTATGTTAAAACATTTTGGAAGTCCGCAGGATTTGAACCTCTGACCAGCAATGCACAAGCGCCATGCTTTACCAATATGCCAAAAGCTTATGTTTTGACATGTATTCAATTTGAATTGTAAATGTGCTATGGCAGAGTTTAATGTTATGGTTACACGGTTGGCTCCCAACATATAATGCCGGCGGGATTTGCGGCCACATGTCACTTTATATTTATCGCTAACAGTTTATGCCGCCCCTTAAGTTAGCGTTGTTTCCTCCATTTTAGGCGGATTTTCCAGATTATCTCCAGTTCACTAAACTTAACTTGAGTTTTTTTAGGGGGAGACTGGCAGTTAGTAAATATGGCATATCTTTCACATGGGAGATCCTTTTGGGAGTGAATTTTTTTTTTATTTTCGGTCTCTTCGACCTTCTGAAGCCATTGGCATAGGTTTCACAGCCATCTGAGGTCGTTTGCAGGTGATTTTGCTTCGTGGAAGTTCCATGAGCCACTAGGGCCAAATCAGTTTGGGAGCTGCATTGGGAATTGTGCAGCCAGTGAATGTGGAACGAAGGTCATTCCTGAAGTTTTTCAGCATTCTGAATCCATTTCTACAGCTCATTTTTCCTTTTGAGGAATTCTTCTCACTGTTTAGCTTCAGGGAAGCTTTCAGGGCCACCAGGGCCATTTCAGTGCTGGAGCTGTTTGGGGGCTATGTTCATCCATTTTTGGTGATTCAAAAGCCTATTTCTGCTATTTTCGACCTTCTGAGTCTAATGGAAGAGGTTTCAGAACCAATTGAGGTCATCTTCACCTCGAAATTCTCCATGCAATTCTAAAGGGCCACTAGGGCCAATTGGGGAAAGTACTGTATAAGGTACAATTTCACTGTTTAGTGTTTGGGAAATAGCATGTTTAACTAATTCCTATCTTCTGATTCTGTATTTACAGTCAGATCTGTCTTTCGAGACACTCATATTCTTGTATTAGCCTTTGTAGTATTTTTAATACAAGAGGACAAGCCTAGTTTGAGAGGCTTGGTCCAGCAGATGTAGCCCAGAGGGGGGGTGAACTGCTTTATCATTTTGATGTCTTTATTTGCTGAAGATGATATGCTAAAAAAAACTGATATAAAGTGTTAAACAACAAATATACATAACTTTCATACACACATAATCACCTACTCAGCTGCAGAAAGTTATTTGTCTTATTCCGCAAGACATCAAACTTCAAGTATGTGTATGTCAAAGACTTCTAAGTGTTACTTCATTATTTCTTTAGGCGGAGCCTGTAGAGGGCCAGGTAGCCTCTGGAACTCATCCTCTCTTTAGAGGTGACATGTCCGGTGAATGCCCCTACAGTCTATCTCTGTATAAGAAATAAGAAGTTTTCACATTTTCAGAGGTCACTTGGAGTGTATAGCTCACATTAGAAATTATGGGAAATGGATACCTTGCACCCTTAAACAAGTACATTCCATTTTCAGATCAATAGGGAGTTAGAGGGGAAAAGGAAGTTAAGGTATTATGAGGAGGTGATCAACCCCACTCTTGAAAACTAAAATTATATATCTATCATGACCAATGCTAAGAAGAAAATGAACATTTCAAAGATAAGAACTAATTCTTATGATCTTGAAAATGAAATTGGATGTTGGTCAATTCCCAAAACACCTTGGGATGAAAAACCCTACCACCTTTGTGACATTTCGAGTGTTAAAGAAGAAAAGAACTTTCTCTTGGATTGTCCAACTGTTACACACATAAATTATAATTTTCAAAATATTTTCCACACTATCAACCTTCTTAACTTGTTAAGTCATGAAAACTATGGTGATCTAGGAATGGTTCTCTCCCTTATTTTTTATCATAAAAATAAAATGTTAAATAATATTAATTAAACTCTTACTTTCTTGAGGTCTGGTATACAATATGGTTCTTAGTGGATGTTAATCATCATCAAGTAAAACATTTTGACTTGGTAAAATTAATAAAATTAAAATTAATAATTATAATTCAACCATCCTAGATCCATCTTAAGTATAGATCTATCAAGGGCTGAGAGGGATCAAATCTCTCAAGGTGAAAACATTTCCTCAAGTTCTACACTAGAAAGGGGGTTTGCACTTTGAGAAATTTGATCCCTCCCATCCCTTGAAGATATAGAATTGAGATAGATATAGGCTAGTTTAATTATTAGTGTATATATATATATATATATATATTTTTTTTTTACTTTATTTTTTATTTTATTTTTTTTTTTAAATTGATTTGAAAATTTGAGGTTGATCCCTTGTTATTGTGGGAAATCTTATACAGGTGAAATGGGCCGTTCTATCTAGAGTAAAATTTAGGAGAAAACTGCAGACATTAATTATAAGCGCTCTCTCTCTCTTCATGCTAAGAATTATACAAAGACTAAGAATCACATTTGTATTGAGGATGCTCGCTTCATTGCTAAGATATCTCATTATCATCACACTATGTTTTGGGAAGCCATTGAGATAGAGTAACGAGCGACCAACAATCTTAATAGGGATGATGGCTAAAGAATCGATAGAAAGTGGATCCCTGCTCTCTCTTCGAGTCATTCTACTTCTTGATTTTAATCTGTCTTTTTATTTTTGTTTGTATTTTGTACTTATTTATTTTTATTTTTATTTCCTTCTATTTCTTTTTTACCTTTGGTTAATTATTATTATTATTATTATTATTATTATTTTGTGGATCAAATTTTTTTCTATTAATTCAAAAGAAGATAACGTAATGGAATGCACCTTTTAAAAACATATGAGGCCTCACTCCTACTCGATTTATTATCCCTAAAGTACAAACAGTATAACATGGATAACAACCCAAGAAAACAACAAGATTGAAGATTAATGGCCCACAATGCCTAGAACTGTCCAAAAATCAAGAATTGTCTTAAAATCATTGTTAACCACCAAAACTACCTAGATTTGGGTTTTTAGGTTCTCCTCTTATAAGGTGTCAAAATTATTCAAACACGTGCGATTACATGTGAGCCATTCTCCCTTCAAAGTCATCCATCCACTCCTGAAGTCGCTTTTTGCCTCTACGAAGGGAGATTTTACAATCTAAGCTTTTCCATTGATGGTGTTGTATGTCTTGCAGAAAAATGATAACCTCATTATGGTTATGTTTAATGTCTCTTGCAAATTCTTCCACCACCACTATCTCAACTCAAATTTGGGCCTCCAAAGAGTCAAAGGGTGGTGGCAGGTCCACATGCCTCGGGGATGCCTCTTGTTGTTGCATCTATCCTTCATCCTCATTGAGTTGAGCAATCCGGTGGGAAACACTGTGACCTCGATGGCCCGCCCCCTTTCTAGGCCTCCCTATTTGACGAAGCATTTCTGAATCACAAAGAACTATCTAAGTCCTCAAATTCCAATGTCTAGCCCCTAACCCACAATCTTCTCTAGACCAAACATCTGCACCAACTATAGAAAATAGATTTCTCCCCACTCCCCATCACTGATTTAGACTGAAAATTTCACAGTCGTCTGAGGCGATCCAATTTCCACCTCTCTCATAAAAAATGGTGCTATGGGGCTTTCGCTTTAGGTAGGCTAGCCACTCCCATTCACTAACATCCAAATAACCTCACAATGAGCACCCTGATTGGTATGAATTAAATGCCAATCTTTCCAACACCCTCCATAAGCATACACTTTATTCTCACAAAATTTTGAAAGACAAGGGGGAGGTCCCCACCCCCTTAAAACTCACAGAACGCTCAAGAATAGCAGAAGACCCTTCCAGAAATAAAGAAAACAATAGGAGGAAATCCAACACGATTGTCAACTATTCACATAGACCTCTTTGAACCCCTCCCAAATTTCCTTAGGTACCTATAAATACTAAGACCACTGCAACTGAAAAATAATAGAGATAAAACAATAAAGGAAGATCGATGAGAAAGTATTGCAGAATTCCCTTTGATGTAAGCCAACCAAGTACCCGATCAAAGACTAAAGAAAGACTAAAGAAAGAAATCAGAGAAGGAGGATTTAAGTATGACGATAGACAGCATACAGAATGGTTCATCGCTATGCTACTACCTCACGTGCGTGTACCTATGGGCCACCCACAGGGGCTTCACTCAATCAACATCTATCCTATCACGTGCGTTCATGGCATATTAAACAATACCCTTAATTTGACTACATATTGGAAAATACCCCTAAAAATCACATTATTTAACCCCCTACCAATATGAACCCAATACACCTTCCCAATTTAAAAAACCCTTACTTCCACTAGATATTGTAGGTATCCAT
Source organism: Pinus albicaulis (assembly GCA_034641835.2). NCBI lineage: Eukaryota > Viridiplantae > Streptophyta > Pinopsida > Pinales > Pinaceae > Pinus > Pinus albicaulis. The sequence goes on from CM076572.1 coordinate 1,432,023,583, forward strand.
TTTTTCATTAACATTTTGTATACCCCTTTATATTTTTTCATTAACTTTGAGCTCCATTTTTTATACTTGTCAATATAAAAACCCTTTACCCCCTATATATCCCCCAATATATTATGCCATTTTTTCCTCAATATAAATCCCCCAATGTGAACCCACGTGGTATGGTATTGCTCCCCTAGTGCAGTCCCTGTGGGGCCACCAAACCTTTGAATCACAGGAAAAAGCTTTGGAAGCCGCCATGAAACTAGAAGCTGTGCCCAGTGAAGATACTTCGGTAGGAGTACATCAAATTTAGGAGTAGCTTGAAGCTATGCACATGGAGATTCAGAACCTACAGAAGGAACGGGGAAAGGAGCTAGCGCAGACCTATGGTGCATACGATGTCAGGCATCTGGACATACGAAGGATCAGTGCCCACTACTGGCAGAATACATGCAGGCAGGAGGACCTAGTCCAGTGCGTCCAGGAGCAATTAGAGAACCCAACCTATCGTGTTCAGGCTCAAGCGGATCTGCATTGTGGTGCGATGACTGCCATGTAGCAGGGTTGCATGATACGAACCATTGCCCCCGGCTAGGTGCGTACGTCTCAGAGTTGAAGCAACAATGGTGCAGATTCTGCCGGTCGGTAGGACATGATGAGAAGAACTGTCAAACTTATGATCTGATGATATGTTTTCACTCAAAAATTCTCAAAACATCATTGTGTCTACACTATTTTTGGTCATGTTTTCAAGTAGTTCTAATGGTCATTTTAAGTCTTAGTAAAGGGTAGGTCGTAGTTTTATAAGTTTTAAAGGTCATCTTTCAAGTTCAAATAAAGTACTTTAGGTTCATTTCATGATCAAAAAAGTCATATTTTTCATTCAGGGGTCATGCCATGAAGTTTCGAGTTGAATTCTGCATTTAGCCAGGAATCCACCGTTTTGTAGTGTAGCCAGTTAAAAAATCAGGAAATGCGCTATGAAAGCGCTGCTACTTTCGTAGCACAAAATGCAAATTTTACACAGCGCTGCTACTTTCGTAGCACAAAATGCAAATTTTACACTAAATGCGCTACAAAAGCGCGATTTCTTAGCTGTCATGTCAAATAAGCCAAAAAACTATCAGATTCATTTGGGAATGATAGGATAGGAGTGTGGTGAGTCCGTTAGTCATCAAATCTATTGTACCCGCTTGTCCTACACTCTGTTAGCCACCTATAAAAATTTGTCATATCAAATGGTGGCTAAAACATTTTTAAGCCTTCAAGAAACAATTTTATGGCCAAATTGTGAGTTCTTAAAGTCTTCTGAAGTTAACTAATCTTTTAGTTAATCTTCACTACTGTTTCCCTCATAATCCTGAAAAATCTGCTGTTTGCAAAGAGAAGCACTGCTCAAAAAACCCATTTTTTCCCTTCGTTTTTACCCCTACTTTCACTCATAATTAACCCCCATTTTCATCCCCTTTTTCCTCATGAAATTCCTCCATTTCCCTCATTTTACTTCCTTTGCTTCATAAACTCCCTTTGATAAGGTTTAAAACTCCTTTTTTAACCTTATCGGAACTCTCAAAATCCTCAAAAAAATCCTTCAAAAATCATAAAAAACAGTCTTTTTGCATTAAGGCCCTAAACCCCTTTGGCCTTAGCCCCAACCCCTTTTTTTTCTCCACATAGAACCAGTACCGAGACCAGGTGCTAAGGCCTAATCGCACAATCACAATCGGGTTTTCCCTTTCTTCCTTGTTACTTTTCACTTTCAAAAACTCTGATGCGATTAAGCCCTTTTTATTTTTAAAACCCCCGATCCCTACGCCTTCTTCACATAACCCAAAGCCCCGCAACTGGGCGGTAAAAGGCTTAAAACCATTTCCCGAACATATCTTTCCTTTGTATTTTATAAAAACCCAATCTTCCTTGTGTTATAAATAAAACTCGACAGTTAGTTGTTTTGGAAAATGTTAGTGGTTGATCTAAAACCGATCAACGATCGTCGGCACATCACATCGCAATTGTTCATTGGACGCATTTTAGATGGTTTATTGCCTCCCTTCAATTGCGACCCTGCGATTGTTTCCCAACCGTTGATCTGCTCTACCGTGCCCAGATCTGACGGTCCATATCGCTCTCCTTTCAAAACCCACCCTTCCGCCTTTGGCCGTCACAAATTAAATCCTGACCATCGATCTAGTTTTGAGATCGATGGATCTTACTCAATCGCATCACAATCTTCCCTTTGTTCTTTCTTTTTTCCTCCTCTGATGCCATTCTTCCTGATTAAATCTTAGCCGTTGAATCCACAAGAACCGACGGCTAAGATCTCGTCGCAAATCCGCCCATAATTCTCTGCGTTTGTCCCTCCGATTAACTCTTAACTGTCGATCTAACTCCCAGATCCGACGGTCAGTATGTAATCGCATCACAAGTTTTTATTTGTGTCTTCCTCTTTCCTCCACTGATTTTCGATCCTGCGATTGGATCTGGTTCGTCCATTCACCAAGATCTAACGGTCTAGATTGAATCTGATTTCCTCTATTATTTCATAAAGCCCCGCAATTGAAAAATATTCGGCGAAGATCTACCGTTGATCTCTGCAAATCAATAGTCCACATTTACCCGATCTTCGCCCAACCCCCTGCCTCATATTCCTTTCATTTAACTTGAGTTTAAATCTCGGCCGTCAATCTTTTAGATCCTACGGTCCATATTCAACCCGATAGGCCCAACTCCTTTGGGACCTACCTTCCCCGTCGACGAATGTCCACCGTCCATTCCTCTGATTCAACAGTCCACATCTAAACTGCCATTTACTCCACCCACCTTTTTCATCCATGCATCTTACCTCCATCGCGCTCTCCTCACAACCATTTGATTTGACATGCCAGATCTGACGGCTAGCGCGTGATATCGCGTGATTTTGCACCTGAAAGTTAACGTTTTAAATTTACGCAATATGGGCGGTATTAAAAAGACACGTGTCAAATGCAGACCTATATCACGTTCAAAAAGGCAAAACCATTTACCACCCTCAGCCCCACGTGAAAACTGCTGTCAATTTTCTGCTTACCACCCTTCTCCATTGCATTAACTTTCTACCTTTTGATCGTAACTGTCCGTCGTTTCAGATCAACGACTCTTATCTTATCTTGCATCCAAACTTCATTTTAGCCAAATTTCACTTCCACCAAAGGTTTTCTCTCATTTCCTTTGCAATTTCCTCCATTTCGCTATAATGTTACCCCCTCTGCATTATATAATCCCGATTGATCTCAGTCGTTGATCAATCTAGATCAACGGCCTGGACTTAATCTCCACCACCGTTTACCCAACCACCTCCCCATTTGACCCCAGCAAGCAATCCTCGCCATTGGATGTTTTCATCCAACGGCCACGATCTAACCTAAACCTCTGAATCAGTTTAAACCCATCCACGCAGTATTTTTATAACTTTTGCTTGTTTGTGCAGTTTTTTGAAGGTTTTTCCATTATTTTTAAAAGCAAAAATGTATGGCCGGGAATGACGATTCCCCAAGCCACTATTCATGAAGAGGATCATTCTGCAGAGTTTCACATCATGATTTATCTGTGCCTCATGAGCACTGATAATATTATCAAACCCTCTGTATGCCTTTGCAGCAACAAAACACAGTAAATCTTGATCAGATAAAGAGTATTAGTGTCCAGGGATAAAATCAAAGTAGAAATGAATGTTTAATGATTTTAAACACAGTTTTGAGGAATAAAGGCATAAAATTTGACTATCAAAAGCCTAATCCACTCAGTTGAAGACCGTATGAAGACCTGAAGACAGAGATTAAGCCAAATTAAGCCTACAACACAGGATTAAAGAAAATTAACAGTGTTTTAGGTTAAAACAATGAGATCTATCAGTCCGAGAAGCCTCCACTGCCACATAATAGGCTAATTGAATCCTCTCCAGCTACCAAAAGCCACCTGCAACCTCAAAGAAATCAACAGAAGGCATAGTTATTGCCTATTTCTAAGATATTTGCTTAAAGATAGCTGAATGGTTATTTCAAATCAAAGAAACTTATTACAACTGTTAGAAAAGTTATTATAAAGATAAAAAACAACCCCGAAGTCAATCTTCTCATCCATTAAGTCTCAAAAGAAGAAACAAAGTTATTGAACAGAGTTATAGGTCAAATGCATCCCTGGCTTATACCTTGCATGGTTTTCAAGGGTGAGGATCGCATTTACTATGGAATTAAGGATACTTAAACCCTAGAATTTCTTTCACCTCCTCATTCTTCTATAAATACTTCTGTAGAAGATGAGATAATGTTGGTTGCTAAACTTTGATGTAATACTTGTGCTCGAAACTTTCTACATGTAAATAGTTTTCAGAGGCTCTTGAAGCTCTGTTTGTGATCAAAGAAGTTAGGCTGAGAAGAGAAGATGAGTGTTGTACTGAAACATTGGACTCGAAGAATGTATCTAGATTGACATCAATATACAAGCTGATTTTTGGGATCCTGGTCTATATCATTGGTGAAGTACTTCTTACTGTGTCGTTGTTTTCCTTTTACGTATGCCATTTTGTTCACCTTTATTTTATAAAGAACAACAAGAATAGAGTTAGGATTTACTGTATACATTACCCTTCTCTGACTGAGAAGCTTTATCTTTATGTTTTCCTCCAATTATGTTTTTAAGAATGACTTAATTTAAGTGTAAACATTATCAAGGAATGTTGGTTTGTCCCTATCTTGATGTGCAAAGCTTGAAAGGAAGTTCTTGAAAGATATTTTCATTATATGCTGAGTAGAGTTAGACTAGAAAAGTTTATGGTTTGCCCTGTCTTGTAGTTTCTTTCTCCAAAGGTTGTCTTGAAAGTTTCCATAAGAGTATGTTGAAGCATGTTTAGATTTTAATGTATTTTGCTTGATCTCAAAGCTGCACTTTGTTTTCTTATCTGTTTTCATCCCTTCTGAAAGTAGTCATGTGGATTGCTGGATTGTTCGTCTGATAAGTTAGCTTTAATACAAGCTTGTCCAAAAATGTTTATGGTTAGCCCTGTCCTTTGGTTGGTTTTAAACAGTTGCTTTAAAATGCTTTTCTTGTTTGTAAAGTTGATGAATCCTTGTTGAAATTATTGAATTTTTCCACCTTCTCAACACTTTTAATGTTCCATTCCATCATTTAATCTAAAAAGATCTTTTGATATAGATGACTTGCCCCTTGGATCACTCTTGAAATTGTTGCACAATTAAACCCTTTTATGACTCCATAGCCCAATGGATTAAGTGATGTGTCATATCTACCCTATCAGCTCAATCTTGTTCTGATTGTTCACACCTTCACTCCGTTGATACTCTTTCATTTTAGGACTTTCCACCCAATTTAAAACCATGCTCAAGCATCCAAAACAAACAAAAACCCTTGTTCTCAATAACTAGCCTAATATCATACCAAAAACCTTAAAGATAAATCAATCTTTGCACTTATAGAGAGATCTCTCTTTGGATTCAGGAGTGCTAGATCCTAGAATCCCAAAGTGGTTCATAATGTTGTCTCTGCAGCTTTAGTCTTACCAATATGCTAAAGTTATAGATTCCTAACATTTCTGGCGACTCCACTGGGGAGTTTTTGAGTGAAATTTCATCTTAGATACCCTTAAGACCTCAAGAAAAAACTTGATTCAAGAAAATTGTTTAGTGTAGTATAAGTATCCCTCTTCAAGCACTACCAAGCAAATGGTAATCATGATAAAATTTATTTGAATCAGTGACAAACTAAGGAACCCTTAAGATTCTCATAAAGCTTATCAAACCTTGGAGGAATCATCTAGCTCAGCCACAAGAGTTAACTTTCTCTGTCTCATCACCATAGCTAATTGTTGAAACATATTTAGGACACTCTTAGAACCCATAGGACTGAAAAACTCAGAAAACCCTAAAATATTTCAGATTGGTATTCAAATAAACATGGTGGTGGACCATAAAACACTTTACCTCCAAAAGAGCTGGAAATTTCCACCTGGTGACTCCACAATCCTAAACATACCTTAAGACTCCACTGGGAAACCCATTATCATCATAACATCATTTAAAATCAGTTAAGAAGACTTTAAAGATTAAAGTTTTCTTGTTTAAAGATCAGTTAGCCTCTTAAAGATTGTTATATTTGGTTAAACTTTTCTTGTTTAGTTGGGTTTGAAAAACACAGCATAGTGGCTCCTAGAAAGATTCATACTAGAGCCTATCCTGACCCAAACCCTCCTGAGATAGTTGATAACCCTGAAATAATTCTTAGGAAATCTCCTAAGGCAAAATCTTCAACTATTGTCAGATCACTCCATAGAGCTAATTCTGTTCCTGAAAACCTTACAGCTCTACAAGAATCACAAGTTGACTTAATAAATCCATTCAGAACTAGGTCAATTGATGATATAGATCAGATAGATTTAGAGCCTTCGATTTCATCCCAAGATAGAAGTGAACATCCGGGTAGCAGAGAAACTACTCCACCTGATTTACACTTCCTTCATAATTTTGGTTTTTCTCATCCTAGATCTGCTCAACAGTCTCTTGCTGGTCCATCCACTTCTGTTATCTGCACATCCACTGTTCAAACTACACCATTCCATCAACCTCCTCCACTTTGTAAACCCCCCACTTTTTCCACAACCTCCTATCATGGCAACATGGTATGCTCCCATAGTCCTTCCTTTACCTTTAGTCAATCTTCCATAGGACTATCAGTCCAAGATACCATTGTATGATGCCAGTGGTACTACTACTACTTCACAACATGTGGATAAGATGAATGACTACTTTGACAGAAATGAGATTGATGATGAAACTGTCAAACTTAGATTATTTGCTCAGAGTTTAGGGGGAGAAGCAAGAAAATGGTTCAAAGGATTAACCCCTCACAGTATTAATGATCTCCAAGCCTTCCATCAATTATTCTTAAACAAATGGGAAGTCAAGAAAAACCCTCTCCAAATACTTTCGGACTACAAGAATCTCCAAAAAAACCCTGGGGAAAGTGTTCAAGCTTATTGCACTAGGTTTAATAGTGTGTATAATGCACTTCCCCCAGATCTAAAACCTCCACAAGGCTTAGCTTTAAACAAGTTTCTTGAAGGATTTGATCCTAAAATGGCCTATCAGCTGAGAGAGAGAGAGATCCTTTAACTCTTGAATATATGCAAAAAGGAGCTCTTACTGTGGAAGTTAACTTAATGGAGAAAATAGCAAGAATGAGGAATGAGAAGAAAGTGTCATTTAGAGAGGAATATGCACCTTCCACATCTGGCTCTAAGATGGAAAGAATGATGCAGGAGATGATGAAAAAAATGAGCATTCTTGAGAGAGCACAAGCTAGTCAAAACCAATCAGCTCCTCAAAACAGAAATCAAAATCAAAATCAGAATTTTAGGAGAAAACAACCTCAAAACAGACCAAGGGAGGATGATCAACAGATTACTCCTCCTTTTCATCAAAACTATGTAAGTGAGGTTGAAGAAACAAGTGAACAAATAGAGGAAGATGATATAAACATGTTGGGAGTAGACAATGATGATTTTGAAATTCATTACAATAGAAAAGAAGATCTATACACACCCCATGATGATAAAAGACCAGAAGATGAATATTACTATCAAGAGCTGGAAAATGTCATCATAGAAACTCTAAAATAATACGACCTTAGAAGTAAAAAGAATATGGAAACTCCCAAAACTAAAACCTCTGTAAATCCTGCAAAAAACAGCCCTGAGAACAAAACCAAAGTTGCAAAACAGAAAGATAAAACAGTGGTTGTAAATTCTGATAAAAACAAAGAGAAAGGCACTCAAATGAATGAAAAACATAGTGCAGACGTTAACAACATTAGAACCTCAGCTAGTGCTCCTACTAAAACAATTTTGACCAATGTAAATAGAGAAAATCAGCAAGCTAATTTTGCTGAGAAAATAATGGTAAATAAGGCTGAAATAAATATTGTAAAAAATTAGCTGCCTTTTAATTTAGAGCAGGAAATTTCCAAAATAAAAATCCCTGTTCCTATAACCGAATTAGCCACCCAAGATGTATATAGATCACAAATTTTGAAGGCTTTTAATATAACAGAAAATAATGACACTGTCAATCTTAATGATGACCAACCAGAGCTCTTATTTGGTCCAAAGATTGAAGGTAGATATTGAGAAGGGTCAGTTCCTTCTTTTTATGTTAGTTTGAAGATTCATGACAAAATTTTACACAATGCTATGCATGATTCAGGGGCCTCTCATAACTTAATGCCAAATCAGTGATGGAGAGCCTGGGTCTTGAAATTACTAGACCATACAAAGATCTATACTCTTTTGACTCTAGTAGAGTGAAATGCTTACGTTTGATCAAAGACCTTTGTGTAAACTTAGCACAAATTCCAGCCAAGTGTTTAGTAATGGATATCATAGTGGCTGATGTACCCCCCAAATATGGTATGCTGTTATCATGATCTTGGGGAGCTATGTTACAAGGAACAATGCAAATGGATATGACATATGCTACCATCCCTGTTTTTAATCAAACAAGAAGAATTTATAGGGAAACTCATATGCAATACATGGTTAGTAGCCAAGATAGACCACAAAACTCTCCTCTTTATTCTATACATACAGGCCTTGACTCATTCATTCTTTTTAATGATGAAATATTTAATGAGCAGGAAACCTTAACTGATTTAGTGGCCACTCCTCACTTTAATGTAGTGGCAGACATAGAAAAGGAAGGAGACTTAAAAAAAGGGTCAAAATAGTGTGTCAAAACAGACAATCACTGTAAACTAATCACGGGTCTTCAGCTACAAAACAGTTATTCGTTGCTTACTAACTTTGAGAACCAAGAGAAGAATCCTCAACTTAATGAAGAACATGAGGAACTAGAACAATTTCAACATAATACTGACTGTCAAAAACAATTTGAAAACACGCAAGATAAAGAGGATAGTAGTCAAACTACTGAAACCAAAACTAGTCCTCTTTGGAGTATGAATTTTGATGGGTCTTGCACTACGAACAATGCAGGTGCAGGCATTTGGTTACATAACACTGAAAATAATCACATTGAAGGGCATTCCTACAAATTAAATTTTCAGTGTTCTAATAATATAGCTGAGTATGAATCCCTCCTCTTGGGCCTACACTTGTTGAAGAAATTAGGAGCCAAAAGGATAAAATTTCATGGAGATTCAGAGTTGATTGTTAGGCAAGTGAATGGGGAATATGGTGCCAAACACCCCAGACTTAGAGCCTATAGAAACGATGTCATGGACTTACTAAGAACGTTTGAGGCATCCTAGCTTATCTTTGTCCCAAGAAACCAAAATATCCTTGCCCATAGTTTAGCTTTTGCTGCTAGAACATGTCTAACAACATATGGAACCAAACATTCCACTACCCAAATCAAGTTTAGACTAGATGTCCCTGATAACAAGAAATATTGGCAAGTGTTTGTTGGAGACAAACAAATATAAGACTTACTATAGTTCAAAAATCAATTTCAACTACCAAGTTTAGATTCAGATTATGAAGATGACTTTTCTACTGAGGAAAATCTATTTGATGAAGAAGTCGAGTCTCCAGAGATTGCTGAGATAAATTTGTTAGCTAATAAACTTGAAAATACCACAAAAATTAGTGCAGATTTAGGAAAATAAGACTTAGAAACGCTGCAATCTAACACCCAAAGTTTTCCAAAAGGTCTGGTCCCTTTAGAAGAGTTGTTTGATTTCAATGATGTTGCCCAGAAACCAAAGCTGGAACCTGTTGAAACTGAGGTAGAAGAGTGTAATATAGGCAGTGAACTTAAACCAAAAATGATTAAACTGTCTAAGACTTTACCAGCTCACATTAAGCTGAAATACATTGAGCTGTTTAAGGAATTTTTTGATGTTTTTGCATGGATTTATGAGGATCTAAAGTCCTATGACACAGAAATAATTCAGCACAAGATACCCCTCAAAGAAAACCAAAATCCCTTTAAACAAAAATTGCGCAGAATCAACCCTGTTCAATTACCTTTGGTTGAGAAGGAAATCAAGAAAATGTATGAAGCTGGAATTATTGTCCCTATTAGATATTCAGAGTGGGTGTCTAATCTAGTGTCAGTTAGGAAGAAAACAAGAGAGATTAGGCTTTGTATTGACTTTAGGAACTTAAACAGAGCCTCATTGGACAACTACCCTTTACCCAAGATGGATCATATTTTACAAAGGTAGTTGGTTCTAAAAGAATTTCTTTGCTAGATGGCTTCTCAGGATATAATCAGATTTTAGTGCATCTTGATGATCAACTCAAGATAGCGTTTACTACACCTTGGGGCACTTTCATGTATGTGAAAATGCCCTTTGGTTTAATGAATGCTGGTGCTACATTTCAGAGAGCCATGGATATTGAATTCTCGGAAGAATTAGGCTACTTCATCAATATATACCTCGATGATATCACTGTTTTTTCTAAAACAGATGAAGAACACCTAGAACACTTGAGAATAGCCTTTGAGAAATGCAGAAAATTTGGGTTATCTTTAAATCCAAAGAAAACATTGTTTGGTCTCCAAGAAGGTAAACTTCTTGGGCACATCATATCAGAAGAGGGGATAAAGATAGACCCAAAGAGGATTGAGGCTATATTACAAATCACTCATCCTAGAAACATCAAGGAACTTCAATCTTTCATTGGAAAGATTAATTTCTTGAGAAGGTTCATACCCAACTTAGCTGAACTCCTTAGAAACATCAAAAACATGCTGAAAAGGGAAAAAGGAGTTAAATGGACCTTGGAAGAAAAGAAATCTTTTGAGCTGGTGAAACAAGCATTAACCAAAACACCAGTTCTCATAAGTCCTGATTTTTCAAAAGATTTTTTCATTTTTTCATTTGCATCGGAACATATAGTGGCTGCGGTCCTATTGCAGAAAAATCCACAAGGAAAAGAGCAACCCATTGCATTCTTTAGCAAGGCATTGAGAGATGCACCTCTGAAATATAATATTATGGAAAAACAAGAATTTTCCTTAGTCAAAGCCTTAAAAGACTTTAGAGTTTACATTCTACACTCCCACGTAATTGCATTTTTGCCAAACTCAGTTGTAAAGTACATTCTAACACAAGATCCAGATGGCAAAAGAGGAAAGTGGATAGCTGAGATACTTGAATATGATTTAGAAATCAAGCCCATTAAGCTCATTAAAGGCCAAGGACTAGCAAGATTAATGGCTGAGTCTAATTTTGAAGCTCTTGATATAAAAATGATAAATGCATTAGATGAACAAGAGGAAATGTCAACTCCCATTGTTGAAGATCATTTTATGAATTCCTCCTGGTATGCTGATATTTTATATGTTTTGCTCAATTTGAATAAACCTCCTGGTTTGTCTAAGAAAAATGCAAGATTTTTAAAGTTAAAAGTTGTTAACTACTGCATTTTAGATAAATGTCTATATTGGAAAAATGCTAGTGGGTTTTTTCTTAAATGTTTGCTTGAGTATGATGCAGAGAAAATCAAGCATGAGTTCCACGAAGGAGAATGCGGAGGCCACCTCTATTGGAAGACAAATGCCGATAAAATCCTTAGAGCCAGTTACTATTGGCCCACCCTCTTTCATGATGTCCATAAAATGATTATTGCATGTCATAAATGCCAACTCTTTGAAGGCAAAAGAAAATTGCTTCCCCTACCTTTGCATCCAATCACTGTTGAAGCTCTTTTTCAACAGTGGGGTCTAGACTTCATAGGAGAAATCCATCCACCATCATCTGCCCAACATAGATGGATTCTCACTGCCACAAACTACTCTACCAAATGGATAGAAGTCACCCCTTCTATGCAAGCTAATGACTATGTCATCATAAAATTCCTTGAAACTCATATCCTATCTAGATTTGGCTGTCCCAAGAAGATTATCATTGACAACGCTGCTGCATTTGGATCCAAAAATATGGTTGAATTCAGTCACAAATATCAGATTACATTGGGCCATTCTACTGCTTATTACCCACAAGGTAATGGGCTGGAAGAATCCTCAAACAAAAGTTTGGTGAACATAATCAAGAAGTTGCTAGAGGACAATAAGAAATCATGGCACACAAAGTTGGTACATACACTTTGGGCTGATAGATTAACACTTCAAAAATCAATTGGAATGTCACCCTACCAGCTTGTTTATGGAGTAGATGCAATCTTTCCAACCATTCTACGAGTGCCAGTTATGAAGCTGATCCAAGAAGCACAGTCTGAAGACAATGACATGATCAGAAGAATTAATCAGACTATTCATCTTCAGCAAACTAGAGAGGAAGTCTACAATAGAGCATTACAAAAGCAAGAAAGCATCAAGAAGCTTTTTGATAGAAAGACAAAGGCCAGTGATTTCAGCATTGGTGACAAAGTGTTAAAGTGGGATTCAAGGAGAGAAGATAAGGGCAAGCATGGGAAATTTGATAACTTATGGCTTGGCCCTTATCTCATTCATTCTACTACTGGTAACAATGCCTATTTTCTGCAAGAATTAAATGGAGCTGAACTGCTTGGGGGTCCTGTCAATGGCATGATGCTCAAACATTATTTTTCATGACCATATCAGTTTGGAAGCCTTCTTATTTTTTCTCATTGTAGACATTACATCCATAATTGCATTCAAAGTTAGAAAAATAAAAAATACAAAAGTAATAGAAGATAGAAAAGAGGGCAGATTGTAAAAACAAGAAAAGTACAGCCCCATATCAAAAAGAGAAACAAAATCTGAAAGTGTGTAAGCTCAAATGCCACTCCTAAGAAACACACTCCTAGTTAGTCATACAACCTAATCATGACTAGTTAGTTTTAAATTTACTGCTGATAGATTAGTGAATTAGATTTTCCAAACAACTTAATATTGGATTATCAGTTAGGTAGATTAGGATAGGAAAATAAGGTTCAAACAAGCTAAAAATCTGAACTTATAAATTCCAAAAGAAAGAATGGCTCTAACTAGATCCAATCTTGAGCCAAGGATAGAAGTAAACTGGTTCTGATATGCTCAAAACTTGAACCAGATAATAAAGAAAAACAGCTCAAACAAGCCTAAAAACAGAGCTAAAGAAAAGAGAAGGATGTCTTAAGACTTCCTGATCTTAAGCCTTCATCATTTTGATTTAATTTTCTGCAAATAAACAGTCTATGTGCAACTTGTTTTTATGCCATAGATCAACAACAAGTTAGACTGTTCAATCCTGACTTATCTGCTTTTAAATTTATGTTTTAAAATTTAGTGAATAAAAATCTGCCAGACAGTCTAATCCTGACAGATAGTAGTTAGGTAGAGAAACTTATGAACTCAATTGCTTAATCTGAGTTCATGGAGAAATAAGGGTAGAAATAGACTAGTTTTATCCTTTCAAAAGAATAAAATGTTGTAAAAAGAGTTTGCCAATCTAAATGCACTCTGAAAGAAGAAAAAATGTTAGATCATTAGGATTTGGTAGGTAGAAAGCTTATGTTGATAGAATTCCAATGTTTTTTAATGGCTGCTAAAATTATCAGAGCAAAAGAAGATCAACAATGTAAAGAAAGTTGCAGCCTAATGGATGAGGCATTGATCAGCTTCCAGAGAAGACTTGTCTGAGGTTCTTGACACCTCCAAGGAGCTGCCATCCCAAGTTGGAGCCGTTGTTATCCACCTATAAAAATTTGTCATATCAAATGGTGGCTAAAACATTTTTAAGCCTTCAAGAAACAATTTTATGGCCAAATTGTGAGTTCTTAAAGTCTTCTGAAGTTAACTAATCTTTTAGTTAATCTTCACTGCTGTTTCCCTCATAATCCTGAAAATTATGTTGTTTGTAAAGAGAAACACTGCTAAAAAAACCAATTTTTTCCCTTCGTTTTTACCCCTACTTTCACTCATAATTAACCCCCAATTTCATCCCCTTTTTCCTCATGAAATTCCTCCATTTCCCTCATTTTCCTTCATTTCCTTGATAAACTCCCTTTGATAAGGTTTAAAACTCCTTTTTTAACCTTATCGGAACTCTCAAAATCAATAAAAAATCCTTCAAAAATCATAAAAAACAGTGTTTTTGCAGTAAGGCCTCGTTGTACGGTACAACAACCCCCCATTTTTAACTTGTTCACATCAAATAATGGGGACCCTTTCTATAAATTTTTTGGCTTAAACACCTTTTAGGATTTTTATTGAGTCAATTATCTTATGGTTTTGTTAATTTTTCATTTTCTTTAGATTCTTGTTTTGATTGTTTGGTTGAAATCAATTTTTATAAGCTTCCTATTGTCGCTTGTTTCATCTCATTTGGTCAACTGGTTTTTAAATGGCATTCATTTGAAGTCTAATCAATTATGTCATCTGGGTTAGAAAATGCGTAAAATGTACAATATTTCATTTTTTTAATTAGTTCAGTAATACATTTAATTTAAAATATTAACCCGTAGTTAGTTATGACTAATATTTTTCAGTTTTTTTTACTTATACAGCCAAATAATGAAGCATTGGGATTTCGATAATTTACTCCAATTTGCAAATAAATATAAACTTGAAAAATCCGAAAAATCCTAAATGACAAAGTGGCTGTAATTTAGATAGGCACATCGTCATCTTAGATAAATTCATAATCTAATTTAACATCATTAAAATGAAACAAAAAAAAAAAACCAATTTTTAATGTTAAATTTTAAATTAATTATTATATACTTAATTAATTAAATTAAAATTTAATATAATATAAAAATTATATATAAAAAATAAAAAAACAAAAAAATTAAAAATTAAAATTTATTGCATCGGAAGTTTTAAAACCCCGACGAACTCATTTCATGCGATGCGATTGATTTTTTCCAATGCGATGAGACAAACTCATTTCTTGCGATGACTTAAAAAACTCCGATGCAATGGTTTCATCCGATGCGATGACTTAAAAAACTTCGATGCAATAAATGCATGTGATGCGATGAATTGGTTTAACTCCGATGCGATTAAGTTCATTTACTCCGATGCGACTGAGTTTATTTGCTCCGATGCGATGAATCACATTAAAATCATGCGATGCGATTTAATTTTTATAAGTTAATGGTAATAAACGATGGTGGAACTTTAGTCTTAGTTTAATGTAACGTTAGTTTAATTCGATGAGTTAAGATAAGTGGTAGGTAGGTAGGAGTCATAACGTTAATGGTAGGTTAGTCTAAGTGAAATGTTAGAGTTAGTAGTAAGTTAGTCTAAGTCATAAGTTAGTTTTAGTGTTAAGTGGTAGTGAAACTTTAGTGTTAGTTTTGAGTTAATATAATATTAAGTTAGTATTCTCATGTTAGTTTAGTTTTATATCAGTGTAGTGTTAATTTAATTTAATTTAATATTAGTATAGTGGAATGATAAATTAATAAATTTATTTTAATATATTATTAAGGGTAAGTTAGTGTTAGTATTATGTTGGTGATAGGTTAAAATTGATTTTAATTTAATATAGTGTTGTGTTTTAATTTAATATTAACATAGTTTTAAGTCAGTGTTAAGTTTAGATTAAATGAATTAATATGTAAAATCTAATTAATTCAATTATAAGTAATTATTAACTATATTAGTTAGTTAGATTAATATTAATAATTAGTTTAGTTTATAATTAACAATTAAATTGGGATTTATTATTAGATAATTAGAATCCAATTTAGGATTAGATTTTTAATTAAAATCTGATTTTTTAGCCTAGCAACTAAATTTCCAGATTTATATCATATTTGACTTATCAACTTTGGAGGCTCATAAATTGAGTTTTACTTGGCCAAATGAGGCCCAGGAAAGCTCATTGGAAAGAGAAAATCAGGGAGAACATTTCTGAGGAGGTTTCACTAACAGATTTGGTCATTTATTGGGTCAAAAATCAGGCAGAAGATCAAGCTCCAAATTTCTAAAAATAAAATCAATTTTCTGAGTTTTGTTTTCTTCATTTTCATTTGCCCAGCCTCTTCTAATTGCAGATTCATGCATCAATATATCCTTGGTTAATTAAGATCGTTATGAGTATCAATAAGAAGCTCAAATTTCCATTTTATTTATTTAAATAGAATTTGATTGGATTTGTTTTAATGTTAGAAATAATATTTGGATTTTATTGTTGCATCTTAATTCATTTTAATTTCTTTTTTCAGGAAAAAACAATAGAAGGGATATTGAGGAAAAAGATTTCAATCAATGAGAAGACTTCAACAATTAAAGATTGGAATTTTTTGAGCAATTAAAGTTGGATTGGGCAGATTTTTCTTCAACAAACTCTCTTCTAAAAATACTTTTGGGAGGATTATAAATTGCAGATGGCAAAATGTAAAAAAGGCTGCTCTCCTCTGCAATTCCAGACTTCTAAAAGCATTTCTGTTATAGGAATTTAGAGTTGTAGATGGGGAGGAGAGAAAATTTTCAGATCTGAACATTATTGAGGGTTTTTCTTTATGTCTTGAATTATGCATGATGGGCAGAGTTTGCATTTCTGCAGCTCTAGTCTTGAAAGCAGAAATTCAAGTAATGTAAAGTACTGTTAGAGACCAGTATCAGAGAAGCAGATTCAATTAACTGGTATTTTTGGCATTTCTGTATCAAATACCAGTTTCATTTTTATGTTAATAAAATTGTTGTTTCATTTTATTCATGTTTTGGCATTTATGTTGATATGGATAATTTGTCTCAAATCATTATGTATCTCTGCTCTTATGAATTAAACTCTGATTTCCAAGTAATTATTACTCATAAATCTGTCTTATAAAACCGATTTATTAAATAATAATGTGTTGATAATTTCTTCCACATATTATTGTTTAATTATTGGCTTGACTGATTTGATAATCAATATCATTTTTGTGAATTTCTTCTAGAGTGTTGTTGATTTATTATTTCAGTCAAATGGTCTCAATAGAATGTGTTTTGGTATTCACAAATGTGAGCTAATTGACTTTCTTCGTTGGTTTGACATTAATTAAAAGCCAGCCATATTTCAATCCTCATTATTTAATTATCTTTCTCTTAGTTGGGTTAGATTTTCATCTACCTAATTGAGATAGGATTTAGATTAGTTTCTTTTGCTTGCATTATAGAATAAGTTTTCATTTAGATCAATTTATACATTCTTTTAAGACCTCTTTTCAAAGAGGCAAAATCTTATTTGTGGTTTGGCTGAACCCAAATCAGCTTAAGGATCATTCTCTTACCTGATTAGCAAGAAGAATCAATCTGATATCCCTATTTATTGGTAGTTAAAGATATATCATAAACCAATAGCGATAGGGAAAAGGTAACTGGACCTAGTTAAACCAGTTGGAGCCACTATCATAAATGGAAAAGTAGCTGTATTAAGGTCTGGACTGGGTGGTTATCCCCCAATGTTGTAGCAACGATTTTTGAGGCTTCAACATTTTTGTCGCTAGAAGGAGGGCCTGAAACTTGTTGTCTATTGGAGTCTTTTCAATTTTAACATTTTATTTAAATCATGATGGCTCCTCTTAAACTTCCAATTTAGAGTTGTATCCATGGACGTGCATCTTCCAATACTCCACCCGAAGTGGAAAGACTCTTGCCTCAGGTAAAATTTAATGGTAAGAAAAATTCTTCTTCTTTTAATCATGTCTTTCAATTTATTCAAAATGTTTCAAATTATGATTTTCAAGGAATTGATGAAGGCATTTTATGCATAATTTTTACTCTCACATTTGCGGCAAAAGCTAGAAACTGGTGTAGAACTCTTCCAGTTGCCTCAATTCACAACTGGGATCAATTTGTTACAATTTTCATTTGTAAATTTGACGGATACGATTATGAACAGGTATGTGATAAAACTGAATATCTACGAAGATTTGAAAATGAGTTTATTAGAGATTTTAATATTCGATTTCATTTGAATTGTTTAAGATTTAAAGTTGAAGATAAACCTATAGAAGAAGAATCACTAGATTGGTTTAAATATATTTGCTCTCTTCCTCCCATTCCCAATCCATATGAAATTAATTCAAGTTTTGTCCCATCCCCTTCTAACATAAACGAGAATTCCAATATGGATGTACAAACAAATTATGATGAAGTGGTCTCACAAAGCTTGGAAAATATTTCTATTCAAATGAAAGAAATCAATAGCACCAATTTTGGAGAAAGAGATGCTTTGAAATCTGAAAATTCCTTTACATTAAATTCAGAAAATCAGATTACAAATCAACAAGAGCAAGCAACAATCAAAGTAATTAGTAACACATAAGTTGTTGTACAAATTTCTATATTTTTTCATGATAAGCAAATGCCACATTCAGAAAATCAAAGCACAATTCTTATGAAAGCATGGATACACAAATGAAAGATATAGAATCTGACATTTATAGTGAACATGATGTACGAGAGTTTTCAAACAGATAAAATTTTAAATTCATTATTTCTGATTCTCATTTTTCCCTTTATCCTGAAATTTTTAATGTTGGTAATTTCTCCCCTCTTGGTATTAATGATATTTCAGAAAATAAAGAGGATGATCTAAATAAATTACCAATAAGTTATTATCAAGATAGAGAAAAAATTATTGATCATTCTTTTGCCATTAATGAACACAAAATTTTTATTCCTCCTTGTTTTGATATATTGGACGAGATCGAAGGGAATTCTAAAGAATATTGTGAAGTCATTTATGATAATTACTCTGATATCAAGGATGCTGATTTCTATTCTTCTCAAGAGAATCCTCATGAAAAAATTCAAATAACATCTGTGAATGAGGAACATTTCAATTTATAAATTATTCCAACCAATCATCATTCTGGAGCAGCAAATTATCTTCATGATTTCACCATTCGGGAAAAAATTCCAATTTATGATTCATATCATGATAAAACTCCCATTCCTACTCATAATTCTCTTTTTAGTTCACAAGTTGGGATTGATAATTATTCAAATTCCATTATTCTAGCCAATCCTTGCGAAAAAGAAATTATTTTAGAACAATCCCAATTGTGTTGTAACATTAGTTGTACCAATAGTGATTTCACTTTATTTTTCATTTCACACTTATTTTGTTTAAATTTAGATTTATTTTCTGATTTTATTTTTCAATTCTTTGGCATTTTACACTGGCATATTGAGCACTTTAAAAATGAACACTCAATTGATGCATCGCTCTATTGGGAAATTGAAGTTTTATTTTATAATCATGAACATCAAAAGCTATTAATATTTCAATTTCAATCAAAGCTAATGTTTTATCAAAAGCTTCTATTTTCCCAAAAGCAGTGTCAACAAGAGAATGCATTTTTACAATCTGGCCAACAATCTAATCTAATTGATAATTTTCCATCTTATTCAACAGATTTCCATCCACTTTTCATTAACTCGTTTGAAAATTGTTTGGAAAGTTTTCCTTCATGGATAATTGTTAATAGTTTAACACTGACACATAACACTAACAATTTTTTTTAGGCCTTTGAATTTAAAAGCTCATATCCACAATCTAGCCTGTCATCTCCTCTTTTAAATATTTTCCAATCATTAATGGAAACCCATCCATATTTTTATGATCCAATTGGAATTCAATTGGAAATGACATTTCAAAAGAAGGCGATTGAAAATAAGGTGTTAATAATCACTGTACATTCTGATTATATATTTAATTTTCTTAGTTCAATTAGATTTGTATTTTTATTACTAACATTTGAACTGTACATATATGCAGAAATTAAAATAAGAGAATGGTTACACTGGAAATATGACTATACCTAGTCATTTTCATGTATATGGTTAGAATAGAAGTAGAATTAATTTAGTTAGTTTGTTTTATGTAGTTAATTTATTCTTAATAGTTCTGCAGATAAAAAATCAAATGAGCAATCAACCCTTCTCATATCATATACATTTTCAGGGAAATATTTTCTTCTTATCAGAAAATTTCTAATTCTTGCTTCCCATTTTTTTATCAAAATATCTCTACTCTGCCTATTTTGAATAATGTCTTGACTAAATTCAATTAATATTGCACTTGGAATCAATCACCTCAAACCCATTTTTCTCTATTTCGAAATGTCCTTATATGATTTTCTTCTGAAATTTATTTGTTAAAGGTTTTTGAGAATATAAAGCTTTATGATCTCATTATCCCATGAAATGTATGACTGTATATTATAAGCTTAATTCCAATTTAATCATCATTAGTCAGTCTAACCTTTTGCTGTAATCACATGAAGTTCATATTATCTTCTTCGAAATTTGTTAAAATGACCTTAAGGGTGCCCGTTTTGCTGTGTGCACACATTTAAATCTGTGTTGATATTTTTCTATAATTAGTGGCTTTATCCCATCCCGATCTTTAGTTTATTATCTGATGTCGCAATACACATCATATTTATTTACTAAAGGCATTATTAAACAGTCACTATAACAATATAGATTTTTCTCAAGTTAATTCAGAATGAGCAGAGGAAATAAATTGTTGTTGCAATTCAAAGGGAAGCCTATTTTCATATTTATTTCTAGTGAATTTTATGAGTTTCAAATTTCCTGAACATGAATAAACAGATTTTATTTAGACTGATTACACACTCCAATTTAGAATAAATAATAAGATGAGTTTGAACAAAGTTAGAATTTTGATAAATCGAAGGAAGAATTCGAAGATTCATGAGGTAAGCTTACAGACAATTTCCTTCCAGGTACACATTTACAAGTTCATTTTCATCTATTATTAGTTTCTCTTTTCCTTGGTTTATTTTTTATTCTTGTTCTATTTTATTTGCAGGTTTTCATTTGTTTTCAAAACTTGAAGTAAGCAGCAAACCCATTTCAAATTTGCAACAAGTTCAGGGAAATTTTATTTGTGATTCATTAGAATTTGAGCATTCTTTAACTTTGCTTTCATTTATTTAGAAAACCCAAGAAACATTGAAAACACCATTGGAAGATTCATATCGGAACATTTCAGATCCCTGATACTGCAAAATTCATACATCTCCGATTTTCCTTTTTTTTTCGTTCATTTTCCATTAGAATGACTTTACCAATATTGTGATGTTCACATAATTTTGGACCCGATATTAAATTTAAATCAGATTCATAAGAAATATTGCATCCGTTCAATCGCAATAGTGGTAGGGTCATAATTTTAAAAGTATTGATGTCTCGGAGCCGATAAGATATTAAATGATCATAATAAATCCATCGGGTCCATTTTTCATTGCATATCGGCGTATCATATTGTTACATCATGCACTTAATTTTGCCGATCGTCGATCGCATATCATATTGGAATAAATTGAAAAGTTTGTTTTTCATCACAAAAGTTCCGATGCGATAAATCGGATCACAAACGCGCATATCGCATTTAACATAATGTTGATTCATTCATTTAAAAAGTTCTGATGCGATGAACCCAATTAGGCAATTGCAAATCGGGGAAATCGTGTTCTAATATATTCATTTGTAAAAACTCCGATGCGTTAAAGTTCAAATCGCAATTGCAAATTATTAAATTCATTAGTCAAGGGTTAATTTTAAAAGACCTCCGATGTGATAAGTCCAATCGCAAATCGCAAATCGGGAGGAAAATTGAATACATCCTTGTGCACTCGTTTTAAAAGTTGCGATGCAATAACTCATCGCCAATTTCTCATCGCTAATCAATTTTCATTAATCGCTGATTGCTCATCGCTTTTTACTCATCACCGATTATTATAAACATCGCATCGCTGCTATCGCAAGAATCATATTGGCATTTAGAACATGACTATTTTCCAATATTTCGATATGCCGATCCATCGCATTGCCGATATCGCAATTGCTTCATCACATTTTTATTCATGGTCATATCTGCAATGCGCAATGTGCAATATACAAAATACAAATCGCGAGATGCGGTGTGCGATGCGCAATTTGCAACATGAATGTCCCCAATCCTAAATATAAGATTTCTTCAATGATATGATTGCTCTATATCATCGCACATATTCTTTTCGCATGATCTCATATCGAAAATTTGCTACTCCAACTTCCGATGCGATAAACTCCAACGCATGCAATACAAATCATCCAATAAGGCATTGTGTTAATTTAAAACAATCTTGGGTAACCACTATGATACTAAAACGATTGATGACAAATTTGCAGCATATTCAAATCATTTTGATTTCTCATATATTTCAGTTTTTAAATAATTCCATAATTAAATATGAAATTCAAGACCTCTCTATTTTAAATTCCATTATCTTAAATTTGGTCTTAACTCTGAACAACTCATAAAAATCATGGAATTTGTATAAAACTTATAATATTTTGAGAAAATTCTTCACTGAAAATTCTCAATCTCATTTCTGATGCATTTGTTTTAATTCCCTTGAACACAAAGCATTCTATTTTTACATTTTACTGCTTGCTTTAGTTTAAATAAAATAAATAATGATTTTGGGTTATAGGATTTTGGTTAGTTTGTCTTCTTCATATTTTTAATGTCAACCAAAAGAAGAAGTCAGCTAGTATTGGAGAAACTGATATCTTTCAGGTAAGATCAAATGCAGTTATCCAATGGTAGGATTCATGTACCCACTTTCAGTAATTTTCATTTCATTACTTTAGTTTCAGTCTTGTTTATTATGTTGATATAAGAAAATCTATTTTGCAGCTCTTCATAAAAGCTTTCAATCATCTGGCAGATCATATTTTGGAAGCCCTATGCTCTTCTCCTAGTTTTATTTTCAAGAAGCAGCGATAATCTTCATTGAAACAACTACACTAGGAAGTTTCTGAACCTTTAATATATTTCTTTAAAGCATTCCTTCTATTACAAAATGATTAAGATAATGCTTTAAAATAAGAAGATTGACATCAGACAAAAAAAATTTCATTGTGGCTAAATTTTATGATCACTGCTATCTACAGCCTAAAACACTTACAACCCTACAAGGTATAGTTTATCTGAATCTCGACATAAGAAGGAATGATTACATGATTATTTTCTTTTACTCCATGTTGTTGAGATATTGGTATAAACATTCTTGTTAGAATTTGTATTTCAAAACTTGGATTTTCCTTTCCACTTTTTAATTGCTTAATTTTTATTTTTGTTTGCTGATAAGGAGGATTCAACAAGCATTACAACGATAGTCACCAAGGGCACTGAGCTCCTAGACGCATTGATGGGCTAGTGGAATTCAGTACAAACCGACCCACTTGTGAAGAAAATCTCGCAGGAAATGTGTGCCAAAGAGCGGGCGTTCAATGAGCTTTAGGAGGCACTGCTCACATTTGTGCCTTCTTAGAGAATGGCACGATTGCAGACAAGCGAGGTGTTGCGTGACGAGGTTGAAGACCTACAGCGGAAGAAGCACATCTTGAACACTCGCATGAAGCCGTGGGCAGGCGAATCAATGAAGCTATCACAGGACTTAGATGTTTTTGTCAAGAACCTGTGCCACACATACCATTGTATCAATCAAGAAGTAGAGGGGCCGACCTCTTAGAAGTTGGTGGACATAACTTAGAGTGCTATTGATTAGAGCGTGGGAATCCTTGCGCCTTCCACCGCCGGCATCGAGGAGCTAAAGACCAAGATGAAGACCTTAGCGCCTCTGTGACTCGCGATGAGTCACAAGATTGTGTTGGAGGACTGTTGGAGCAGGGTCCCTTAGGACCGCTTTTTTGGAATAAATAATAGTATTTTTGTAGTTTTGAGTCATGTGCGCTAAGAAATGCACAGTCAAGGGGCTTTGGGGCAGGTCAAAGTCCCTTCATGAGTTTTAATGGGCTGAAGGGAAAATCTAGGAGTCTCAAACCACGGTTTGCGGACCTTAGGATGAGTGTAGGCTAAGGTATAAATAGAAGTCTAGATCGAGTCAGATAAGGCAGTTTTTGATGGAAGCTTATGTATGTTTGTTGAATGATTGAGCTCTGAAGCGAATATTTGTAAGTGTTTGTGTCTAAAAGGCTCTTCCTGGCTCTATGCGCAGATACCTTAGTCCAGCTGTGTGCGTACCCCGCTGGCTATGTGCGTGAGTAGATATAAAGGATTGTAAGGGTTTTTGCGAACCGTTGATGAATAAAGAACTGTTTGGGTAATTATGAGTACTAAATGCATATGTAATATGTTCTGTGATCTGTTTCCACATATGATTTATGTTCATTCTTATGAGTTATATTATCTGTGATTGGATTGGTTGCGTACAAACTTCATTGTTGACATGAATGTTAATTGCATAGATATAGTTCTATAAGGGTTGAATATCACACTGTTAGAACTGTTAAAGGAATTACGGATCTTCTGTCTATGCGCAACCTAGGGTTTCTGGTGCGCAAGTAAGCCTGTGTAGTGAAGAGATCTAAACCCGCCCACTTCATTTAATTCTCTCTCAGGGTGTGGAAACCTGATTCCAGCATCCCCCCATACTGCTTCAGGTGAGACTTTGGCTTGCGCAAGTAGGTCATTTCTGAAAGGGCCGATAGTAAGAGGGTTTTGTTGGTTACACGCTAACTCTAAACCTGGGTCAAGACCCATCAAGCCAACACTCTACAACATAGATTTTAAAAACAGGGATTTTATGGTGCATTAAAACTCAATGGTGTCTATCGTGTGCATAACCCTATCCTGTTTAGACAATATTTACGAGTGAAACTTTTGATACGTGACTTTAGATTCATTAATTTCAACCATGTACCTAGAAGTTAAAATCACTATGTAGATAGAATTGCAAATCATGTTCTAGACTAGCATTTATCACACACAAGACAATAACATTTCAAACCATCAACACAATGCATAATATATATCATATAACATGTTTTTAGAGTCCATCTACTCTAAAACATATGACATGCCCATAGCATGTTACAAAAAACAAAACTTAAAAAATTGGGGGGCACCATTTGCCCCTACATACACACTGGGGGGCACCACCTGCCCTACATCTAATCACTCTCTGGAGGATCCCGAGCCAATGGCTCCACTCCCGCAGCTTGTAGATCACACACAGCCTGACCAGCCATCGCCATGTGTCGCATGATACCTCGCCATTCCAAGGGTAGCCCAATACATAGATCTATGTACTGGTCGTCTAAATCCTACCAACCCCGCTTCGACACACCGGTCAGTAGCCACTCACATCTACGACGAATGTCCTCCAAAAGAGCGGCCATATCCTCATTTTGTGCCGTCCTCGATCCACTAGCACCTGTAGTTCCGGCTGCTGCAGGTCGTCCCATATATCCAGCCAGTTTCATCGGAGCTATATCTACATTCCAAAAGTATAAGGATCAGTACTATAAATACTATTCACAAACTTTAACATGCACATAACAGACTAGTTACTTGTCACTTACCATCAGGCCCCCATACTTGACCAGGCAGAAGCGGCAAGTCCGGATCTCCCCAATAACTCATCCCACTATAGGGATAGTCGTCTATGTACAATGGCATCTGATCCCAATGGGTGAAGAACTCTGGTCAGAACACCCGTCTGACCGCCCCTCCCCCTCCTCTACACAGTAGTCGTCCCCACCGACGCATCTTGGGTTCTCTCGGACCCCCATTAGGTAGCTGTACATGAGGTCGCAAGGTCGGGATCTTCTCAAAAAATAAGGAGCACAACACCGTCCCATAAGCAGAATCATGGTTCACTTGCCGCGTACACAGCGACAACTGTCGTTTCAACGACACCAACATCATCTGGGCCCACCCATAGTAGGTCCCACTCAACACACTTTCTACAATCATCATCTGCCCTCCAGTGATGTGATGGAGCGCATGGCTGCCCAAGATCCGCAACATTGCTGTCGCCACTACCCAGGTCTCCAGCCTCTCTAAATCCCCAATCGATATCCGAGTCCCTTTGACTCGGACACCTGGGCGACAATGTCGCTCTACGAACTCCATGATGTTACGCCCCCACGGTAACATTGGCTGTGTATTTCCCACCATCCCTAATGGTGGGACACCAGTTACGAAATACAGATCCTGGACTGTCAACTCAATCCTGTGCCCCTGCACTATAAAAACCTCATGGTCTGGATCCAATAACTGACAATTCGGGCCAACAAGGGCTCCCCAACCCTCATCAAAAGGTTCTCTACAAATTTCAGAACCCCAAACCTGGCCAATGCACGACGGACACCCTGATCCGCTTGGATTTCCGTCTGTATTGTACCTAGGTCTCTCTCTCTCCACTTGATCCGTATATCTTCCATATCTACACAAAACCATCATCTTTGTCAGTCTACAGATAGGTACAACTGCATTCAATTATACAAACACTGAATCTCAGCCCACAACAGCACTAAACCCACCTCTATCTGACAGGTCGCAATTTTTGGCCAAATCCTAGGACAGGTCGCACTTTTCAGGCCCAAACCTGCATCCCAGGTCGCAGGTTTTTCCCCAAAAAGTGCGACCCAGCCGTAATGATGAGGTAGGGGTTGTTACTGAGATTTGGGACCCTAATCTAAACTTTTAATCCATCAAAAACAAATAGTAGGATTAGGCCTCTTACCTGCAACTGAAGGATCTTGATTCCAACGGTCGGTTTGTCTGCTACAATCACCACAAGATTTAGGGCCTTCTCTCCTCTCCACATCCACCACAGCTACACCAACAAATGAATGTCTTTGGAGGGAAAATGCCTTATTAGAAGAAAAACCTATGTTTTTTCTTTCGCCCACTGCAACCAAACCGTAGCCCTGTTTGACACACCGTCTGAACCGTTGGAAAGCTCTCACCGAGCACTCGAATGGGTATCTGTTAGTTTTTCATGTTTTGATACTTCACCATGACACTTTTTGTCCACAAAGGGTCTATTTACCTCTCCTCCTAATCGAATGTCTCCACTTATAATGCTTGTACTTGGGGCACCACTTTGCCTCCTTACTTGTCTTTTTTCGTGTTGATTTTCGTCATGAGATACCCTATTGTACTCATGTTTTTATGGTTCCCCATTGGACCTTTACTGTGTGGCAGCACCATCGAGTCGCCCTTGTTTAGAGAATCTGAGTTGAGTCATCATCAATCATGGAGCCTATCTTGCGTCCCTTTGCATCTCGCTATATTCCTCCATCCTCCATTACTTGGTCCCTCTCTCGTGTTGCACATTATGGCCTTCAGTACCATTTTCCCCTATCCCTCATGATATTGTGTCAGTCGCTGCCAATCCATTCATGCCCTTTATGCTCTAACAAGGGCAGTCGTCCATCCGCTACTCAATATCCCTCATTTCATCATCATAATTAGTGTCTGTCTATTAGTCGCTCTACTCTTTTTTCTCTCGTGCCTTAGTTGGGGATCCCTTATTGCCTTACCTATTGCAGACCTCCTTCTGTCGACATCATCTCATTTACTCCAGAAGCCAGGTCTAAAGGGCAGTGTACCTTGGTGTGAGCTCCTTTCCACATGATCGCGATCCTTATACTCGATGGTCCAGTGATGCAGCAGCAGCTATTGGTGATTCTCGGGTGTGTGTGAGATGTCTCAACCCTCATGAGGGGGTGGCCCTGCAGGTAGCCCCCCACATGCCCGGATGACTTCTTCATTTCGTCCTTTGATGCAGCTTCTTACATTTTATGATGTTGGCCTCAGCCGCTTGCAGCGCCTCTTCGATTTGCATGTATCAGTCAAATTTTGCGAGCCCTTCCCCGTGTATAGGGGCATTTGGGGTGTATTTGTATCTCATGTACTAAGCTATTATTGTATAATTCCTGGCTGTTATTCCAGGCATAGTATGTATGTGGGATTCATCATTCTATTTTTTGGCTCGTATCTATGCCAGCATGTACTTTATAGTTCGATTCCTTATTTACGGAACCTTACTATTCATACATGTCTCGTTGACATAGGTATGCCTCCCCCACCCTCTTTAGCACAGGTACCATCTGATAAACTAGAGACTTGTTGCACCTGTAATTCTTGTCTCCTCCGGGTCTAGTCCTTTATCACATTAGGCTACCTTACATTTCTCTCTTTGACTTCCCTTTTGATGTCTGGTGATTGAGTTCTTACAACATACTTCGGTCATACGATTTTCTCCTAACACTCGCACGTTGGGGGGCAATCTGTTACACCATTTTTTGGTCATCTAACCTATTATCATTAAATGGACCCAAGTACAGCATGTAAGACCAATTTTACCCTAAGTAAAATTGCTTTCGCTATGTAAAATAACTTAATAAAACACATTTATTAAGTTGTTTATGGTCCAAATAGGAAACCCCAAAAGGAAATATTAAACAAATCCTTATTTGTTTGATTTTATTTTCACAGTCATATTAACTTAAAACAAGAAGTCAATTAAATAAATCCTTATTTATTTGATTATTTCCTCGGAATAAGTTATTTAAATCCTATTTAAACGGCTGGTCTCTCTGGGGTGACTAAATCATTTATAAATAATTAAATAAATAATTATTTATTTAATTATATTCCCACCATTTCCTTAAAATAGTAAATAAATCATTTATTTATTTATTATTTATAAATAAAGGAATTGACCCAAGTCAAAAATCCTTTTCCCTCCAACAAATACAATAAAATACTCCTAAAAGGTGATTCTAGAATTTGATTAATAGTATTTTATTCATGCACCAAGTTCTAGATCGCCCTAATATTTTGTTATAAATAGAAGGGTTTTTCCCATTCATTAGTCACCTTCCATTGCATTAGATCACTCTAGATCTATACACTTCGTCACATTTTCTCATTTTTGCCTTGTGAGCTCCCATTGAGTTCTATGTTTTGTCTAGGTTTTCTACACCAACAAGAGAGAGAAGTTTTAGATCTGAAATGCTGAGGAGTGTCAAGAACCCATCCCATTGAGGAGAACTGGAAAACACCTTTCTTGTTTTCCTCTCAGGTGCCCCTTTTAATATAATATAAAAATTCTTTCAAATACATTGTTCTTGTCTTGTCTGTTGGATACATGGAGCCACATTTTATTTTTACTGCTTAATGTCTTTTATGCTTAGATCTGGATTTGTGTAGCATTATTTGGATCAACTAATTGTAGACTTAAAGATATTGGCTGTCATACTTGATGTTAGGGCTATTTGTTATGCGTAGCTAAAGTGGTCTTTTACGAGGAAAGATTCATACTAACAGATTTTTTTTATAAAAATGCCGGCCCCACCCACAAAATTGAGAGAACCTCAAATATTTTGTCGAATGATGTTCCTACCTGCCTGTCCTTTCTCCACTTACTCAGTCAGGTCCCATAAGGCACCAACCAACACATCCCACAAACGTATATCCAGAGATCCAACGAGTCGGAAAACACATGCATTCTTTACCTCAACCAGCCAGTAGTCCTTCTCTGTTGGAGTTTAAGTAACTCACAAATCATCTCTCATTGGAGTTAAGTAAATATGAAGATTTTCAAATATCACTATAAACTTTATATTGAATTTATAACTTATTGGAAGCCTTAGTTCATTCTTGCACCATGCGCTCTTCTATATAAATGTTATTTTGGTCCGCGCCTACTACGGATGCCCTCCGCTCAACATTCGATATGAATATGTCATTTCCTTCCCTACCGATTGAAGTTCCATATCCCGGGTTCAACCCAACATTTTCTGAACTTCTTGCAGCGACTTGTTGTTGTGCAACTATTCTTGTTATTGTTTTGATAACGATTTTTGAGTGTGACTGAAAGACATCCACGATCAAAATACCAAATTTCAGTCAATTATAACATTAGTCCATAATGCACAAGAATTTCAAAATTTAAAATGGGTTAAATCAATAATCTTTCAATTTTTAAAATGGTATAAAAAGTTAGTGTCCATTTGATTATCACTAGGACTAACTATTATCATATCATATCATCTACGATATAGGACCATCGCACTTTAGCTTTATATATAAAATTAAAAAGTTCCTTATAATAAAAAAAAACGTTTTACATTTACAAAACTAAAATTAAAATTTTAGGTTTTCTATATTTTTATTATTTTTATTAAGTTTTATAAAATTTATTGTGTGTGTAAATTTTAATAATTTAAATGTTTCAAAAATGTTTAATTTTAAATTTATTATACATTTTAAAATATTATTTAAATAATAAATACATAAATTATAGAAAAATATTACATAAAATATCTTCTATTATTATTATTTAATGAAAATATTGATTTTTAATTTTTTTTAATTTTTTCAAAATTATAAAATTTAGTGTTATCTATTTTTTCTATATTTTAAAGATTTTTCTTCATGATTTTGTGTGATTAAAAATGTGTTTTTGATTCCATCATACTTTAATTTTATACATAAAATTAAAAAGTTCTTTATAATAAAAAAAACATTTTAGGTTTACAAAACTGAAGTTAAAATTTTAAGTTTTCTATATTTTTATTATTTTTATTAAATTTTATAAAATTTATTAATGATGATGATGGTTACCATTCGTTAAGACCAATCCATAAATTTAAATGGTATAATTTAAATGTTTAATTTTAAATGTATTTATACATTTTAAAATATTATCTAAATAATAAATATACAATTTGAGTGGGCCTAATGGTTAAGAGCATGTGTTTCCTCCTAAGAAGTCACAAGTTCAAAACCAGAGGGGGTAGAGTATGTATGTCTCTGTAGACTTAACATTCAAATCATTGTGCGGAGGTGGATCCCTTGTCCCACAAACAAGGGGGACTCACACCAATTTTGGTGTCTGGCTTGGCCATGACCTTAAAATTGGATAGTTGTACAAGCTTATCAAAAATGGTTTTACAGAACTAACAAAACTATTGGTTCTGAATCTTCCGAAATTGTGGTTTTGTAGTAGGCGGCTTAGTTAGCGATGACGAAAGCGAGAAAAATACACCAATAGTTATCGTCGTTTGAAAACATCAGAGAAGATCGTGTTAATATATAGCTTCTTATTAAGAATCACATGTTCAAAACAAGAAAAGTAGAGCATGGATTATATATCTGTGGTGGTATTGGTTCGTTGATAATTCTAACCTACTATGTCATTCCTAACCGTGCGTAGAAAATATCTGAGCCCTGAGCGAATTCAAGTTCGAGCCAAGGTCGAGTTCCAAATTCTCCAGCGAGGTTCAATACACTGATTCGAAGGCTGAAAGTCTGTGGTTCCTCTCTGTGGTTCTAAACTGTGAGGCCCAACATCTACGGTTCCTCTCCCCAGAAGCATCGTGTGCATATAAGAAGCAAGATCTATATCTGCTAAGGATACAAATCCGCATTGGCTCTACCTTAAAGGTGCACTCGTTCCCACTTACCCTCCTCTCATTATGTTTTATTACAATATGAATACTTCCCCACATATTTATAAGCCCCCCTCTAACAAAGGCAGACCAAGTAAAATTACCTTAGAGAGTCTTTATGAGTACATTGAATCTTTAGAAAGATGAACAGAAGATAGAGAAAACCATTTTAAACTAGAACTAACTACCATGATTGACAGCAACCACAAATCATTAGAGAAAAAAATAATCACACTCGAAATCAAGAAAAGAAAGGTAAAATTCAAGAAATATACAATAGTAAACAAACAATGGTTGACAAAAACGACACCTTGAAAAGCGAGATTAAAAATCTAAAAGAACAACTACATAACAATTCATCCCTATGTAACACAAAAAATAAATTAGACATTAAATCCATCAAAGAGGAAATTAATAAACTAATTGGACTCGACCATGAGCGTAAAAAAAGAGCCTTAAATCTTATAATTGCTGATATAGAAGAAAAAACAATGAAAGCATATTAGAAATAGATAAAGAACAAGTAAAATCAAAATATCAAATTGAAACAATTATCTCACGGAAGCAATAAGGGTCGGAAAGATTCTTGAGCATAAACAGAGACTCATCCGTGTCAAGGTGAGTTATATAATGAACATAAATTGGATATACTCAGGAAATCCCCGAGCCTAAAGGGAACAAGAATCTTTATAAATGAGGATCTCATTCTAGAAGACCAAGCTAAACTTAGGAAAAAAGTCCAAAAGGTCGAGGAGGCAAGAAAGGCAGGCAAATGGGCAATCATTAGGAATATGAAAGCTATTTTTAGGGATAAAGTCTCAATCTCGAGTGATAAATAGGGATTTGCATCACTCTGGATCCTCTTCTGGAATTGTCGTGGCTTTCCATGGTGTAAAGGTCCTATGTTAAGGTCGATCCTAAGTGATATTGACCTTATTCTCTTAGTTGAAACTTGGGAATGTGATGAATCTAGGGTCCCTCACCTTAACGGTTTCACTCTTTGGTCTTCTTGGAATAAGAAATCCTCTCGGAGGGGTTTTGGCGGTATAGCCTACTATATAAAGACCACGGTTTCCTCTCACATTTGACTTCATAAAATTGACCCATTCAATCAATACATTTGGATAGAAATCTCTGATTCTACCACCAATAGGATCGTTCTTGTTATCTATTATTTCGATCCTATCAACTCCACATCCTATAAGAAGAACAACCTGGATAAGAATTGTCCTTTCAATAATTTAGAAAAAGACATCTTCAACCTGAGGAATGAAGGTAATATCCTCTTGTTGGGAGACTTTAATGATAGAACTGCTACTAACCAAGACATTACGTTAAGTAACAACTCTAACCACGACCCCTTGTGGCTTGATGAAGATAGTAACTTAGCTAATAAATTCAAGAGAAAATCTGAGGACATTATTGAGAACTTATTCGGCTCAAACTTTGCAGTTCCCAACATCTAATTATCTGTAATGGTATTAACAAGTGGCCCCTCTCCAATCGGATGACTTGTTTCCATGTGTTGGGTAGCAGCGTCATGGATTATGTGGTTTTGACACCCTCGTCCTCAACCGTATTACAAACTTTGACCTGCTTCATGGATTTGAGCTTGACTCTGACCACAGACCTTTGTCTCTTTCCCTCAATCTTGCTATGCATACCACCCACATTTAGGAGACCAATGAAAGCAAAAGACACATTCGTTTCGATAAAGGTAAATTCGAACTCTTCGTGAGGTATTTAGAGAGGGATTTAGGCTCCTTGACTTATAATAATAACATTGATCAAATCTATTACTATCTCACTACTATCCTTTCCAATACCATTAGCAAGTTCTCTATTGAGACCTCTTTAAACAGACTAATAGAACCTCCATTCCATGGTATGAAAGATTGTAAAATTTCTAGGAAAGTGATCATAGATGCTCATAGTGAAATCATTAAGCTCTGAAACATTAATATCTACAAAAATCTCATCAAGAGAAGAAACGGTCATATATTAATAAAGGACGAGACTATCTTCTCCACCTTTCTAAAGTCACGCCCATAAAATTTTGGCAGAATGTGCTTACTCATAAAGCCAAAGATACTCATTCTATCCCCTTAGAGTAGTGGGACAACTATCTTAAGAAGTTGTATGACTCCGCGAACACTATAGGCACTACCTTAATCACTCCAATTAAGGAGGATGTATTCTCTCTGGATGACATTAAGTCTGGTATTAATAAGCTCGATAATGGGAAAGCTAAAGATATTAAAGGATACCAAGCTCAAATCCTTAAATTGGGAATATCTATCATCATTCCTCATCTCCACAGGCTTCTCAATTTGGATGTAACGCATGGCTTCCCTCAGCTTTGGACGCAAGCCTTATTGTGCCTATCTTTAAAAATGGGGACAAAAGTGCTCCATCTAGCTACAAGACCAGTATGATCAACCACATCCTAGCAAAGCTTTATGGGCTCATTTTAGAAAAGAAGCTTAGGCTTTGGCTTGAAAGCCAGGGAAAAAGAGCTAAAGGGCAAGTTGTTTTTAGGAGGCATCACTCGACTATTGACCATCTTCTCACTCTCAGAATCATTGCGGAGGAATGTTGCAATAGTAAAGTCGATCTCTTATGGTCCCTCCTAAGCTGAGGATTGTTGTATTTCGTCTCTACGAGACCGCCACTGCCAAGCTTAATACCATCGAGGGGTGGTCTAAATACATTAAATGCAATATCGGTGTTAAGCAAGGGTGTCCCCTATCCCCTACCCTTTTTGGCATATACATCGATAAGCTAGAGGAGTGTCTAGAAACTGGGAGATGCAAGGGAACCGAGCTTGCTGGTGTTCTCATTACTCTTCTCCTCTATGCCGATGATATCGTGCTTCTTGCAAAAATCCATGATGACCTTGACACTCAACGTCAGACTCTTCAGGCCTTCTGCTCCACGATGGGTATGATGGTTAATACCGAGAAGACTAAAGTCATGATTATTAAATCCAAAAAGATCACCTAGGGTGGTTTCGTGTATAATAACCACTTCTTAGAGTAGGTTTCTTCTTATAAATATTTGGGCATTGACTTCCCTCATCAACTTAGCTGGTATTATAGCATTGAAAAAAGGATTATTAGTGGTTGGAAAACTTATTATGAGCTCGAAAACAAATGTAAGGCGCCTGATCTTTACATTTGGAGTAAAAAGAGGTTCTTCTTTGAGACTCTCGTCACCCCTATTGTCCTATATAGATGTGAAGTTTGGGGTTGCAGTATATCCATAGAATCATGAAGAAAGGTTTAGATGATTCAAAAGAAATTCATAACCTACAACCTTAATATCAAGGGAAATACTCTCTATCCCATCCTCTTGATCAAAGTTGGTTTGTCCCCCATTGAAAGTATGACTATGTTTATATATCTTATGTATAATAAGAAGCTTTATAACATGGATTCTAACTTTAGTCAAAGCCACCACCTTTGCCTCAAGCTCAGGTGGCATAAGGAAGCCCAGTCTTGGCTCAACCATTGGGGAATTAAGGAGGAGCTCAATATGGGAAGCAAAGATAGGGTCAAAAATATTATCACCTTCGAATTTAAGGAAAAGTTGTGGGAAGAATAGGAGTTGGAGGGTAAAAGGAAGCTAAGATACTATAAGAAAGTGATCAACCCCACCCTTGATAATCAAAATTACCTCTCTATGTTAACCAGCACTAAGAAAAATGAACATCGCTAGGATTAGAACTAATTCTCAAGAGCTTCGAAGTGAGACCGGGCGATGGTTTATTCCCAAGACTCCCTGGAACGATAGAATATGTCAGATTTGCGATATTGAGCAGGTGGAAGATGAAAAGCACTTTCTTTTAGACTATCCGGCTCTTGCCCACATTCACTCTCAATTCCCTAACATCTGCCACAATTCCAATCTGCTTGACCTATTAAGCCAACCCGCCTATAGAGATCTTGGAGCGCTTCTTTCCCTTCTCTTTGATCATAGG
This sequence comes from Pinus albicaulis, assembly GCA_034641835.2. Taxonomy (NCBI): domain Eukaryota; kingdom Viridiplantae; phylum Streptophyta; class Pinopsida; order Pinales; family Pinaceae; genus Pinus; species Pinus albicaulis. Next base: position 1,432,058,752 of record CM076572.1, read on the forward strand.
AACAAGATTTTGAAGAATCAAACTTAGATTATTTTTCATTTTTTGATGTTTGATAGGCCACATTGGTCTTAGTGAACGTTAATCATCATCATCATCATCATTATTCAATGAAAATATTGATATTTTTTTTGTCAAAATAATAAAATTTAGTGTTATCTATCTTTTCTATATTTTAAAGTTTTTTATTAAGATTTGGTGAAATATTTTTTCGTTAAATTATGATTTTTTGCGATTTAAAATGTATTTTTGACTATATATAGATTTAACACTTTGAAAAAGCCCCTAAATCATTTCTATTATGAAGAGTTCATAACTCAAACTTATAATTTTAATAAATCTCTACTAAATTTTAAAAAAATCCAAAACATAAAATAAAATTTAATATTTTTATTACTTTTATTTATTATCTTGCATGCGTAAAAATGAAAATACCTATCGTAAAATTTTATTACTTTTATTTATTACATTACACAAAACAATGCAATGCAGGTCATACACTGCGTAAAAATGAAAATACCTAAATATGGACAAGAGTACTACTAGCAAATTAGATTTTTCACCTCCTTATCTGGATTAAGGGAAAAAAAAAAATCCCCAACTAAGAAAGTGACCAAAAATAGCACACTTATAAATAGTCCGATTCCAACGAAGGCAGAGCAATTTAGTCAACGCTTCGCTGCTGGACAGCTCATTTAGATATATTAGTGTTTTTAGGGAAAAAATAGTGCGCCTCTTGTGGTTACCAAACTACCGTGTCGTATTTTGTGAATAATGTACACATTTTTTTATTTCATCACAATTAAAAAATGATTATATCATAATTATAGAAATCCGTATACGCTGACCCAAGCTTCTAAATATTTTGAAGCTTTGGCTTTTTCTTTCACGTGTTGACTCTGTGACAACCTACCCGACAACATTTTACTTATATTCATTCAATTTTTAGTTTTTATTTGTAAAAACCAATTTTATATTATTATTGGTAAATAGGTCAACAATCAGTTCGAAAGGAGATATATATGGAAAATTAAGTAACTTAATTTATATATATTCGTTATTTAATAACATATAATTATATGAGTTTAGAAAGGTTTTAAATCGATTCTAACTTCATCTTCAAGGCAAAGATAGAGTTTTTGAATGAGTTATTTGCGCGAGGTTAACCCCATAGTTATTGGAAAGGAACACAAGGGAGTTGGAGTTTTAGTTGAAGGGATAGCCGAAGCAAAAGCAATTGGTGTTCACAATTGTTGGATTTTGATTTAGGGAGAGTTATAAAAAAAAAAAAAAGTATGAAAAATGTTTATTTTTATGTTTTTTGTTATTATTTTTATTGGTGGTTCGCTTAATTTGGGAGGATTAAAATAGGGGATAAGAGGGCTTGAGGTGGGGGTGGACACTTTTTTTTATTTAGATATTAGAACTAGGGATGTATTAGTGGTTCTGTCTTATATTTAGATTGACTATGAGGTAGGTTGATTTGGGAGAGGTGATTTCATTGTCAATTTCATATTTTTTTCTTGGGAGAGTTTATATAAACCTAGTGTTGGGAGGAGTTTCATTAGTCTCAATGAAGAATTGTCTTCGAACACAATTTTTGTTTCATTGCTTTGTAGTGGAGACATGAGTTGGAGCACTTAAGGCCATTACAAATATGCTTTCTTTTCTAATCAATAAAATAATATAATCAACAAAAATTATAAACAAATAATTATGTAAAACAATAACAAAAAGACATATAAACATTAAATACTTATTTTCTAAAAAAAGTTATTTAAAAAATATCATACCAAATGGAAAAAAAAAAAATTACAAATATGTTTCTTTCTCTAACTAATAAAATATAATACATAAAAATTATAAACAAATAATTATGTAAAACAATAACAAAAAAACATATAACAATTAGATACTCATTTTCTAAAAACATTTATTTAAAAAATATCAATAAATTATTCCTCTTAACAAAAACTACAATACATTTCGAAAACTCTAATAAAAATTAACATATTTTATATAGAAATTTCAATACATTTCGTAAATTCATATCATACCACCCATCAAAATACCTATACTGATAATAAAACAGCAAATCATTTATAATTTCTAAAACCACTATGTATATGTATTTTAAGTCTCCAATTCCATTTTTAAAAGGAGTAGTCTACCCAGGCAACGTTTTAGCCCGGAGATGCTGCCCATCGGAAAATATTTTCTGCCCGGCCGCGGAGACGTCGCCGATTGTGCTTGGGATCACCGCCTGACATGTCAGAGAGTCGCCCATTCCGCTTCCGCCTAGGGATCGCAACTCTGTCAGAGTAGTGTCTTCGGCGAGGGAGTAGTCTACCCATGCAACGTTTTGCATCTCGAGAAGGGCTGACACTCTGACAACAATCGTCCCCTTCAATTAAAGCACCGAATGAAACCTACTGTATCTCGCGCATTTTATTTCAAATTTGGAATTTGAGCGGGCCAAACAAAGCATTATTTCAAATTTCAAATTTGAGCGCGCTCAACAAAGCATTACATGAATGCCCATGCCCGGGAGGTTAGCTTCTTGGTGTGTTTATTATGGGGTGCCGCTAGACGATTACGCCTTCTGTTTTTAGAATTTTGTTTTTTCTAAATGTATACTGAATTTCTGCAATAGTATAGATATTTTGTTGCTGTTGGTTTTGATGCAGGGTCGAAATGTTGTTGCATTGATCGATAATTGGTCTTGACGCGGGGTTGCAATTCAGTGGAAGACCACTTTCGCAATAGGTTTGCTTATGACACCAACCAGTGTTTACCATCACTGTTTGATCCACCAAGTAATGGCAATAATATGACTGATAAAATAGTAATGGGAGGCCTTGAACACTTCAAAAACGTTACAGGAGGAATAGTTTGCAATAACAACGTCGAACGGGAAGATGGTACTGGTGCAGTAGACTAGAAGCTTTTCAACACATCGAATGGTGCCTTGGAGCAGACTTCTTGTGTGCTCGATTATTTTTTGCAGTAAGACTTATCTATGTCGTTGGAGGCAACGATGAGAAGTTTACAAGGATTTTCATCCTCCCGCATACACAAGTGCGGAAGCTTTTGATGCGGACACTGGTACCTCGAACACGTTGAAAGACATGTGGATTTCAAATATACCCCGAGGATTTTGTGAGAAATTTTTCTGTACAACTGGGAATTTATACACAATCGATGTGGAAAAGGTGAAAAATTATGATCGTCAGAAAAACCTTTAGACCTCTATTTCTTTGATCGAGGGATGTTTTTCCATTATCACGTCTATTGCAGCATGGCTGTGTGAGTGGGATTAATGGTGATCCAATCTCTTATTTATTTTAATGTTGAACTGGGCTTTGCTAGTTGTGTTAATAAAGGTGCGGCAACTTTGGAAATTTGATTATTCTCTCATTAAAATATTTTATTTTTAACATCTTTAATATTTTTAAATAAAACTCATAGTTCAGCTATTCTGCTTTAGAAATGAATCATGTGCGTATAAAATTTACTATTTCTGATTTATAGCTTCCCTTTGCATTTGCAAATTCTAACACATTATTTTTTGTTAAGTGGTTTGTTTTAGTACTATTGAAATAGTTTTAATTACCATATGCATTTTTTTTTAATCTGGTTATTTTGTTTTTCAGGTTTTATTTAAATTCATATACATTGGTTGTTAATATAATATCAAAATGAGAGATCTGCCAAAGTTGCCATAGTTATTATGTTATTAATTATTTACTCTTTTTCTTGAGTTTGGTAACTTTAACTTAAAAATAGGTGTGATGGCATATAGAGAGTTAATGAATAGTATTTTTACTTTAGTAATTTTGGTGTGAAGTGCCACTAAAAATATGTATACAATTAAAAGTTTATTTTTAATTTTTAGTTTTTTATTATTATAATTTTTTAATAGATTTATTTTTTGTTATGATATTTTTAATAAATTCTAACATATTAAAGTGTTTTTGTTATTCATTAATACATAGTTATATTTGAAATTTGAAAGAAATTTTAAGTTTGACTAATTAAATTAATTAATATTTTTATCTAAATATTTTTATACATTCAAATTTATTAATCATAAAAAATAACAATGTGATCCCTAAAGTCTACATTATTTGTAAATGATATGTCACATTTCTGGATCATTTTTCAACATTTCCAATAAACAAATTTATATCTTTTACATGAATTACACTATAATATGAATGAGATTTCTTCATTCCAAAAAGCAATCCTTCATGATATTCCACAGTACAAAGGATTAGCACACGTTGGCAATAGAATTTTTATAGTCATAAGATTAGCACATGCAAACTACCGTCGCAAGGAAAGAGGAGCTACTTGGAAATCAAAAGAGCCTGTAATATAACATCAAATGAGAGCTTTGCTAAACTTGGCAATAAGATCATGTTATTGATTAGTTACTATTTATTATTAGGGAGATATAGATATAGATATAGATAAATTAGAATGGATATAAAAACCAATGCAAATTGTCAATAATTTTTTTGTGCTTACACTAAAATCAATCACATTGTTAATCTAATCACTATAAAATTAAAGTAGCATCATACAAGATAAAAATAATGTACCATCATATTGCTTACACTAAAATCATTCACACTGTTAATCCAATCACTACACAATTATAAAATTAACATAGCATCATACAAGATAAAATTAATGTGCCATCATTCATCCAATTAATGTATCGTCATACTTCTTACACTAAAATCAATCACACTATTAATCCAATCACTATACAACATAAAATTAACGTAGCATCATACAAGATAAAATTAATGTACCATCATTCATCCAATTACATCAAATTGGAAATCAACATTTACATGAAATCAATGGATCTAGTGCAAGGAATCAAATGAAATTAAAAAAAACATCTATACTAAAATCAATGCATCTAATGCAAGCAATCAAATTGAAATAGAAAACAACATCTACACTTAAATGAATGCATATAATGTAAGAAATCAAATAGGATTAGAAATCAACATCTACATTGAAATCAATGCATCCAATGCATGCAAACAAATATAATTAGAAATAAACATCTTCACTGAAATCAATGCATTTAGTGTAAGAAATCAAATAGAAATATAAATCAACATCTACACTAAAATCAGTGCATTTAGTGCAAGCAATCAAATACAATTAGAAAACATCTACATTGAAATCAATCCACCTAGTGCCAGCAATCAAATAGGATTAAAAATCATCGTCTACAATTAAATCAATACATCTAGTGTAAGAAATCAAATATCATTAGAAATACACATCTACATTGAAATTAATAAATCTAGTGCAAATAATCAAATAGGAGTAGAAATTAACATCTACACTGAAATAAATGCATCTAGTGCAAGCAATCAAATAGAATTAGAAATCAACATCTACACTGAAATCAATACATCTAGTGCAAGAAATCAAATAGAATTAGAAAACGCCTGCATTGAAATACATGCATCTGGTCCAAGAAATCAAATAGGATTAACATCTACACTAAAATCAACAAATCTAGTGCTAATAATAAAAAATCATTAGAAATCTTCATCTCCATTGAAATCAATGCATCTAGTGCAACAAATAAAATGGGGTTAGAAATCACCCTCTACATTGAAATCAATGAATCTAGTGCAAAAAATATTTTTCCCTCTCCGCCCTGCTCCATCTATATCTATATCTCCCTCCATCTCTCCTTTGTCTCTCTATCTCACCACCAAACATACACACTCTCTCTCGATATCTCCCTTGCCACTCCCTCTCTCTCCATCCACTTTTTTTGTCTTTATGTATTCCTTCTTCCCTCCGTCTCCCCCCTTCCAACTCCATCTCTTTTTCCATCCCTCTCCTCTCTCTCAAGTCCTATCTCTCCCCCTTTCTCTCCTACTTCCCTCTCTCTCCCCCCATCAATCTCTCTCTCTCTCTCTCCTTTCCCTTCAACCTTGTTACTAAATCCCTCCCTATCTCCTTCTCTCTCCCCCCCTCTCTCCCCTGTCCATCTATATCTATATCTCCCACCATATCTTCTTATTTGTCTCTCTCTCTCTCTCTCTCTCTCTGTTCACCTTCCATCTATATCTCTATCTCACTTTGTTTTTTTTTTCTCTGTATATCACCCCCAAAACATACACACTCTTTATCTATCTCTATCTATTTCTCCCTCCCTCTTCCTCTCCATATCTCTCTCTTCCCATTCTCTCCCTCTCTCCATCTCTCCCTTCGTGACTCCCTACTCCCTTTATATCTCCACCTCTATCAGTCTATGTCTTCACTCTTCTCTCTCATATAAATCTAGAGTTAATATATATAATTATATATTATAATATATTAAATTTAATATTGTATGAATCCAAAGTTATTAAATTTAATAATATTAATATTAGTTTTAATGATTTTTTTTACATGGTATCATAACAAAACTTATAATAAAACTACATCAAATTAATATTTTCAAATATTACAACTTTGAAGTGGAAATATTTATATCTTTAGAGATTTTAATATATCCATAGGATATGATTTTTGTTTTAAAGTTTTATTTTATAAACATTTAATTAAAATAAATATTAAAATAGTTTGGAACAAGATTTCCAATTGACTATGTTGTATTATCCTTTTTACTTTGATTTAAGAAATGGTATTGGCTTTAGTAAAGAGTAAAGATGTTTATAATTTTACCTAATTTGGATTTTTAATGTGGTAAAAAAATTTGTTGGAAAATGCATGAGATAATTGTATTGTAGTTTTTTTTTTTTTTTTCATTTTTGTTTATGGTCAATATTAATTTTTTCTATTTTTATTATTATTAATTGGATGTACAAGCATACTTATATATCGCCCTCATATGAGCCTCTCAATGCAATTAGGTAAAATTATAAAATTATAAAATTAAATATAATGTTTTTACACATGTTTTGTATAATTATTTATAGGTTTTTTTAATGAGATGGTTAAGAAATTGAAATTTACATAACATTTTTAAAAAAATCTAAAATACATAAGATTAGCTTCATAAATATTTTACATGAAGAATTCTTTAAAATAGATCAAATTTTGTTGTTATGGCAATTATACTTAGAAAAAGTCACATTATTATTGGGGTTTTCTCGATATGATGTTAGATGTTTCTTTGAATTTTATTTTCTTTATTTAATATAGAATTTTATTTTTTGTTATTTAATAAAACCTTTTTCTTATTTGGTATTTGTTAGTATGTTATCACTTGTAAATTACATGTCCTTTATGTGTGTATTTCACATCATGTAATCAACTCTCTCTCTCTCTCTCTCTCTCTCTCTCTATATATATATATATATATATATATATATATCTTTCAACTCTTTAAGAATATTGATTTCTTCAGTGTGAAACTTATATGACACTTGATGTCAATAGCAATCCACCTTTGTGTCTTTTGACATGAATATTCACGAGATAGAAATCCCACTTGGACATCTGACACGCATTTTCCAATTGAAACTTCTTAACCCTACCATCCTTTAGCTAAGGAATATCGCTATATAAAGGTAGCTTAATCCTTCTTCGGCCAATTGAATGTCCCACTGAGCCACTGTAAATGAATTCTCACATAGTGGTCTTTGCAAATACCATGGGGATCGTACAAATTAAAGTCTCGACTACCGAATCTAAACTTCTCTATCGTCTTTCCTTCGGTATCTGTGACCTTCAAGTTCTTGATCTGGTACAATCAAATTTTCATAGGAAGAGTCATCCAAGGTGCTTTCTTCTTCTTGTGCAAAACTGTTGATAACCCTGTGGGGAGATTATATGAAGCTTCTTGCATGACAAGCTTGTCGGTGGCATACCTTGGCAAAAGATGCGGTGAATTCTAATCGCTGAACACTCTAAGGAAGATTTCATCCGGTGAGGCAAACCAATATGTAATCTACGTTATTTCCTCCATTTTTCCACGTGACATGGAAGGTGGTTCTTCCCCAAAGATCAACTTGTATATTGGAATGAGGAAGTGGTCAGTTAGCATCTCCATTACTCCTCGATGGCTGCAATTCGAGAGAAATATGCAGTGAATGTACATGGTAGGGTCCCATGGTGTCCAAGTCTAGTCCATGCTAGGGAATGCATTATGTGCACAGATTTCATGCAGTACATATGAAGACATGTATAACTTTTCTTTCTCGCCCTTAGGAGGATTCAAGGCTTTTGCTGCATGGACTCTCAATTGTCGAGCCAACAAATCTGACCTGTTGTACAACTTCCCCTCATTCACAACCTGGTTCAATAATATTTCCCACTCTTCAGGAAAGGTCACAGTGCTCTGTTGACCATAAATTCCACAAGCTAGGATAACCAAAAGCTAGTAGGCCCTCCTGAGAGACTTTGTATTGTATGTGTTGGTGGGTGTCTGTCGAAACTTTTATGGTTATTTTCACCCAACATTTAACAACATCTTTCCTGCTCAAATAACTATTGGTGGCATAGAAGTATGAATCCATGAGTGCTTCTGGTTTGGGAAAATGGTACATAAGATGGTAATTTCTGCTAGAAAAATAGCAAGCTTCTATTTGTTGGTACTATACAAAGTCATTGTTTTCACATCAATATGTGAAACAATCTAGTTGATGAAATATGCACATGGGAAGGTTGGATATCTACATGTAAGCCTATATAATTGTAACTGTTGAACACTCACATATTCCTGTCGGTCCTCTAGATATGCTTTGAAGATATTTGTTGAAAAAGATTCATTAACTTTCTTCCATGTAATATTTGATTACTTTTCCACAAAGAGTTGACTCTTGAGTGTCTCAATACACTGGAAAGTTAACTAGCATTCTCTCAAGTGCTTCCGAGGTAAAAAAAATTCACAAAATTATTTTAAATTTGACATAATAGCTTTATTTTTAGCAATTGAATTTACTTGTATAGAAAGTGTGATTTCCATATTATTAATGTTTATTTATATAATGAAATGGTTATAAGTAGAAAATATATTATTTAAAAAATATAAAGTTAATTAGGTGAAGAAAAGACATATAACTTAACGAAAGTAAAATATTACTTTATTTGTACTTGATTTTTTTTTAATTTTAGTTTTATTAATTATATATTTATATTTTAATATTAAATTTAATTGATAACAAAGACATAATTTAATAATGTTACATAGTGTTTTTTTTGCTATTTTGAAACATATCTTTTAAGATTTTAATTTTATTATTAGTAATTATTGAGTAGATGGTATATATTTAGATTCAATATAATATTTTAGAATATTTTTAGTCTTATTTATAAAACAAATGTTGAGATTTATCTCTAAAGCGACTATGCTATTTCTTCACTTTTAATTAAATTGATTAATTGAAAAAATGTGATATGAGCATGTGCCATATGAACATGAATTACAAATTTTTAGGCATTTAGTGTGAGTAAACCATGGCACAAAATATTGTAGCAAAACCTATTTATTGAATATCCACGATAAAGTAGAGTGAATCTTTATGGTTAATAATATTAGATGTTTTTGAAAAATATATATGTTAAACTTATATAATAATTCTTTATAGAATTACTAATACTAGCCTAGATCCAACTTAACTTCCGAGTCAAGAGGGATCTAATTTCTCTTGGTTCCTAATAAGCTCCTTGTTATGATATAGAACCTAATAAAAATATATACCTCTGTCTTAACTATCTCTAGTTTAATATGATACAAGACAACATGGAGAAAAACGTAATCTTTGAATGCAATGTAACAAAATGAGAAAATTTATTTTTCCCAATATTTAACTTTTCTTTAGATAAAAACTTTTCTTGCTATTAATTTCTCACATGATCTAAGAGCAACTTTGAATAGGCTACATTAGAGAAGAATATCACGAAAAACCATGGGTTGTGAAAATCTAGCCTAGAAACCTCCATCCATAAATTTACTTATTAATTATTATTTTATTTTGTTTCTTTATTTTTTTTATCTAATTTATTAATTATAAAAGAATACTATGGAAAAAGCCTTGTGAAATTTATTATCTCAATTTATTTTAATTATTAATTATTTATTTAAACTTTAATTTTTTATGTCATTTGACTTATACTTATGAGTCATATATTTAAAAAATATTCACATATATAACTCCCACACATCTAACATCTAACACCTACATATTTAACATCTAAACCTACTCATGTCCCCCCACACTAGGTTGTAGAATGCCTCATGGAGAAATTATTAATAATATTAAAATAATTTAAAATAAAGTTGTAATTTGATTAATTTTTATGATTTTTAATTTTTTTCACAATGTGAGGTGTCACATGGGGTACACTTTGTGATTTATACGGATGTTTAAGCTACCTTTCATAATTTTGATTATTCAAGGAGGTATTTCCATTCAATTTTCATACATTTCTATTGGTAGGAGACTTTTAGATGTTTGCAAAAAATTTAAATATATCTTGATTTACAACCAAACAAAAAAATTAAAACCTTAATTATAGAAATTCTAGTTCCAAAATGTGGTAATCCTTTGTAGTGTGGGATACTATGTTGGATTGCTCTTTGGAAAGAAGAAATCCAATTCATATTGTAGTTCAAGCCATGTAAAAGATAGAAATTCTCTTATTATAAATATATTGAAAAATGATAATAATAAAAAATGTGACTTAGCATTTACAAGTGATGTAGGCTTTAAATGTCACATTACTATTTCTCTTCGGAGTTATGCTCTTCGGAGTTATGCTCTTTGAATCGTTTTGTAATATTTTGACACATGACCTCTCTTCACTTGCGGTTGCACCGCTTTATCGATGGCCATCTGGACCAGCCGGGTTATGGTCAAGCACGGAAGTTAGTGCATAGTTCATTTTGTTGAGTGATAAAGAAAATATATATATTTTTATTTATTTTAATTATTTTTTATTTTGATAGATATATTTATTTAAAAAGATATTTAAATTTTTAATTTAATTATAAAATATTATTAGGTGGAAGGTAGAGATTTAGCCTTTATAGAATATTTTAGAATATTTTTTTAGTATTCACAAATTTAAAGCTAATTAATTGCAAAATAGTTATGTTTTTTTTTTTAATTGAATTTATCAATTAAAAAAAATGTCATATGAAATGAGTTATTGTTTTTTTTAGGTATGTGGCGTTGATAAGCTATGGTATTGACGCATAATAATGTTACAAACCCTATTTATAGATTAATAATTTCCATGATAAATGGAGGATAAATTTTCATGGTTAAGAATCTTGTTCCATGTTTTTAAAAATATATATATTTGTTTAATATATATATATATATATATATATATATATATATATATATATATATATATATATATACACGAATAATAATAAAGTTATAATTTAGTTAAATTTTATGCTTTTTTTTTTTTTAATTGCACCAAGAGGCACTCTCTAACCCCTTATGGAAGAGATATTGTAAGGTTATATTATGCGATGTTATATAAACATTTTGAATGGGTAATCATTAGGAATAGGAAAGTTATTATTAGAGATAGAGACAAAAATAAGTGTGATAAATAGGAATTGGGAACACTCGAGATGCTCTTCTGGAACTGCCAAGGTTTTGTATGACGTCAAGGTCCTATGCTAAGTTGGATCTTGTGTGATATTGATCTTATTTTCTTATGAAATTTGGGAGCATGATGAATCTAAGGTCCTTCACATAGATGGATGCATTCTCTAATTGACTTGGAACAAGAAATCTTCTCATAAAGTTTTTGGTGGAATAACTTGTTATATAAAAAATAATTTTTTTCCTCGCATTCGACTTCATAAGGTTGACCTCATCAATCAGTACATTTGGATGAAAATCATTATTATGCTTATCTTTAAAAGTGGGGATAAAAAGATTCTCTATAACTATAAGACCATTATGATTAGCCACAGTTTAGCCAAGCTATATCGTCTCATTTTGGAAAATAAGATTAACCTTTGGCTTGAAATCCATGGTAAAAGAGCTAGACGACAAACTGGGTTTATGAGACATCACTCAACTATAGGTCATCTTGTTACTCTTAGGATCATTACAGAGGAATGTCCCAATAATAAAATTGATCCATTATGTTGCTTTATTGGCTTTAGAAAAGTGTTTGACATCATTCCTTGGGATAAGTTATGGAAGATGCTAGAAGAGATAATAGGTCGTTTCGAGTTGAGGGCTGTTGTGACTAGGCTATATGAGAATGTTATTGTAGATCTTAGGACCATCAAGGGTTTTTTAGAAGAAATTAAATGCAATATCGGAGCTAAGAAAGGGTGTCCCTTGTCCCCTACCATTTTTGGCATTTATATTGATAAGCTAGAAGAATGTTTGGAAGCTAAAGGATGTGATGGTGTAAGGCTCATTGATATGGTCATTACCTTTATTTTGACAATATCATTATTTTAGCGAGGAGTCATGATGATATCGAAAAATAACTTAGAATCCTCCAAGATTAATGCTCCAAGATGGGTATGACTATTAATACTTACAAGATCAACTTTGATAATTTCACTTATGATAAAAAGTGTTTTCATGCAAATATATTGGAATCGACACTCATCATTAGCTTAATTGTAATTAAAGAATTGAGAAAAGGATAATTGAACGTTAGAAAGGATAATTGGAGGCTTGAAAGAAATTATAAGTTGATGGATCTTTGGGTATGGAGTATAAAACGTTCGTCTTTGAGACACTTTCCAACCTGTGATTACATGTGAGCCATTCTCCCTTCAAAGTCATCCATCCACCCCTGAAGTCGCTTTTGGCCTCTACGAAGGGAGATTTTACAATCTAAGATTTTCCATTGATGGTGCTGTATGTCTTGCAGAAAAATGATAAACTCATTATGGTTATGTTGAATGTCTCTAGCAAATTCTTCCACCATCATTATCACAACTCAAATTTGGGCCTCCAAAGAGTCAAAGGGTGGTGGTAGGTCCACATGCCCCAGGAATGCTTCTTGTTGTTAAATCTATCCTTCATCCTCATTGAGTTGAGCAATCAAGTGGGCAACACTATGACCTCGATGGCCCACCCCCTTTCTAGGCCTCCCTATTTGACGGAGCATTTCTTAATCACAAAGAACTATCTAAGTACCCAAATTCCAAATTCCAATGTCTGGCCCCTAACCCATAACCCACAATCTTCTCTAGACGAAACATCTACACTAACTATAGAAAATAGATTTCTCCCCTCCCCATCACTGATTTAGACTACAAATTTCAGTCTTCCGAGGCGATCCAATTTCCACTTCTCTCATAAAAAATGGTGCTATGGGGCTTTCTATTTAGGTAGGCTAGCCACTCCCGTTCACTAACATCAAAATACCCTCACAATGAGCACCCTGATCGGTATGAATTTAATGCCAATCTTGCCAACGCCATCCATAAGCATACAATTTATGCTCACAAAATTTTTAAAGACAACGGGGAGGTCCCCACCCCCTTAAATCCTACGGAACGCTCGAGGATAGCACAAGACCCTCCCAGAAATAAGAAAATGACAGGAGGAAAGCCAACACGATTGCCAACTATGCACATAGACCTCTTTGACCCCTCCCAACTTTCCTCAGGTACCTTTTTTTTTTCAGAAGAAAAAAACACTGATTATATTAATATATAAAACAGTACATTGACAAAAATAATCTCAGCTGTAAAGATTTGCAGCGATAAATCCACCAGAAACTGGCCTAATAATAAAGCTCACTTATAGAAGAAGGAGCAGAAATGATTTGGTTGGCCTCCACATAGCGGGAAAATATTCCTTCCCATACAAAATGACCATCAAGCTGAATGACAACAAAAGATTGTGAAGGATGGCTTATACAAGAGGGAAAAGACCTTCGGGAAAAGACCATTGTGAAAAGGATTGATGACAACTAAATGAAAATGGTAAAAGAAAATAAACTTGATAGAAAAATCTTAGATCGCCCACGTTCTGCCTCGCAAAATAGATATGTAGTCCAGTATCAAATGCGCTAAGCAGAAACATATTCCTTTGAAGAAACAGACTCCCTTGAGAAAAATTGTCTTGCGGACAAACTATCCATATATATCGGTTGACTGACAAGCTAGGAAGACAGTAATAGCCCGCTTGAAAAGAAATCTGTCAGGCTCGCTTGATTCAAGTAAACCGGCTCGACTAGCATTGTGAAATATCGTGATGCCCCTCATAATGAAAAAGTCAGCCTCTCTTGTAAAAGCCCAGCTCGAAAGATCTCTATGAACAGGCACAGAGGAATAAACTGAGTTGGACTTCGATGAAAATTTAAAGCAGGCTCGCTTGTTGTATTATATCCATACCAGCTTGAAGAAGATCAATTGACATTCTGTGTAATTACCAGCGGAGAACAAAAATGCCATCCTAATAAACTATAACAGGCTCGCTTGAAGTAGTATGTATAACGACAGTCACCCCATGTTTATACATATGATAGAGACACCTTAACATATAATATGACTAAAACAGGCATCCAAATTACGACTAGACCCCTCTGCAAGGCCCCCCTTCGAACACCATAACCCTGGCCAAAATCCTCTGTACCCACTACAGCCCCATAGTAGACCGCAAAATAAACTGAAGAAACAAAATTATCATAAACAAGAACTAATCCTTACCCTGTTATGGAATTGGGATTGTTGTTTGCCAATGGATTAGACCATCTCTGAAAAGCTGGACGTGCATAGACCCAAAATCAGATGCTAAACCTTTCCTGGACAAACCATCTGCTCTGGTATTGCTTTCTCTGAAAATGTGCATAATAGGAGGATGGTTGAGAATGACCCATAAACTACGAATCCTGTGTAACCATCCCAGAAGATCAGGCCGCAACATTTTCATAGTCCTATTGACCCATCCGATAACCACCTGTGAGTCCCCATATACATGTACATCCTGAATCTGTAATAGGACAGCTAAACGGAGACCACCCCACAGAGCAACTAATTCCGCCTTATTGTTTGATCCCATTCCAGCATTTTAATGAATATGAATCCTTTCACGCTGAGATAATTTAATCCAAGCGCCACACCCCATGAGCCCATCCACACATGCGCCATCGAAATAGATCGCCGGAATTGCCATAACATGAGGTCTGATGCGAATGGAAAAATCTGTGATAGTAGCACATGAACGAGGGCATTCTTCCATCCAACCAAGGATAAAAGAATAAACTTGATGTATCCGAAAAGGCACCTCTTCAAATATTAATCTGTTTCTTCCCAGCCACACTTCCCAAATGAAAGAGAAAGGCAGTGATTTGAAATTTCCTTTCAGGCTGTCCCAATCCATGGCAGCATTCAGAAAATCAGAAGGAGACCATGCTGGACCCATAAAATGTATAGAGAAAAGCCGCCATAACTGCATAATAACTGGACAGCGGAAGAAAAGGTGATCGATTGATTCTAGTTCCTCACAGCAAATGTGGCATCTAAAAGGCCCCAGGAAGCCTCTCCTGCACAAATTTTCCCCCGTAAGAATCCTGCCCTTCCATACCAGCCACCCAAATAGGACGATTTTAGTGGGGATTTTTCTCTTCCAAAATATAAAGAAAGACTCTATCATCTGATCCCTGTAGGAGGCAATGTTCAGAACATTATATGTATCTTTGACAACTGGAGCACCCTCGTGTATAAATCCATCCCAAACAATAGAGTCCCCGCCAGCCGCCCAACTGAACCCCGCAGCCCTGAAAGCATCCCTAAGCACCTCCCATTCCTCCGATACATACTCAGGCAAACCAAGTTGGAACGCAGACTTAAATTCCGGCGAGTCGAAAGACCATATCCTAATTGTCTGAGAGATGAAATTTATACCTCTGTGTGCCAGGCAATGTATAAGCAGCCGAGAGGGAGAATCACTTATGGGCAACCCAATAATTTTCTTATAAGTAAACGAAATGTCTCCCCCGTCCCTAAACTGCCAAGCAAGCCGATCCGAAACATGGCATCGTATAATCTTGAAGCTTCTCCAGATCGCCGATATGTGCCTTGTGGATGGAAAGTTTGAACATAGCATCTGTTTCATTAGATCCCCCCGAATATATTTACACTTAATAACATCCTGCCAAATACCCGAACCGCGTACAACCTTCCAGAAGGATTTTATAAGTAGAGCTTTGTTGAAATTCCTGGAATTGAGAATTCCCCATCCATCATGGTGTTTTGATCTGCACAAGCTGGACATTTTACAAAGATGGATTTTATGCGGCATATAAGCCCCACCCCATAAGAATTTTTCCATGATACTATTCGGGCTTTTAATAATACCATCTGGAATGTAAAACAAATGGCCCCAGTATACAAGCGTCTGAGATAAGACCGCTTGGACGAGAATGAGCCTTCCACCCAATGAAAGCCACCTGTGTGTCCAGCCATTAATCTTCCGCCTGAATTTGTCTAACATCCAAGTCCAATCCTGTATCTTATAACCACAGGGCTTAATCCTGAAACCTAAATAAGTAAATCCGCCCATAGCCTCCTTTAACTCAATCCCCGTGAAATCTGCTATGAATTCGATCTCCATTCTGTCTCCATATTCAAATATAATAAATGATTTAGCTTTGTTTATTGTAAGACCTGTGGCAGCAGCAAAGCGCTTGAACATTAGATGGATGAAGAACCAATGGTTCCTCTTCAAATATCCAAACAGCAATAGATCATCCACGAATAAGGAGTGTGTAACAGAAACTTCATTGGAGAAAGAAAACCCCTCTATGCAACCCCTTCGCTCCGCATTATGCATAATTCCAGAGAAGCTGTCCATGATGAGGATAAAAATCAGCGGGGAGAGCGCACAGCCCTGTCTCAGGCCACTCTCTGCAGCAAAAAAGGGGGTAGGGATTCCATTTATAATGATTGCATATCGGACAGTAGAAATACAGGTCATTATCCATCTTATAATCTTTATGGGGAGCCCAATCTTCATGAGAACTAACCGAATGTATGACTAGTCTATTGAATCATAAGCCTTATGGAGGTCTACTTTCATCAAAATAGCATTCGTCTTCTCAGAATGGATAGAATGAAGAACCTCTTGTGCTATTGCCACTGCTTCATGAATAGAGCGCCCCTTTAGGAAACCAAATTGCTCTCTAGAAATGTAATCAGACAAAATACCTTTTAGGCGCTCAGCTATAATCTTGGAGGTTACTTTGTAAAGGATATTGCAGAGAGCAATCGGCCTAAAGTCCGCAAATGATTGAGCGTCGTCCACTTTAGGAATTAGAACGATGAAGGTAGAATTGAGGTTTGCAGGCATCACCCCTCTCATTCTGATATGTTCAATAACCTGTGTCAATTCTGCTCCCATCAAGTCAAAGAAGTGAATAAAAAATTCCGAGGGCCAACCGTCAGGCCCCGGACTCTTATCTGAGGAGAAAGCTTTGAGAATTTTCAAGACCTCATTTTGAGAAATTTCGATATCTAAGGCCAATATGGCCTCATCGTCCATTACTCTATGGACATGCTCCAAAAGGCAGACCTGGGCCGCATTATCAATGCCATCTTGAATCGAGTAGAATGCAGAAAAATGAGCATACGCCTCATTCTGAATCTCCTGTGTGGAATATGCAACTGAACCATCCCCCCTTTTAATACTCCAGATAGCGTTCCTATTCCTCCGACCGTTTGCATACTTATGAAAAAACTTAGTGTTCCGATCACCTTCTGCCATCCATGATATACGACTCTTCAGCTTCCAAGTAATCTCCTCGATCCTAAGAATCTCTCTTTTCCTTTCCCCAAGACTAATAAGCTCTTGTAATATGTTCTGATCAGGATACTGATTGATAAAAGAGGATATTATCCTCTCCATCTGATACTGAATGTCCTTAAATTTCTTCTTAAGCTTCAACTTTTTTTCTCGGTCCCAGGACTTGGAAGCAGCCTTTACTTTCTGGAGTCTATAGTGAAAATAGTCCCAGTCATCAGAGAACGGCCTTTCATATTTAGCTCGCCAAATGCCACCAACCATATCCGTGTATTCAGCATCCTCTAGCCAAATTCTATTAAACTTGAACGGTCGCCCTCCAACCACCACATTATCCGACCATGATAAAGATATTGGGAAGTGGTCTGATATATCAGAAACTATAATCAATGATCTAACATTCTCGAAGATGTCCAGCACCTGCTCTTTCACTAACACCCGGTCCAGCCTCTTGCCAATATAGTTCTCACCCTCGTGTTTATTAGACCATGTTGGCGCCATAGGATGCGGTCTAATGTCCTTCAGACCATGTGAGTAGAACATATCATTTAAGAAGCCAGCGAGTGGGTCCATACGAGCAGCATTGCCCCAGATCTCGTCCATATTGAGAGATAAGTTAAAGTCACCCATCACTATAAGATTTGGGAGAGATAAAATACCAGAAGCCTGCATTCTATTCCAGAAAGACACTCTGTTAGCATATAGAGCATAAATATTGATGATATTAAAATTACCTGCCAGCCCTCTAAGACTTCCATTTAGAAGCATACCGCCAAAAAACTATATGGTTTGAATGTAGCCCTATTAGGATTCCATAAGGCCATCAATCCTCCGGATCGACCATTTGAACTAATCGCCGCAGCCTGCCAACCTTTTCTTATATTCAGAAACATATTAATAGCCTTCGACCGATTGGACATAGTCTCTTGTCCCAGAAAAACTATAGGATTCCTGTCATTCAATAATTCCTTAAGGCAATGACTTTTGGGGGCATAGCCCAATCCCCGCAAATTCAGAGATATGATGTGATTCATGATAGTGATTTCCGTGGGCGGCGTGCTCTAAGTGCCCCTGTTGGGCCATCGGGCCCATCGTAACCAACAATAGGAACATCAGAGAGACCCCTATCATCATCCGCAAACAGCGATACAGCCTTGAACTTCCCTTTATTCATTCTACAAACCGCCTTTGCCTTCTTCTTAAGCGAACATATAGCTGTTGATAAACCAGACGAATTTTTTGTAGGACTGGGGATGGGCTTATCAAAAACCGTTAAGGCTGCCAGGTCTAAATTGGAATTCCCTAATAGCGAATCTATGTCGCTTCCAATTGAGTTCCTAGGGGACTCGGATAGATAAATGGGGCCAGATTTTTCTGGATAGGTGTGTGTAGAACCCAATTTAAACCCACAGGGCGACCTGTCATCTTCCATTAAACCTTTGTCAGAGGATTCCCCCCTATTTATTGTCGACTTATACCATGGCAATTCATTCTCAGGAGAATTCAGTTCTTCAGATTGACTAGGTACCAAATTTTGTAATACATCCTTATAAGATCTAGTCTCCCGCCCTATTGGGATGCCCATACTATTGCAGGGGATAGCGTAACTGTCTGAAAAGGCATCGATTGGAGATAATGAAGGACAAGGGACCGGGTCATCCCTATCCACCGGGATATTGATATCATTAGGAGGACACGGATGGGGCAAATTATCATTTTCAGGCTGAAGCACCCTATACAACTTACGACCCACAGAAGGGTGACCTGCAATATTAGGCTGAACCATGGAGTCGGATATAACCGATTCAAATTTATTTTCGGCACTCTTGTAATGCTCAACATCATTGAAATCGATGGGAGACATACCTATTTTTTCCTTGCGCGAGTAGCCCATCCCATCATTGCACCTTCCATCTTCGCCGGCAGCCACATTACCCTGCCGAGCCATTTGAATACGAAGTCTGAAGGGACAATTATCCCTAAGGTGGCCAGTCTTATGGCAGATCAGGCACCTAAAGGGGATGCCCCAAAAATCAATACGCTGGCGATGCTTTGTATTACTCCACAGCAAGTCAACGTCACCCGGAAGATCACCCTTATAATTAATCTGAACCAATATCCACGCTATCCCCTTGTCCGCATATCCCACAATGCTAGGATCAATATATTTGGTGGTTCCGATTGAATTGCCGATTGTGCGCAATGCTTTGATAGTCCAGAACTCTAAGAGTAAGCCAGGGAGCTTAACCCACACCAACTTGCTCCGAGGGGCCTCCAACACCGGATTAAATCCTATATACCACGGAATAATCTGAAGAAAACATCTTCCCCTAACCCAGGTGCTGTCAGTAACCTTGTGGACATCCTTTTCATGCATGAAATGGACGCTAAACCATCCATTGATGAGCTTACTGACAATAGGAGAGTATCCAATAATGGGCTTCCATTTCTTATGGACACAGGAAGCAGAATCATAATCCTCCGAATCTGGAAATACCCATCGGCATACTATGGCCCTACGCTGTAAACTCGTCACCCTAATACATAGGTCCTCATAGTCTAGAGGAACTTCTTTGACCTCCATCCTTTGCTTGAAAATCTTCCTCTTGCTACGACGATTTCTTCTCTGGAAATGACCTCTTGAACGGAACTTAGGAATACCATTTATATCTGTAATATCAACTAAACCCTGTTTAATGATGGCATCATCCATCAAAAACTCAGCCGGACTAATGTCATCGCTTCCCTGCATCCTGTCAGCCATATTCCCCGCTAATCTTTGCCGGATCTGATGGTGATATCAAATCACAAACGGCTTCATTCTTACTTTTACATAGTGCCGCCAACTTCAGAGAATGTCAGCCCTGTACTAGATGCTTGTGGAGGCTAAGTGAAAGATAAACTTGTACCCTTCATCCAACGTGAATCTGGAGAAAGAATATCCCAATCAATTACCCCATCCTGACAAACATACCCGACCCCGTCCCCCTTACTATAAAATATGCTTATAGTCCTACGATTACATCAGAAAGTCCATAAATGGACAAGATCTTATGTACTTAAGAAAGATTCTACTTAAGGAACCGTCATTCAATACTGAACAGTTGAATCACCCATGCCTGCCAATACTACCCACCCCCATCACCTGGAACTAAATAGAAAGGTTATATAGCAACGAGAAACTCTGAAAGGCCATAAATGGCTGAAAGACCATCCTGAATTACACACCTCCCTTTGTCATAAATAGAAATGACCACATGTACCCAGGGCGCGTATTCCACACAAGGTCCCTGCATCCAAAACTGAGGAGCCCATACGGCATGTCTGTCATCCCCTACACCTGAGCCACCCCCGCCGTCAGATAACCTATGCTGAAGTCATCCCGGAGATTTCAAATTCAAAAACTCATGCCGGAAAATTAACCCCGAGACAAAATATCCCATGCAAACTACTTCGATCTAGACTTGGCAACAGCAGCAAATACAACCAGGGATCGACCACCACCTTCTGAATAATCTAAAACCAACACTTTTACATGGTCGAGAAACAACTACCAGATCCTTTAGCCAATGCCAGAATACCGATCCGAAAAAGCTATTACATGATTCATATGTTCCGGGACCACTGGAACAGTGTGGGATCTGATAACCAACCTCTTTGGATTCCATCAATCCTAGTAGCGAATAAGCAACAAGACAATATCACTGTCAGCATAAATTAAAAGCAGGAGATAAGCCACCAAAAGCAACAGGTTACCCATTCAGGTTCTAGCTAATAAACGAGCGCCAGTCAGGAATACAACATACACAAAATACATTAGCCACTATGAGCGACCGATATCGTCCAAACCAGGTTCCAGCTATGTAAACAAATACCAGTTCTATGACATCCCAAGCCACCATCAGACAACCCTCAATGGGTACTAGCTTGTAAGACCTGGAGATAGCCACTGGTAGCCACCAATAAGTCCTCACAGGTACCAGCTAGTTATGTAAGTTGTATTGCCACTAGCCCAGGTAAAGCCACTCAATCGGACAAATAAGTTCTTTTGGGTTCCAGCTTCAGTCCCTTTTATTTAACTGTAAGCAGCCAGGATACCATCATGCTTAGTTGCCACCATCATGCTTAGTTGCCAACGTTCTCCCGGTTGCGGCTTTCATGGCTTCCATAATCCCTTCGATGAGAAGGCATTGTAGAATCCCTTCGATGCAAGCCAATCGAGGACCCAACGACGCCATCCAGCCTCCCCCTAGTCTGCGCGATTATAGCTTCGCTCACCAAAGATCAATGCGAGCCAATATATCAAGTTTTCATATTGCCCCGTCTTGGGTGACTGCTAAGCTCCATATTTCTTCCCAACGAGGTTCCTCTTACACACCTCCCATCGTGAGAGCGGCAGAAATCTGACAGCATTACCTCCTCCCTCCTTTGTAGCAACTTTCCCCCAACTCGCCACACCTTCATCTCCCACTTGAGACAAATGGTTGGAATACACTAACCCAATTCACTTATAGTTCTTTACATGCCTCAAACTCATTGATGACGTGTGGGTTGTCTATCTACACCCTAAATTTGGACCTCTGATTGGCTATATACCACCCTGAGGGACTTGGTTAATTTATTTTACCCATTATTAATATTGCTATTAATTTATCTATTAATAATAATAATTTATTGATAGCAATATTATTATTAATTTATATATCTCATTTGACTTAATTTTTATTTATTATAATAATATTATATATTTACTTATTTATTTCTTAATTTTGATTTCATTCAAGTTCATTATTTAAACTATTATATATTTATTTGAACCTTAACATTTTAATGTATTATATATTCTCTTTTTTTCGAACAAAGTCTGTATTATATTATCATATCAAAAACAAAATTTACACTAGGAGCCACCATGGCTTGATTACATTCAGTCAACCTAGAAGGCATGCATTGCCTGTAGAACTTGGGTGCTTTCCAAGGCATTTGAAGCACTTGGTTATTTGCCGCAAAATTTAAAAAAAATACGCTGAAACTAGCATCATGGGTGATGCCCGATCTAACCTGCTTAACCCACATCACACTCTTAGTTCATATATAAAATGCATTCCAAAAATTTTCGCCAAATAATTTTAAATTTGGGCAAGTTCAATTTATGAGGAAACTTCTTTCTACAAGCGGGAGCTTTACTTTTCTCAAGCAGCTATGGTTATGAAACCATATTATAAAACCCCCTTCTCAACATTCAATTTTCATTAAACCCCAACACCTTCATATTCAAGGTTTCTTTCATTTAATTCCCACCATGAATATTTCTTCATATTTAATGTATGACTACAACCCCACACTAATAAATCCTCTATATGTAAATCGAATATCATTCGATTTTGCCTTAAAACTCAATGGTTTAAAACCCCGCATTACATCCTCAATTCAGATTCTTACCTCATGGCGTTCGAATGAACTTTATCATAAATCCCATTAAATAATATATATTACGCCCTCCATTCAAATGTTAAGAGTCATTACAATTAAACCCTTGGCTTTGGATTTATATCCCAACACAAATACATATGAGCCCATGCGACCATAGCATTTAAAAGCTCGATTTTTGGTATAAAATGCGAAGCCTCAGCCTTTACTCAAATTAACTAATTCGAATTACCTTTTGGCTCCACCTCAGAGGCTCGGATCAATATTCAAAGTTTATAAGAACTCAATGTATTAACATAAGGTTTCAGGCCCACAACATATTGCCTTACGTTAACCTTCATACATCATGCAACGTGACCACCGTAGATCTTCCAGCACGGACGGATATCGCACGATAAACATGTGCGTGCTTTGGAATTAAAAAATCATGCGATATAAACATGGTTCCACTTCATTTCTTAATTCCGCCCCTTTCTTTGCTCGACATTCCGTTTCTTCTTTCACGCATTTCTGCAATTGAACATTCGACTGGGTTTAAAACCCTCGCACCATTTCAAACTTGGCTTTCCGCTTAATGTTGTGGATCGACCTTATTGATGTCAATTCAAATAACCAGAGTCCCAAAACACGCTGAATTATAAATCTCAAGTTCCGAATGTATTGAAACTTGCGGTTCTGACTTGACGACTCAAATGAAAACTCTATGTAATGAAGTTTTAAACCATGAACAGTCTACTGTGCTCGATTGAAATCTTTCTTCATATAGTGATCGATTTAAACACACAACTGATCTTCAACAATTACATAGCAGGGATCCGTTCACTCAGAACCATTCTTTTCACAAGAATGAATCGATTCACAGAATTTAAATATAGATTTGATATTGATTTTAACAAGGAAACCCAACGTTCACTGATTCCTCCAACTCTTTTCTGCAGAGTCAAATTCTTCCATGGATTTTTTGTGTTGTGGCTTCAACACAATTGATCGATATCGATTTGTTTGAATCGATATCTCTTCTCGATTCCCACTCGGAAAAATTACACAGATTTCCTCAATAGCAATGAATTCCCCAACAAATTAAATCCTTTCCACATAGAGGCTAATAATCCAAAATCCCCTACAGTACAATAACTCGGAATTTAAAAGGAATCGAACCCTCTCTCAACCTACAGTGGGTTCATAATTTCAACTCACTATCAATGTCTTACACAATTTCTTATTGAAGCTCAAGACCGTATTAAGGCATTTTCAACAAATTCATTCATTCCTCAACTATATGAGTAGCCTGATCTCAATTCTTATTACAGAGTTAACACCTATTTGCTTATCGAAATTCGAAGCCCATTCACACAGAATTTAAATCAAACAATGCCCATATAATTCTGAACAAATTCTTTCATATATATCTAATTGAAATTACTTACAAACTTCTCCTTGTCTTCGGCCAGATCTTCAATTCGATGGCCTTCTATCCTCACTACTCTGTACAGCTCTGAACTGCTATCTTCCTATCTTCTCGTAGGCTTACATTTATACAAATTAATAATGAATCAGTTTAGCTTCCTTAACAGTTCAACAAAGACTCTTGGAATTCTCCAAGTCCTAAAGTTAGAATCCATCCCTAAAATAACTGAAACTAACTCTTCACCTTCCTAACTTACTCAACTTCATGTTCTCTAATGGCTAGAGAAAATTTATAATTTCTCACTATTTTATTCAAAATACTAGTAATTACATGAGAATTAAAAAAGATAAGACCCCCCTATGTCTACTTAGATACAAAGTATTTTTTTGTGCCTAATGCCCCTACATCAAACTCCCAAGGTTCAATTTGTTCATGATCTCCTGATCATGTTTCTTTAATCTCTACCTCCTGGATCCCATACTCCATTTTTCTGCTGTCCAACAGCTGTATCATCCTTCAACTGCTCTTCTCCATGTCTCCATATCTTGTTCTGCAATTTACCACCAGTTGTACTTTCACAATCTCTTCTTGTCCTTCCTTTGTTAAAATTCTTCTGCTTTCTTTCTACTGTCTGCTATTTTTGAGACACCTTCATCATCAGTTCTCTGATGTTTTAAATTTCTCTGTCCAGATTATCTTTTGTCTGGAAATTTCTTTGCCCAATGTTGCTGCTTTCACCTTCTACTACTGTAGTTGCCTTTGTTTTTGCTATTGTTACTGCCTTCAAGAGTGTTGTTGTTGTAGCTACCATAGATGTTGCTTCAACTGCTGCTCTTGCTAATGCTGCCTCTTTTTCCAGAAGTGTTGCTGCCTCTGTGGCTGCCTCCCAAACTTCCTGAATATCTCTTGAGATATCTCCCTCTGCAACATTTTTACTTTCCTCATCACCTGCAAATTCATATTCAATTTTTTTTTTTTAATTTAATTCTCTTCTTGCAGTATCATACTCATTCAGTATACTAGTAAGCATAGACAAACTAGTGTCTACTCCTTTCACAACTTTAGGCATTTTCACTTTAGTGTCTGCAATTCTCTTCTCTTGTATAAATGTTTCCAGCAAACATTTCAGCCATCTCTTTTGTGCCTATTTCACATCATCAGTATGCTGCAATTTAAATTTAGCATCTTCCTCTCCTTCCTTGACAATCTTCAGTAATTTCCCTTTATCCCCTTGGTTGATTCTGGTAATCAAATCAAGTTCTTCAAACACTGTACCTTCATATCTTATCAGAATAGAATTCTGATCCTCCATCATTGTAGTAGTTTGAAAATCTGCCCCGTAGTATGCTCTTGGCCCATCAGACAAGCCAATTCCTCCCTGTCACCAACAATAACAAGTTTCTGCATATGAGACATGATTGTCTCACCTTATTTCTGCAACAGTTCTTCTTCTCTCAAGACAATTCCAAATGATAGATTGTCTTCTGCATCACTTGTAAACACAATCAATTTGTCAGTTTCACAATCACAAAACCTAATGGTCTCACTTGTTGATCCAGTCACCAATTCTCCTCTTTGCAGCTCCAAGTCTTCTTCAGGACTCATAAAATCTTCACTATCTTTCTCCTCAGCTTCTAGAGTTATCTCCACTGTTCCAATCACCATGTTAAAATGATGACCCTTCACTATGTTTTCAGCTAACATAGTTTCCTTCACATTAACTTTCCTGACAACTTCCATTTGTTGTCCTTCTTTTCCTGCATAATTAGCACATGAATTATTAGCATTAAAATTACAAGGTCTCAGTACCTCTTCCTCCTTTGACAACACATTAGTATGTTGTTTTGAGCTTCCTTCCAAATCCTCTTTCAGCACATCAGTATGCTGATTTGCATCCTCCATGAGACTGTCAGCTAGTCTCTCCTTCTTCCCATCATTTGCTTCATGAATGTCCTTTTGCTGTGATTCACGAAAATGAACTCCTTCATTTTGCTGAATAATTTTTTTATCCTATGTTCTATGATTGTCATTCATGACAATTCCTCTGTCTTTCTTCTTCAGCAATTGATCCTGTGCATAGGTCCTCTGCTTCTCCAATTCTCTTCTTTGAAAATCCAACCTTCTATACAATTCAACAACTTCAATTGGAGTAGATTTTGGGAATCTCACACAACCTTCTATACCTTCACTTGTTCTTAACCAATCATCAGATGGTCCCCCATTTCTTGCCTCAATACTCTCATTAGACTCCTTAGTCTTCAATTCCTCCTGAAATCTTGCTATCTTAGCATTGATCTAAATAGACATCATATTCAATTTCTCCTCCTCAACAAACTTTAAATCTTGTTCATCTCCCTATGATGTACTTGCAACATACACAACTCTTTAGTTTTAAAACCACAAGACTTTTTAGTCTTGGTCGCTTTCTCAAACACTTCCCTTTGAACAGATCTACATGTGGAATCTTCAAATTCCATCCTTGACTCAAGAACTCTGAGTTCCTCTTCCTCTGTAGAACTTGTAATCACCTCACGAGTCACAATTGTCAAGTTCAAAAATACAAGGCTTTGCATCATCCAGCTGATCTGGACTTGTCCAATAACTCAGGAAATCCTCAATGATATCCTCTTCAGCAAGACAAACTTCTTGCTGCCTTAAGTCTTTATCATGATTCACAAAATCTTTTACAGATCTCCATTCTTCACCTGTACCCTATTCTGTTTCACAAATAGAAACTTCTTCTCTCAACTCAGTTGTTCTGGGTCCATCTTTCAATAGGGAAATCTCCTTTTGCCTCAACCTTAACTGTAATGGTTGCCATTTCACTCTCTTATTCATGAGCCAACCAAATCTCTGGCTTTCCTCTATCCTCTTTTCCAGTTTATTAAACTGTTCTCTGATCTCAGCTACCTCTTTCTAGTATTCTGCATCAGTCGATTTCCTCCTCATGCCATTTGTCCTGGCATCTTCTTTCTCTATTTTGTTGTGGCCTCTCTCCGAACCTCTGCAATCTCTTCTATGACTATCATTAGTCATCCTCTTATCCATGAGTTCTTCACTCACAAGTTGCACAAAGCCTCTGCAACAACAAGCTCTCCTGCTGTCACTTGCCTCACCAATCCTTTCCTCTGGATCTAGGCTTTTGGCAAGTACTAGTCCCCTGTCTGCTGGAACCTTCTGAGGACTCTCTTCTGCTTCCTCTAGGCTTCACTTTGCAACTTTTCAAGAACACATATGTTCTTCTTTCTTTCAAACTCTGTTGGGAATTCTCCAGGTTCTGCCACACTTTCTTCTTCACTTTAGAATCCTCTACTGGACTCTTTCATCACTACTCTCAAAGTTGTGGTTTGCTTTTGCTGAGATTCCTTCAATTGTCTGCAATCTGAATTCTGGAAACAATTATTCAAACTAGAGTTAAACACTGCTCATCAACTCACCTTCTCTTTAGAACACTGCAATTGTCCTCCCTATTCAACCTTTAGCTGAATATCAGGTTCACTTCCATCATCATCAAAACTCAGTCTGCACTTTCTGCAACCATCATCCTTCAATCATAAATTCAAGTCAGATTTAAAATTGTTTTACCTGCAAGATCCCTGCACGACCTTGTTCTTCATTCATTCAGTTCTGCAAATCTCTGTTCTGTGCAACTCTGTGTATTTTGCTGCATATCAGATTTAAAAATCGGATCTTCCTTCATTCTCTCATCACATGTACTCATTCAGATTTAATTACAAAAATTTCTTTTACTTCAAACAGAGCCTTTCCTGCTCTGATGCCACAATGATGCCCGATCTAACCTGCTTAACCCACATCATACTCTTAGTTCATATATAAAATGCATTCCAAAACTTTTCCCCAAATAATTTTAAATTTGGGCAAGTTCAATTTATGAGGAAACTTCTTTCTACAAGCAGGAGCTTTACTTTTCTCAAGCATCTATGGTTATGAAACCATATTATCAAACCCCATTCTCAACATTCAATTTTCATTAAACCCAAAAACCTTCATATTCAAGGTTTCTTTCATTTAATTCCCACCATGAATATTTCTTCATATTTAATGTATGACTACAACCCCACACTAATAAATCCTCTCTATGTAAATCGAATATCATTCGCTTTTGCCTTAAAACTCAATGGTTTAAAACCCCGCATTACAACCTCAATTAAGATTCTTACCTCATGGTGTTCGAATGAAATTTATCATAAAGCCCATTATATAATATATATTATGCCCTCCATTCAAATGTTAAGAGTCATTACAATTAAACCCTTGGCTTTGGATTTATATCCCAACACAAATACATATGAGCCCATGCGACCATAGAGTTTAAAAGTTCGATTTTTGGTATAAAATGCGAAGCCTTAGCCTTTACTCGAATTAACTAATTCGAATTACCTTTTGGCCCCACCTCAGAGGCTCGGATCATTATTCGAAGTTTATAAGAACTCAATGTATTTACATAAGGTTTCGGGCCCACAGCATATTGCCTTACGTTAACCTTCATACATCGAGCAACGTGACCACCGTAGATCTTCCAGCGCTGACCATTGGACGGATATCGCGCGATAAAAATGCGCATGCTTTGGACTTCAAAAATCGTGCGATATAAATGGTTTTACCATACCGCCTTACGCCACATGTTGAGCCGAGACCCATATTGCATTTTTTCCAACAAAACAACTTACCATTTTAAAATTTACGTGATACTTCTCGTTGCTTCTTCAAACCACTTTTACTGTTCAACGCCCAGGTTCTTCTCCTTATCTTCATGGTTCCACTTCATTTCTTTATTCTTCCCTTTTCTTTGCTCGACATTCTGCATTGAACATTCGACTGGGTTTAAAACCCTCACACCATTTCAAACTTGGCTTTCTGCTTAATGCTGTGTATCGACCTTACTGATGTCGATTCAAACAACTAGAGTCCAAAAACACACTCAATTATAAATCTCAAGTTCCGACTGTATTGAAACTTGCGGTTCTAACTTGACCACTCAAATGAAAACTCTGTGTAATGAAGTTTTAAACCATGAACAATCTACTATGCTCGATTGAAATCTTCCTTCATATAGTGATCGATTTAAACACACAACCGATCTTCAATAATTAGATAGTAGGGATCCGTTCACTCAGAACCATTCTTTTCACAGGAATGAATCGATTCACAGAATTTAAATATATATTTGATACTGATTTTAACAAGGAAACCCAACGTTCACTGATTCCTCCAACTCTTTTATGCAGATTCAAATTCTTCCACGAGTTTTCTGTGTTGTGGCTTCAACACAATTAATCGATATCAATTTGTTCGAATCGATATCTCTTCTCGATTCCCACTCGAAAAAATTACACAGATTTCCTCAATAGCAATGAATTCCCCAACAAATTAAATCCTTTCCACACAGAGGCTAATAATCCAAAATCCCCTACAATACAATAACTCAGAATTTAAAAGGAATCGAACCCTCTCTCAACCTACAGTGGGTTCATAATTTCAACTCACTGTCAATGTCTTACACAATTTCTTATTGAAGCTCAAGACCGTATTAAGCCATTTTCAACAAATTCATTCATTCCTCAACTATATGCATAGCCTGATCTCAATTCTTGTTACAGAGTTAACACCTACTTTCTTATCGAAATTTGAAGCCCATTCACATACAATTTAAATCAAACAATGCCCATATAATTTTGAACAAATTATTTCATATATATCTAATTGAAATTACTTACAAACTTCTCCTTGTCTTCGGCCAGATCTTCAATTCGATGGCCTTCTATCCTCACTACTCTATACAGCTTTGAACTACTATGTTCCTATCTGCCCGTAGGCTTACATTTATACAAATTAACAATGAATCAATTCAGCTTCCTTAACAGTTCAACAAAGACTCTTGGAATTCTCCAAGTCCTAAAATTAGACTCCATCCCTAAAATAACTGAAACTGACTCTTCACCTTCCTAACTTACTCAACTTCATGTTCTCTAATGGCTAGAGAACATTTATAGTTTCTCACTATTTTATTCAAAATACTAGTAATTACATGAGAATTAAAAATGATAAGACCCTCCTATGTCTACTTAGATACAAAGTATTTTGTTGTGCCTAATGCCCCTGCATCAATGGGGGTGGGTGTTGGGGGCCAAAAGAAGGAGTCGCAAATAGACGATCCTGATGGTGTAGGTGGTAGTTGAGGTGATCAACTTGGGTATTTAGGGCTCAGAGGTGGTCTTGGAAGCACCTCAATATGTAGAGCAGACTCTCCAGAGCCTCAAAGGTCTCCATCTGTAGGCATTGGACAACATTGATGTAAGCCACTAATTCATTATGGTCTTCATATCTTTGGTCACGGAGGGTGTCCAGATTGAGTTAGATCTGCTGGAGTTGAGTAGAGATGGCTTCAAGGGTGGCCGGGGCCTCAATCTCACTTGGGGATTGGGCTATAGAAACTACCGTGACTGTTGTAGAGTATTGGCTCTCCGTAGACTCTGAGTGGGAGCTCAGGTCTCCTGGAACCTTGCGATTTTCCATGCCTCGGCAAAAACCACCACGCCGACCCCGACCCCGTTCTCTTAGCATACAAGCACCCTCCTCTCACACTTGATGTGCAGGGTTTCCGCGCCAAGTCGCCCCAATTCATTTCGCTCATGAAACCCACGCTCCACCCCTGCACCCTTGGTTGAGCTTATCTCTGATCACGTCCTGAGTCCTATAGATGAGGGACAGTCGGCCGCCACTAGTCTTCACACTATCATCCAAGGAGGTGCGAAAGCTCCACCACCTGTAGATATGAATTGCATGAAAGATGGACTGCTCCACGAGCTTGAGGTAAAACTAATTAGGAGTTGGGCCACGGAGGGACTGATTTTGCGTAGTCCACGGATTCTGAGTAGGCGTCCATGGTGCAAACCTGAATCTCCCAATTGGAGACACGACCTCCACTCTGAATTCACTGCCACCGCCCTCGTCGTTGTCCTGGTGCAGCGCGCACAACCCCATGTCGGTGCCAAGAAGATTCCCAGTGCCTAACCTCTCACCACCACTAGCCAATAGGCTTGTCACCCTTCTCGCCCTAGGACGATGAAGCTCGAGAGAGGGCTTGATAGCTATCATATTTTCTTCTACACAGACCACTGCATCAACCTTCACCATTTTCCGTTGAAACGAAATGCTCTGAGCGATGTCCATCCCGCGTTTAACCATAAACCAACTTGCCGTGAGAACGCCTACCCTAAGGCTCTTTACCACTCGTGCATGGGAGGGTGGTGAGTAGGCGGGCACATGGCTTTAGGCCAGGTGGGCCTTAACTTCCCCCCTCCCACTTGTCCTGGTGATTAGACACCCCCAGTGGGGATTTAATGTATTATATACTTAATCTTAATTCTATTTACCTTTTTTATTCTAGTTATAACGTGTGAGGAAGGGAGAATTAGTCTCCATTTAGTTAATGATCCGTATGATGCATAAGCAGGGATGGGAAAACCTATATGCCTAATTCGAGAGCTAGGAGGTGTTGGTGTATACTAGCAATGGGAGGATTTGTAAAATAATTTGGGAAGGAAAGAGTGAGTTTAATTTCTTTGTTCGTATTTTGTGGTCATCACACTTATTAATTATTTATTTTTTTCTTATTAAATTTATTAATTATTAGTATCATTAAATTTATTAATTTTTAAAATTTTTGTCTCATTAAATTTATTAATTATTAGTCTTTACCTCGCCAAAAAACTATAATATTCACCTCGCGTTCATTTTTAAACTTGTTATATAGTAAGGCATTTTTATTTGAAAACAACTCTACCAGTGGCCATTGTGTACTATTGTTGACTGTCAGATCTAATGTTAGACGATTAAAGGTTTTTGCACCATTAGATCCCACTGCTTAACTGTCAACTGAATCTTGATTTGTGCAACCGTTCACCTTGTTGATCTGTATTATAACCCATGAACATATTTCAGATCACTGACCTTTCCCTCATTCTTTTGCCATGAATTCCTTTGGAAATGGTGAGAAATTTGGGACCCCATTTTTCTTTTAGTTTGTAGAATGTGTTTTGCAGGATTATTTATGGCTCTACCAAAATATACTTTTCATGTCCATATTTTTGTGAATTTTTTTATATAATTTGTGTATTTTTCACATTTCCATTTTGTTTGGAAGACAACATTGATATCTTTTATTTGATTTTGGCAGGCGTACAACCTTGATCGGGTCGGTCGACACTTACAATTTTTTATTGATGTGCCTGCTTACACCCATAATTTCTTCTGTTCGATCTACAACAATCAACTCACACACCCACCTCTTCTCTTTACTTGAACTCCCTCAACAAAATTAGTGGAGCCCTATCTGCTCTTACTAATCAATTGCTTCATGAATTCTTATTGAAAGTTCCCAATTCTTATTGACTTCTGACAACACCAATTGTGTGTGTTTCCAACTCCCGGACTCAGATTGGAAGACAACACATTGTTGGGTGTTGTTCTTCTGACCGAAGAAGATGAATATTTGGTTTTATATATCTGCCAGTGCCCCACGCCAGGGTTACTTCCCAAGGTGGAAAGAATATTTCATTCGAACCCATCATTGACACTCATGTGTCCAGCTATGAATTGAGAATTTCGTGAAGGATCTCTGCGTTGCCTTCGTTTGGTGCAGCCTATTTTATACCAGTCAGCACCTTGGAGCTAGGAAAATTCTAGCGAGGCTTCTTTAAGTAAAATCTCTACTGCCATGATCATATTTTTGGCTGCGTGGGTTAAAATATCAGGGCTGCTCCCTAGATTGGACCCCGAGTAGTTTGCCAAATGTCTTCCGGGAGCACTGTATTTCTTTCTAGAGGAAGCCACGGCCACAACATCAAGGTCAAAATCGAAAATAACTGTAGAATTCTACTGCGAGAGGGTTGTGTTGTGCACATGATGTTCCAAAACCCTAGCTTCGGCGAATTGTAGAACAGGCAGTGTGGTGAATAACAACACTAGGAAACCCATTATGTAGATGTGATTCATGAATTAGATTCAAATGGATATGATGAAATGAAAATATCTAGAATAACAAAGGCTTCTTGAAATTTGAGGATTTCACGAGAATAAATTCTCCTAATGCTCACTAAAAGCCACTCTTCCTTAGACAAACAAAAGTACCAAAATTACCTTACAGAAGATTATGGTTCGTAATGTGAGAGAGTTGCAGAGAATACCCAACCAAGATCTTTAATATCTATGAGGTGAGATTTTTGTTAGAAAATTATATATATTACAGAGCAATGAAACACATAAAATATGCGAAAAACAAAAGCGCACAAAACACATAAAACCAGAGAGACACAAATATACGTGGTTCACCCAGTTTGGGCTACGTCCACCTCGAACAGCCAATCCTTCCTTTCTATTATCCAGAAACATTAAGAGACACAACCTACAATAGATCCGCTGTAATATCCTATGTTTTCTCTCACAGTCTCCCTATCATTTTCTCGCTCTGAGAATACACATACAACACACAACCACAATACAATACCCTCATACAAAGCGAGGGGTTGCCTTCTAGGGAAAAAAAACCTAAAGTAAACATAACTTCTACCATCTGATCATCCACCTAATGAATGGCCCAGATTGACTAGAAATTACTATACTTTTACAAGGCAATTTTACATCTATTTTTAGCTTCGGGGGCACTACCCCCGAACCCCCCCGCTAGGGGGGGCTCCATAAAGTTGCAGCCGCCCTCCTGGACCCCCCAGGCAGCGTTTAATTACGGGCGGCGTTGCCACCCCCATTAAGGTACAGGGGTCCAACGCTGTGATACAAAATAAACAAGATAATCAGGATCCACACCCAACAATCTCCCACTTGGAGACTGATTGTAGCAACTCCACCGCTGCTTCATTTGCTGGACAATGACTCCTCTTTAGACCTGGCTGTTTCTCATCTTCATCGTCATCCTTGAAGGCTAGTTGAAACTGAGCATATTTTCAGTTTCTCCCTGGATACTACTTTTGTTAGCATATCTGCAGGATTCTGGCTACTGTGTGTCTTTTCTAGCTTCAACTATCCATCTTCCAATACTGACCGTATGAAATGGTACTTGAGTTGTATGTGTTTAGTCCTGGAATGAAATGCTGAGTTCTTTGAAAAATTAATGGAACTTTGGCTATCACTGTATAACATGCCCATATCATGCTTATTACCCAATTCATCCATAAACCTTTGTAACCAAATCATTTCTTTACTAGCCTCTGTAGCAACAACATACTCTGCTTATGTTGTTGAAATTGCAACAACACTTTGGATTTTTGAAACCCAACTGACAATTGTTCCACCTACAGTAAATACATATCCTGTAGTGCTCCTCCTATTATCTCTGTCACTTGCCATATCTGCATCAACATATCCTTGTAGAGAAATGTTTGAACCACCAAATCATGATGCTTGATTTGTGGTACCTTTCAAATATCTGAGAATCAATTTTACTACCATCCAACGTTCTTTTCCTGGATTGTTCATGTGCCTACTTTCAACTCCCACTGCATGTGCAATATCAGGCCTTGTGCAAACCATTGCATACATTAAGCTTCCAACTGCTGATGCATATGGAACTTTAGACATATAGTCCATTTCTTCTTGGGTCTTGGGGCACATCTCCTTACTAAGTTTGAAATGGCTAGGAAAAGGTGTACTAACTGGTTTTCCATTTTGCAAATTAAATATTTTCAACACCTTTTGTATGTACTCATTCTGAGACAGTGTTAATTTGCAATTTTTCCTATCTCTACTTATTCTCATACCAAGGATTTGTTTTGCAGCTCCCAAATCCTTCATTGCAAATGAATTTTCCAATTTTCTTTTGAGCACATTTATTTCCTACATGTTAGACCCTACAACAAGCATGTCATCTACATACAATAATAATATAATATAGTTGCCATCATTTTTCTTTTTCATATAAACACAATGATCAGAGTGACATCTAGTATAACCTTGTTTAGACATAAACCTGTCAAATTTTAGATACCACTGCCTTGGAGCCTGTTTTAAGCCATACAAGCTCTTCTTTAACCTGCACACTAATTTTTCTTTCCCTTTGACCTCATATCCTTCTGGTTGCTCGATATAGATCTCTTCCTCCAAATCTCCATGGAGAAATGTTGTCTTTACATCTAACTGTTCAAGATGTAAATCTTCCGTTGCTACAAGACTTAAAATAGTTCTGATTGAAGTCATCTTAACAACAAGAGAAAATATTTCATCAAAATTAATACCTTTCTTTTGTGCAAACCCCTTCAACCACAAGTCTAGCTTTGTACCTTTGTTTTCCTCCATCTTCTTCCTTCAGCTTGTAAACCCATTTATTTTGCAATGTTGTTTTACCTGCAAGTAACCTGACTAAGTCCCAAGTCTGGTTATGCACTAAGGATTCCATCTATTCTTCCATGGCTAGCTCCCACTTCTTCCTGGTTTCAACCTGCATTGCTTCTTCGTAACATTTGGGTTCACCATAATCAGTTAACAATAAATAATATAATGAAGGAGAGTATCGTTCAGGAGGTCTACTTATCTTGGTAGATCTTCTAACACCACTTTATGCTTGAGGTGCTTCTTGCTATTGTGGTGGTTTTTGTTGTTGTGGATGTTGATCATTATTATTTTCTAAAAAAATTTATTTCCTTTTCTCTGTGATCTCATCAAGGACTGTGTATTCTTTGTTTTGTTTTTCCTGTTTCTTTTCCTGCAACTGATTCTTATACAAGACATTTTCATTGAATATTACATCTCTGCTTCTAATGATTTTGTGATTTTCATAATCATTTAAGAGATAACCAAAATCATTAACACCATATCCAATAAAGGTACATTTATTTGATTTTTCCTCAAGCTTTTTTCTATTTTCTTTATTAATATGGACAAAGGCCTCACAACCAAATGGCTTTAAAAAAGAGTAGTATACCTTTTTACCTGTCCATGCTTCCTCTGGAATGCCACCATCCAAGGAACTTGAGGGCCTTCTATTTATTAGATAAACAGAAGTATCTACAACATCTACCCAAAATTGTAAAGACAATCCTACATGCAATCTCATGCACCTTGCACACTCCATCATTGTTCTGTTCATCCTTTCTGACACACCATTTTCTTGTGGTGTTCTTGGAACTGTCTTCTCTCTACGAATTCCATGTTCTAAACAGTACCTATCAAACTCTTTGCTGCAATATTCACCTCCATTTTCTGATTTGAGACGCTTCAACTTATTTCCTGTCTCAATCTCAACCAAAGCTTTCCATTTCTTGAAAGTATCAAATACATCAGATTTATTCTGAATACAATAAATCCAAGTTTTTCTAGTTGCATCATCAATAAAAGTAACATAATAACGAGAGCTACCAAGAGATGATACCCAGGTCCCCATACATCTATATGCACAAGCTCTAATTTTTCACTCTTCTTTTCTTTCCCAACTCTGATAAATATGACTTTCTTCTATTTTCCATAAATGCAATTCTCACAGAAATCTAAATCAATATTCTTCAAACCCGGCAAAAAATTTCTTGAGTGAATAATCTTCATCCCCTTCTCACTCATATGTCTGAGCCTATGATGCCATAATGTTGCATCTTCTCCTTTGGAAGTTAAAGCATTAACAGAGTTAGAAATACCATTGCATAAATACAATGTACCAACCTTTTTGACTTTTTCTATTACCAGGGCTCCTTTGGTGACCTTCCAAGTTTTATCTATGAAAGTTGTCACATAACCTTCACCGCCTAACTGCCCTGTTGAAATCATATTTTTCTTCAAATATGGAACATGCCTTACCTCCTTTAATAACCATTGGTTTCCATTCTCGATATTTTACAAGAACCTACCCATTCCAAACAATTTTACAGGCTTATCATCACCCAAAAGGACTTGTCCAAAATCTCTCAACATATCATGAAAATATTTCATTGTGCATGGAATGAGGCTCCCAATCTATCACCCAGAATCGCAAGAACGCTTTTGAAAGAAAGAATCTAAGCATCTTGCAACACATCACCTCATTACATTTGTTTCATGATTGTTTTCTTGTGTTGTGCCTCCTCTTTTTCTCTCTGAGATTCATGCCTTTCTTCGTGTCCTTTTTCACATTTGACACCACCCCTTAACCGGACTTGGATCTACCTTTCCTTGATTTACTGCGATATCCTAAGCTCTTTCCCCTTTCCATTCTTCTTCCCCTAGACTCTGCACTCAAAGCATTACCTGATGTCTCATCAGAGATTTTCTGTCGCATTTCCTCGCTAAGGATAGTACCGACAACATTATCAAACTTTAAAGTACTAGATCCAGAGACAGAGTTACTAATGGCCATAACTAAACCATTCCAGCTTTCTGGCAATGAGCACAGAAATAAAAGAGCCATAACTTCATCATCAAAGTTTACCCCTACAGAACTTAACTAACTGGTAATTGTATTAAAATCATTTGAATGGTCTGCAACAGATCCACCTTCCGACATCTTCATATTAAATAAACGTTTCATAAGAAATACCTTGTTTGAGGCTGATGGTTTTTCATATATTTTTGCCAATGCCTTAATCAAACCCTCTGTTGTTGTTTACTTCAAAATGTTAAAGGCTACCAACGCCGCGAGGCACAATCATACTGTTCTGAGTGCCTTTCTATTGATAATTTCCCATTCTGCGTCTATCATAGCTTTAGCCTTCTTTGTTTTTTCGCTCAATGGTAGGTACGGATCTTTCTGATACAGATAATCTTCCATCTGCATCTTCCACAGCGAGAATTTTTGGCCGTTAAATTTCTCGACCCTAAACTTACCATCTTCTGCCATTGCTCCCACTCGAACCAGGAGCCCTTCTTTCCTACGAGTTTATCAGCCATATAGACCTTCGACTTTGATACCAGTTGTTAGAAAATTATATATATTATAGAGCAATGAAACACATAAAATATGCGGAAAACAAAATCACACAAAACACATAAAACTAGAGAGACACAGATATACTTGGTTCACCTAGTTTGGGCTACGTCCACCTTGAACAGCCAGTCCTTCCTTTCTATTATCTAGCAAAATGAAGAGACAGAACCTATAGCAGATCCAATGTAATATCCTATGTTTTCTCTCAAAGTCTCCCTATCTGTTTCTCACTCTGAGAATACACATACAATACACAACCGCAATACAATACCCTCATACAAAGAGAGGGGTTTCCTTCTAGGACAAAAAACCCTAAACAAAACATAACTTCTACCGTTAGATCATCTAGCTAATGAATGACCCAGATTGACTAGAAATTACTATACTTTTACAAGGCAATTTTACATCTATTTTTAGCTGTGGGGTCGCTGCCCCCAAACCCCCCGCCAGGGGGGGGGCTCCATAAAGTC
The DNA here is from genome assembly GCA_034641835.2 of Pinus albicaulis. Classification (NCBI taxonomy): domain Eukaryota; kingdom Viridiplantae; phylum Streptophyta; class Pinopsida; order Pinales; family Pinaceae; genus Pinus; species Pinus albicaulis. The sequence continues at coordinate 1,432,097,713 of CM076572.1, forward strand.
GCAGCCATCCCCCCTGAACCCCCCAGGCAGCATTTAATTACGGGCAGCGTTGCCACCCCCATTAAGGTACAGGGGCCCAATGCCGTGATACAAAATAAACAAGATAATCAGGCTCCACACCCAAAAATTTTTTTGATGGAGAGTGGAGTATGTTGGCATTAAAATATAGCTCTGGGATCCAAGTTGGAGAGGTACCTTCATCAATGTGAAACAAAGGTGAATTCTCAATCAACCAATGAAAATAATTTTTATTATGTCTTTTGTGACCGCAACATTTGGCTGGTAAGGATGGAAATAATCAATTGAGTTGAATTGAATTTTTAAGTAATGTGTTTTTATGTAGGTAAATCCTCTTTGCAGACAGATACGATCCCTCTAGCCCTAGAGTCGGTCTAGTAACAAAAGGAAAAACTAGAGTGTAGGCTCCTAATTACTGAATGAAATAGACACTATAGATCAACCTATCTGGAGTCCAACACTATCATCGAAGCTGTTGTAATGGTGGCCTCTCGATTCCTGTCTCGGCAAGTCACGATCCTTTTGTAGTGATGCTTGGATACCTACACAAAATTAACAAACAAGAGCAGCATACGAAACAACAATCTCATTCATAATTTATAACCAGTCAAGGAGGGTTAAGCATATAGCATTAATAAAACACATCAACATGATATGGGAACTAGACAATAGTTATACATATGTATTAATATAAGAAAGAGTTACAACCAAGCCTTGACGTCGCAGCCTCCTTCAGCGAGGTTCAATTGAAGCGTGTCTCGATGAATTTCATGGAATCTGTATTGACAGCGGCACAAGCCTAAGCTCTCTCAATAAGGGTCTCTTCCGTTCTATCTTGAATAGAAGTCTCTCCAACGTTTCTGCTTCTTCAGTTCAGCTCAGCTAGCTTCATCAATGGAGTATGAGCTATATTTATAGAGGGAGAGGAGGAGGTTAGGATCCCTACTATGGTGGAAGGGAGGCCTTATCTCATGGGAGGTTTCCCAAAAGGTGGAAAAAAGAGGCCAAAGGAGGAAGGTCATGGTTATTCAGTCAAACCAATCCCCATGACTCATCCAAGAAGTTGCTATGATCGAAACTTCACCTCTATTTTTAAAAAAAATTCCATAAACAGATTGGCATGGGCAGCTAACTGACACAGAGTGCCACTACACGGATTATAAAGACCGCTCATCAACACGAGGGCATAACTAGCTACCAATGGTAAGGAAAAAGCAGGTGTTTTTGGTGGTCTGTTCAGGAAATGCTCAACAGAAAAAATGTTAGATTCATGGTAAGGGATTCAATGATGATATTTGCAAGGCATGAAAATTTATTTTGATCATAGAAATGAGCCTCCAATGTGTGAGATGGGGATTGCAAGGATAGTGAAAAAATGTTATGTAACAGATTCCCCTTAAAGCATGAGGTCCGAGAGAGAGGAAGGGGTGAAATGCTTTACGAGAATGCGTTTGAACCAAACACTGCTGTCGAAAGACCTGCAATTAAAAGTACAATAGATATCTCTAAGACATGAACATGTGGCATGGGCGCAACCATCCATAATAGATTATATATATATGAACTGAGATCCAAGGTATGGACGCAACCATCCAGCAGTAAGGACCAAAAAATAGACTCAGGTATGGTTGCAACCATCCAATCAAAAGAGTCATGCAATAAATCATGATACATCATAATATACTATAGCCTGGATTTTATTAGACAAAACCCAGTGTCTTGCGCTCCATCTTGATCCGAACAAGTACAGATTCAAGCATGTGAATATGTGAGCTGAAGTCGAACAGGCAAGAAAATTACTTGATTACCAGCCAATGATGACAGCTGTTAACATGCACGAGAGAAACCACCAATAATGAAAATGGATCTCAAGGTACAATAGGTACAATCCACGGAATGTGAGCAGTGATCTGGCGTTGAACACCCGCAGAATCACCTGATTGAAGGCCAATGATGTGGATCTGTCGTCGAACGTGAAGAACCTGCTATTGAGGCATGCAGGCTCCAAGGTACCAGTAGGGAGTCTCTAGATCAACTTCTTGGATAATGAGTTGAAGTCGACAAGAAGTGACCTGGTCGAAGGAGGGCCATAATGTATCCCACATGATTGACACGAGACAGAGGAATATGATGAAAGTGAATCAGGACCAACAGAGCATCAGAGGGAGGTTGAAAACTGCAGAGGCAAACTTCTCTTGAACATATCAGCGACACAACTCTAGATTTGGCAGTATTTTACATCAAGGGATCTGAGGTCATGATGATGTGGCAAAGAGAAAATGAGAGGTCAAAACAGATTACCCAAACCCACAAAGGCAAGAATGACGAAATGAGATGTCCCCAACCCAACATGAATGCAGAGGTGTGTCATGTTCAAGAGTGAAATTCTGCCGACACAACTAAAATCTGGTTCAATTTTCCCCCACCATTTCCGGCGAGTACCCCAATTATTTTTTAAAACAAGCTTGAAGGGGATAGCATATGCTTGTGCTGTAAGTTTTTCCTTCGGACAAATCCATCCTAGTACATTTTATGAGCCCTAGGAAGGAGGAAATCGATGAACATCATGGTGACGATGTCCGATGTCATCAGGGTTTAACGAGTCAGACAAAGGAAGAACTCGACATCTTTTCATGTTTAGAGAGTCTAAAAAAGAAATGGAAAAGAAAACTCTAGCATGTCCCTTTTCGTAAGTAGTCTCTTAGATCCGAAAAGGTAGAAAACAATATCTGAAAGAACCTCTTAGTTGCAATAGGCTAAGGTATTCCTTTTTCGCAAATAACCTATGCCAGCCCAAAAAAGGGCTAAACATGTACTGGGTAGATATTGTTTCACAACCATTTAATGAGTTCAAAACGACAAGAGTCTTGACAATATTTTTCAATTTTAGAGAGTCAGAAAAGAGCCTAAAGATGACTCCCATAGTGAATTTTTCGTGTTTTTATCGAGTTCGAAAAATTATAAAATATAACTCATGACTTCATCACTATCGCATTAAAAAATTGTCGCTGCACAAGAAACAAACGTAAAACCTATTTCTCGAAATAACATAGTGTAATAATCGAAAAATATGTCTTAAAACCTAATTAAGGTTCTGAAAAGTTATAAAATGCCAAAAATGGTAAAAAATAATTACTTTTCACTTTTACCTGTTGTGGAGCAATAGTGACCCCATTTTACCTTGCGATTTTGCGGCGACGATAGCGGGCAATCCAGCAGACTGATCTTGAATCTGTCAGTTCCAGGTAAGAGCCGACATCCTTCACCATATTTTAAGCAATCTTTCTTTACCTGCAACCTTCAGTTTTGATTTCTGAAGGGGAAATTGTGAAAATTAGGGCACGACTGTGGGCGTGGGTTTAGGGCATGGACTCATGCCAACCACGTAGACCTCTTAAAAAACTCCCAATGCAAGAAAGAAAGCCTAAATTTCACAAATTGCAGCTTTTGATTTGGCTAATAATGTCCATATGAACATGTTTGCAGGTGAGAGAGTGACACAATGGTGATAGAGTGGAAGGAACGAGAACACAGTGAAGAGGATAAGGTTACCATGGGAAATGCAAGATGCATGGAAGCTCTTAGAGACTGTGGACTGAAAAATTTCTTCATGACACTATGTCTCAGAGCTAAGCCAGAGCTGCTACAATACTTGATCAATATCTAGGACCAGGATCAGGAAAAATTCATTCTTCGAGATCAGGAACTCGAGATTGATGTTTCTTATATTTATTTCATAATAGGAAGGTTGCAAAGGGGGGTAGCACCAATCTTGAACGACACCTGGCCCACCATGGAGAGCATGGGCATGGTGATTGACAGGGTATGCCCAGGAGTACGGAAAGGATCAAAAAGTGGGAAAGTGGACATCCAGACTATCCTGGATTTAACACTAAGGGTAGTGCTACACACGATCACATGATCTACAGGAACACAAGCACCGCACGAAGCAAAAAAAACACAGCTACTTCTTGCTGTAGACTTCTTGACACCGACCATCTACAACTGGGTAGAGGCAGTAACAATCAAAATAAAACGTCAGCTAACAAAGTGCAAGAAGGCAAAATTGAAACAGTTTGGTTATGGGTCTATCATGGTATCGTTCATTCTGGAATGACTACCAATCTTTTAGTGTCAGGACGTGATAGTCCCAACACCACCAGCACTGGAACCACGGATGGCCCGATGGGCAGCTCTAATGCCATGGTCAAGGGGCGGTCAGCAGATGTCCTGGAGACTGGAGTTCTTTGATTGGCTCCGCTGATAGTTGATTGTCATGGAGGACTAGCCCTACTCTGGCACAGATTTCACTGGTGATCTAGACATCCCACTCCTAGAAGGAGAGGATTGGGATGAAGCACTTGGTAAGACTCATTTTTTATTTTTATGAGTATTATGATTTTTTTTTTTTATATGTATGTTTTGACAATTAATCCATGCATTTTCACATGTAGGCCCAGAGAGACCTACAGGTATATCTCCGATAGTGAGGCGAATACCTCGTGATTTTGATGTTGCCCCTCAAGGTGAGGAGGAGGAAATCGTGCACAACTTGGAGGGAATTGCCCGTGGGGTCCCAGACTATGTGCGTTTTGACGATGTTCCTCGTGCATACCAAAGACATACTGTGGGAGTGTCAAACTGAGTTCACCAGTTGCTGAGGCGGCTTATCCAGGCAGTGACATGCTATCATGATCATCATGTTGACTATACGTCTAGGCTTTTATTTATGCATATTGTTGTGAGACATGGTGTCTCAGGATGTAACAGAAACACCCATATTTTTGAAATTGACGGTGCACACTGATGCAAACCTTCGATATATATATATATATATATATATATATATATATATATATATATACATCTATTTTCCTATTTGATACAAGTCTCTCATGTGATGATGATTTTACATGTTACACAAATGTCTATCTAATACAATGTTAGCTACTGTATCAGTTAATGCATTCATTTGTCTAGGAATATGTTGATATGTGATATAATCAAAATTTATTTCTAGCAAACGAACATGTAAATATAATATTAAAATGTGAGGGTTTCTAATTGAATAATGCCCGTTAAGCTGAATAACAACAAGCTATGAATCTAGACTTACAACCAATACGCCAATGTTGAGTGTAATGGCCTCGGTTAATAGTTCAATGAAAACACTATATTCAACGACATTGTTTGTAGTTTGTCCTAGACAAATACCTTGCAGGTCTATCAAATCACCAGCATGATCATAAATCACCCAGTCTGCCGAAGAAAAATTCCAGGTATTGTGGGAAGCACCATCCGCAAAACCAACATAAGGGGTAATATACATCTGCACAATAAGAAATGACCCAATAAGCAAGAAAACGCTCGAAAAACACACCAAGCCGAAAAATGTACAAAAATGAAAAAAACACTTATGTACATAGAGCATGCACGAATGACTCTTGCATAATATTCTTGAGATACAACCCATTTCTGGGCTGATCTAAAGGGTGACCTTCGTAATCAATGAGCTCATAGGCCCCGTTTTTCAAAACGCGTTTAATGATATAAGGCCCATGCCACATGGGTTGAAATTTTCCTACCCCCAGCTTATCATGAACTTGATCATACAGGAGGATGAGGTCTTCTTCTACAAAGGAGTGAGGAGAAACCGACTGGTGAAAATGGGCTTTGACTCGCTTCTTTTGTGCTTCGATGCCCAAAGCAGCAAAACGACGAGTTTCATCCAGCCTCTCTAAGTAGAGAAGACACTCTTCTTCAAGTGAAGTGTTGGGCAGTAATTCAAAAGCTAATTTGAGCGAAGGTATTTCACACTCAATCAGAAGGGTAGCTTCCAGACCATAAAAAAGCTAGAATGGATTGAATCCGGTTGCATCCTTGACTGAGGTTCGATATGCCTAGAGAGTTGAAAATAACATGAGATGCCAATTGGATTTGTGGATCCCAATCATACGTTGAAGAATAGTGACTAAAACTTTGTTCACAGCCTCAACCTATCCATTGGCCTGAGGAGAGTACGACGTTGAGCTATCGTGAAGCAAGCCCAACCTGGAGGTCAACTCCGCCACCATATAATGCCGAAAATGGGAACCATGATCGATAACGATGGCTTGAGGGAAAACAAACCTAGAAATGATGTGATTGAATATGAACTGAGCTGTTGTCTTACCTTCAGTGGCAAGTGTAGGCATTACTTCGGCCCATTTGGTGAAGTAGTCAACGACTATGATAATATAAGCATGCCCCCCGGCCGAGTGAGGGTTACACGTCATAAAATCAATGCCCCATTTCACAAAGGGAACAACGGTAATGACAGGGTGGATATGTGTAGGTGGCGCATGCATATTGCATTGATTGATCTAGAAATCATGAAATTTACGGAAAAAAACAATGCAATCCTTGAAGATAGAGGGCCGGAAATACCCAGCACAAAGAATCTTCTGTGCAGTGGCATAACCAGACATGTGACCACCGCAAGCACCACTGTGGCAATCATTTAGAACTTTCTCAGCCCCCTTGAGGGTGAAACACCGATGGAGAATGGAATCTACTCCGACATGGTAGAGGGTATCTCTAAATATACAATAAGGTTGCGACTGATGACGAATGCGTCGGCGAGCATCCTTTGTCAACTCAGATCTAAAAGTAGAAGTTTGAAGATATACAATGATATCACCGTACCAAGGATCGAGGGTAGAGATCAAAAAAAGCGTATCATATGGAATGTGTTCTTCAGAACCAGATGGAGCAGAATCAGAGGGAAGCAAGCAGATCAAATCAACAAAGACCAGTGATTTCTTTGACTTGGACATAGTAAACACCAAATCGAACTCTTGGAGGATGACAATCCACTTTGAGTATTTTCCCCCCAGCAATTTCCAAGACAATATATAGGTCATAGGGTTGCATTCTGAAATCACAATCACAGTACGCAATAGAATATAATGACAAAAATGTTAAACTGCTTGAACTTCAGCTAACACTAACTTCTCAACATGAGCATAGCGCATTTTGGTATCGAGAAGGTTACAAGAGAGGTAGTAAATAAAATTCTTGTCACCGTCATCATCGTCTTGAACCAGAACCATGGATATCGTGCTGAAAACGACAGCTAAATAGAGGGAAAAATCGCGATGATAGTTGGGAGGATGCAATAGAGGAGCGTTGACAAGAAACGTCTTCAAAGCATCAAAAGACTTTTGGGTGACCTCATTCCAAAGGAAAGGGACACCCTGCTTTAGTAATCGCATGAATCCTTTAGGTAATTCATCATAGTAAGGTATAAAACAACGTAAAAAATTATCCTTCCCCTGCAGACTCTACAACTGATGTAATGAAGATGGAGAGGGGAGATTAATAATAGCCTCGACTTTGAGTGGATCAAGGCGGATCCCGTCTGTGGAAATGATAAACCCTAAAAGTCTACTGGAATCAATGCATAAAACACATTTATTTAAATTGAGCCGTATATTGTAGCATCGACAACGAAGAAAGATTTGATGAAGATGGTCAGGATGATCCTTATGCTTAGTTGAATGAGTTGTAGGGTCATCTAGATAAGGTTTAACGATGTGTTTAATATCGTGAAAAGCGTAGGAAATCACTCGTTGAAATGTGGCTCCAACATTCTTCAAGCTGAAAGGAAGATTTTTATACATGAAAGTACCCCAAGGATAGATGAAAGTGGTCTTATGCTGATAAGTCGGGAGAATGTTAATCTGTTTATAGCTAGAAAAGTCATCCATGAGGGAAAAAATCTCACTCCTAGCATAGTAATCAATGATCTGATCAATAAAGGGATTAGGATAATTATCCTTAGGACAGGCCTGATTGATGTCATGTTAATCAAGACAGACTCAAATGGTCCCTTGTTTCTTATCTACAGGGACAATTTTGAGCACCCATTCTGTCAAGGCAATTGGGTAGATGAAACCAGCGTTGAGAAGTTTTTCAACTTCACATTTAATGTCAGTGGCTTTTCGAGGGTGCACAGGACGAAGGCATTGACAAACAGGCTTCGAACCAGGGTAGGTAGGAATCTCATGCACCATGATACTGGGGTCAATGCCAGGTATTTCTTTGTAGGGCCATGCAAAGATGTCACGAAACTCTCGGAAAAGGCTAGTATAATCCTGAACTTCATCCGAAGAACAGGTGACCCCGAGACGGATGTTCTCAACAATTTGGGGTTTGACGGAAATGTCAATAGGCATCGTTTGCGTAATTTTACTCAAGTTACCCTCCGAAAACACTTCATGTGTCAGAATAGGCGTTTGAAGTAGAGGAGAAGAAATCTAAGATGAAAACCTCTCAAGACACATAAACATGGCCCCGAGGCTAGGCATGAACGAAGAACGATGACGACCATCATTCCACAGAAAATCCTCGAGAGACATAGTTTCCACGATGGCTTCATCGAAAGGAAATATCTCTCACAAGGTATCGGATGAATTTGAATCACCAAGCCAAGGGGATTGAGAATAACTATCAAGAGACATGCTCAAAGGAGCATGATCAGAAGGTCAAGGATTCGAAGCCGCAAGAAGTTCACAATAATCAATCTCAATCAGACTTAAAGGCATTGAATCTCCAAAAGAATCAATCTGTTTAGGTGAAGGGATAATCCACGGGTCATCAGACCGAGAGATCATATTGATCTGAATAGTGTTAGGTGGAGGAAGAGGAAAAATACCCATGAGGGCAGGATCTTTGAAGAGACTCGGCCCAATGCTCTCTTAGGGAATAGGGATCTTATCCATATACGAAACATTATTCTCAGAAGAAGAAGTGAAGAATGAAAATTGATCAAAAATAACAATCTTTCCTTCGTGCAGGAACTTTAGGACATGAAAGAGAGTGGACGGAACGCACAGCATAGCGTGAGTCCAACTGCGACCGAGGAGAATATTGTAATTGAGCTTAACGTCAACTACTTCTACCTTGACAATGACTATCTTCCCTTTCAATGTAATTAGCAAACTAGTGAGAACACCCAAAGGTTTTGATTCTCTTCCATCAAATGCTTCAAGGGAATTTGGTGATGACTTCAAGGCCGGACAACCAATGGATTTCCAGCAAGAAGATGACATGATACATGTTGATGCACCTTCATCCACAACCACTCGATGGATATCTAGATGATTAATGAAAACCTGTATAATGAGTGCAATCTAATGTAGGAGTCATGGAATGAAATTCTCTAAATCAAAAGCGAGAACGCTAGTATTATCAGGATCAACCCCATCAATTGCAGATAAAAAATCCTTCTGTTGAGATGGAAAACTCTGAAGTACTTCTATAGTAGACATCACAGATGGTTCCTAAGCCAAATCCTCAACAATACTATAATGTTGAGCGGCACAGGCGTTTTGATTGTAAGAAGACTTCTGGATACACCTTTGGAAGGTGTTCGTACAACGGGCTCAGTACTGGGCCTTTCAATTTGAAGAGGGCTAGAAGCAGGCAGAGGAGGAGAACCATCAATGATATCTTTCCCTGCTTCCTGACACGATTCAGTATAATATTTCGATTGATTAGCAATAGAAACAGATGCAGAACCATTCATCATGAACACCTGAGAGTCAAATGGGGTAGAGGATTAAGGTTGCTCTACCATCTGGGTCTGCTGAGATGGAAAAGGTTCTTTAAGAACAACTGTAGTTCCCTGAGTTCCTTTGAGAAATCTACTTACTTCGGCCCATCGAGGACAGTCCCCGGTGTAGTACTTTTCGTCACAGATCAAGCACGGGTACTTCGGCTTATAATGTGAACCATCATCAACACGAGTTTTGGACGAATCTGGTTTCGGGGTATCGGCTTTGGCCTTACCTTTACCTTTCTTCTTCCCCTTGGATGTTTTGTCCACCAGATTGGCCTGAATTACATTGACTTCTGAGGTTTTACTAGGATTCGGAGTGGGCTGAGAAGCAGCATTATTTTAAGAATTAGACTTTTGCTTCCCATAATTTGAAGGAGAAGACTTTTGAGAAGTCCGAGACACGGAACCAAGAATACCATCGACAGATGGGGTCGTTGGTGCTTTAGAAGTTCTACGTTTAGGTGCGTCAGGAAAGATATCATACAATGTGCCAGACTAAGAGTACACAAGATCAAGATATTGGGCATGAGCAATGGCCTGTTCCTTGGTTACACATGCCCCCATAGTAATGTTTTTCGCAATATGATTGAAAAAGGAGGTAGTGAACCAATCAGTTAGAAGCTAATCAAGAATATCAAACTTGATCAAATGACGATGACGTCTCCATTCATGAATATGATTCGAGATATGAGTAGCTCAGTCCTGTTTCAAGGATGTGAGGAGGTGTGTCCCAGTTTCATAACGAACCAATAACTGAAAATGTGTAAGGGATTCCATGGTGAGGGAGTTGAAATCTTGAAAGATGCTGAGATAGCTCAATGTACCACTTTGTAGCAGCACCAATAAGAGTTCGTTGGAAAAGATGGAGTCGAATGGAATCATCAACCCAAGAGTTAAAGGAACACCACAAGTGGTATGTCATAACATGCGCTTGGGGGTCTTCTACGGACTTGTCCTCAAATTTAGGACAATCACCGGGAATCTTAGTTGGAATTGGAGGCAAATACGGGTTATGAAGAATTGGTTCGTTCGTTAACTTTGACACATCAGGCAGTTCCAATGTAGCGAGAAAAGGTAATTGAGGATTAAAAGGCATTGGAGGTCTCTGATAAGGACCCATGTTAACATTCCACCTAGCCTACAAGAAATTCTGCCCCCATATGTTTTATCCTGGAGCATTCTGACCATAGAGTATATAAGCCTGATAATTTTGCTGGTACTGGGGTTGAGGACCAGGATACTGATTCTGAGCATACCATTAAGGTCCTTGTTGAGCAACGTAAGGATTCTATTGCGGAATGTAAGCATGGCCTTGAGGTTGATTATACATCAGCTGAGATGGATTTTAAGGGTAAAAAGTGAAACCTTGGGGCACACTATATATCGGTTGATATTGACCTTGGGGGTAATAAGCGCCTTGGGGTTGAGCAGGTGGACCCTGCTGAGCAGGTTGATCGGGTTGCTGAACAGGCGGGCCCTACTAAGTTAGATAAACATGTTGAACCAGATGCTGAGCAGGTTGAACAGGCTGTTGAACAGATTGAATTGGCTGTTGAATAGGTTGAACCGGCTGCTGAGCTAGTTGAGCAGGCTGGTCCTGCGGAACATGGTGGCCTAGATAATGAGAGCCACCAGGTTTCCCTTGTGGAAGAGGTTGGCCTGATGGTGGAGATGGTCCAGGTTGTCCCTAATGACCAGGTTGACCTGGAGCAGGACCATAGGGTTGTCCTTGTTGCACAAAGTTTTGACTATACTGAATTTACGGTTGCTGTTGTTGTACAATAGGTTGTCCCTATGGGGGGTACATTGGCCCACCAAAAACATATGATGTTCCTGGTTGAAGCTGACTTGAAAGACCGGAAGGTTGTCCTTATTGGATAGTTTGACCTTGCAGACCATAAGGTTGTCCCTAAGGACCAAAGGATTGTCCCTGCTGAGCTGAAAGTTGTCCCTGTAAGGGTTTTCCTTGTAAGCCTGAGGGTTGTCCTTGTAGAAAAGGTCCTTGATGAGTGACGGTCTAATAAGGATCAACAAGAAATGAATAAACAGGGTTGCCGACAGCATCATAATGATGGGGAGGATTGAAAAGCACTTGGGGTGGCCAAAAACCCTAAGAGTTATGTTGCTAAACAGGCAAAAAATACACTTCAAAAGTAAGGCTGCCAGAAATCATAGGGATAGTCGAGGTCATACTAGAAGCAGATGGGACCGCAGGAGATTGAGCATTCAGAGAAGGAGCATAACGTCGGTGAATGTCCAACATGTTCTCATCAAAAGTATAGGTGGAAACCATAGGCACAGTCATAGCTGTACCAACAGGTGTGGTCTCTGAAGTGCGAGTTTGTGATCTACTCGGACCCTGATTGACTGGCCACGTAGGATTAAGTAAGATAGACCTACGAGTGTGCAAAGACTCTAACGACTGTGTTGTAACAACTGGCGTAGATGAAGCTACATAGATGGTAGGTCAAACTGGGACAGATGTAACAATAACCGATGAACCTAATGTCGAAGGTGACAGTCCTGATGAAGGGAGGACCGAACTCCTAGGGGGAGTTGATATACTGGATTGTGTTATGGATGCAACACTAGAAATAATCTGACTCAAAGTCTGATAACTAGGTGGAAGTGACACCGATTGAGGAGAATATTGAACAGAAACATGCAGAAGATCTTTAGCGAAAATTTGATATTCTCCTATAGAAGCATGCATTCCTTTGCTATCAACAGGACTTGAAGAATCCATATCTAATTAAGTCGTAAGATCGTCAAAAAGACGACGAGGACTAGGAGGTATAGCAGAACTACGAATGGTGATCCCGAAGTAAGATGATGGAATTCTTCCTCGTCCCCAAAACCAAAACAAGCACCTGAAGGAGGCCAATTGTATTCAACTGACTCTTCAGGAGGAGATCGAGTAACGAGAGGTAAAATGGTCGGGAAAATAGGCTGCGAAAACTCGGCAGACCTAGTGGACTGAGGGGTTTCGTAAGAAATGTCAGGAAAAGAACTACCACTAAGAGGTAGTGAGGAAGACGACGAAACTGGAGGTTCTGCCACTATGACCGTATTTCAAAATAGACAAGGAAAAAGAGATTTCCGATAGAAGGCTTCAAGACCAAAGCCTAAGGAAAAACAAAAACAAGCCAAGTAACAGAATTTTAATGGGCATGTGATCATGGGTAATTAATTTTATGACACTGAAACTAGAATTTGTTGTTTCATGTTTTAAGAGTCAAGAAATAGACAAAAGATGACTCTAGTCATTTTCAATTTTAAACGAGCATGAAAGGACAAATGCTTGATGATATATTATATTTTAAAAGAGTCACGAAAAGATTGAAATGACTACTCTAGTAATCTAAGAAAGAGGGTGTACCAAGTTTTTGTGAACTGCTGTATACACCTTGGTGATCAAATGAAAGAGAAATGACCAAGGACTTTCCATACATGTAGGTAGCCTCCCCGAATGCTGTGTTCGATGTATCACGGTTACAGGGTGGCAGACTCGGCTTCCTATGGATAAAGGATTTAAACCTATAGGGGTCTCCCTTTATACACTTGATGGTACGGGGAGCACAAGTCTATACTAGCGCTATCTAAAGCCAAAAGGCAAACGACAGCTACTAGGTTTTAAGACGCCGAAAACGTCTCTAGCCTAGACCACGACAACGTGTGCATTAGGTTCTAATGTTTCCTTAGGTTAATTCAATTTATTTTATAGTTGATCTTGAATTATGTTGATCTTGTATCTTGATTTTATAGTCATTGACGGGAGGAAAGAACTAATGGTGCGTATGGCAGAAGGTATCACTCAAGATACAAGTTTGACAGGGATGATAGAGTTAGAGATGGTAAGTTCATGGATACACCTCACAGGAGGGATAATGACCAAAAATTTCATTCTAGTTCTAGTTCAAGGAGACAACGTCGTCATCACCATTACCATCCATATTGGAGGAGTGAAAACTAGTATTTTCCAAAAGTGTTTATTAAAGCTAAGACACCTACCTTTGATGGAGAAATGAAGATGTCACGGGATGTTGAAGTTTGGTTACTTGGGATGAATAATTTCTTTAGATTGCATGATTACTTAGAGCACATGAAAGCCATGATAACTACCTTCAGTCTTAAAGGTAAAGAAAACATTTGGTGGGAATTTGTAAATAATTTCATAGGCATTAAGGAAGAGGAGTTGACTTGGAGTGAGTTCAATAAATTTTTCAGGAAGAAGTATCTATTTAAGAGATACTATGATGACATAGTAAAGGAGTTCTATGAGTTGAAGAAGGTATCTATGCCTGATAAGGAGTATAATAGCAGGTTTTTGGAGTTGTTGAGGTATGTACCTTATCTGAGGAGGAGAAAGAAAATATTCATAGATTTATCAGTGGGTTTTCAATAAAATTCAAAGACATGATTTATTTTGGTGAGCCTAGATTATTGGATGAAGCCATCAAGAAGTTGAATCATTATTATGAGCAATCAAAGAACATTTCTGAATATAAATAGGATTAGAAAGGTAACTATAAGAATAAGGGAAAGTGGATAAATAAGAGAGGAAAACCATAGGATAGAGATGATAAGGAGAATGAAAAACCACACAAGAGTTTTAATGTAACTAATAGAGGAAAGGGATTTGAATCTAAGGAGCAGAACAAGGGTGAGGGAAGGAAGCCTTTATAGTGTTGGACTTGTGGCAAGTATCATCACATGAGAGATTTTCCACAACATCATGGTTGCAGACCATAGATTTACAGTGATAAGGAGGTGCATATAGTTGGGGATGTTTGGCAGAGTATTCCACGAATTTATGCAAAATTGGATAATAGGTAGGTTGATCATCATGAATATATTATCGAGACATAGGGCAATCTTTGTGATCAAGTTATTTCTATTTTGATTGAACCTGGATATAATTATATTTATGTTAACCCTGACCTGGTAGATAAGTGTGGTTTGAATAAAGAAATACATGCATAATCTTGGTTATTGCATTTGGATGCAAGTACAAAGGAAAGAGTTCATCATTGGGTAAGATCTTGTACATTTGAACTGAATTGTATGCCTACATTAGTGTAGTTAAATGTGCTTACATTGGGATCATACAATATATCATTGGGTACTGAGTGGTTGTATCTTCACAGGACTAAGGTGGACAGCTTTGATAAGGCTATTGAGTTCTTGGATGAAAATGGAGAACATAGAATATTGCAGGGTAAGAAGAAGACTACATCAGTTAGAATGGTTACTGTTACACCATTTTTTGGTCATCTAAACCTATTATCATTAGATGGACCCAAGTACACCATGTAAGACCAACTTTACCCTAAGTAAAATTTCTTTCACTATGTGAAACAACTTAGTAAAACACCTTTATTAAGTTGTTTATGGTCTAAACAGGAAACCCTAAAAAGGAAATAATAAGCAAATCTATATTTGTTTATATTTCCTCAAAGAATAATTAGTTAAACATCAATTTAATTATTATTCCTAGTCATATTTAACCCAAAACAAGGAAATCAATTAAATAAATCCTTATTTATTTAATTATTTCCTAGGAATAAGTTATTTAATCCTTATTGAAATAATATTCCTAGTTAAATTTGACTAAATCATTTACAAATAATTAAATAAATCATTATTTATTTAATTATATTTACACCATTTCCTTAAAATAATAAATAAAACATTTATTTATTTATTATTTATAAATAAAGGAATTGACCCAAGTCAAAAATCCTTTCCCCCCCAACAAATATAATAAAATATTCCTAAAAGGTGGTTCTAGAATTTGATTAATAATATTTTATTCATGCACCAAAGTTCTAGACGCCCTAATATTTTGCTATAAATAGAAGGGTTTTCACATTCATTTGTCACCTTTCATTGCATTGGATCACTCTGGATCTATACTTTTGGTCTAACTTTGAGCCATTATCATTGTCACATTCTCCATCATTTGCTTTGTGAGCTCCCTTTGAGTTCTATGTTTGCATGGGTTTTCTACACCAACAAGAGAGAGAAGTTTTAGATCTGAAATGCTGAGGACTTTCAAGAACCCATCCCATTGAGGAGAATTGGAAACACCTTTCTTGTTTTCCTCTCAGGTGCTCCTTTAATATAAAAATTCTTTCAAATATATTGTTCTTGTCTTATCTATTGGATGCATGGAGCAACATTTCATTTTCACTGCTTAATGTATTTTATGCATAGATCTGGATTTGTGCAGCTTTATTTGGATCAACTAACTGTAGATTTAAAGATATTGGCAGCCATAATTGATGTTATGGCTATTTTTTATGCGTAGCTAAAGTGGTCTTTTTCCGACGAAAGATTCATACTAACAATTGGCAACTCCACACGGGTTGTCTTTTGCGACCGCTGTCGTTTTATATATTCCTACATATCCAGCTATTTCAGACCCTAGGATTTCTCTTTAGTTTTTTGTTTTTCCTATTTTTATGGTGTTTTCCACCTCTAAAACCCTCAAACATTAATATTTTTAACTTCCGTGTGTTTCTGGCCCTATTGCACACGTGACAGACATCAGCCGTAGTTGAGACGACAACTTTTTTTGAAATCTGCTGCCGAGAGACTCGGATCTGCAGGTCACACTTATCGGCCTAAAACCTGCGACCTGGCCTAGAGGACACACTTTTCTGTCCCAAAAATGCGACCTGGACTAAAAACAGGTCAGAACTTGCAACCTGCACTTTTTTCTGCACTCTTCTAGCAATTTTTCTGGGTTTGTCTGAAGCTTCTGTTAGGGTTTTCCAGCCTCTGTCTCTACCCGTTTAGACCTGTTTCTGATCTGTTTTCCTCAACTAAGTGGGAATCTCGCCCCCTAGGGCTTTAGTCCCCTCCACTTTTTGTGGAAAATTTTTAGCTATTTCAGACGTCTGAATTTTCAGAGTTTCAGCCTCCTTATTTTCAGATCTGATACCTTATTTTCAGATCCCTCTAGATCAGCTCTTCTCCCTTTCAAATCACCTCATATAGTTTTGTTGGGTTTACCTCTAGGGTCACCTCCTTGTCTCTTCTACCTTTAGCTGATTTTCCCCTTTTTTGCAGTGACCTTGCCTCTGCCTCTTTGTTGTTTTCTGCACCCCTTTTCAGCAGATTTTTCCTTTAGATCCCTGTCCCTCCCAACCTTAGATCTATTGGCCTCTTTTTAGCGTGTTTTGATTAGATTTTTTCCCTCTTTTAGACTAGTTTTGAGAGACCCGCCTTCTTGGGTTAGATCGATGCATTGTTAGAAGTTAATTTTCTGTTATTTCAGTCTTATTTATTGTTCCCTACATATTTATTTTCAGTTACACAACACACTTTTTATTTTACTCTCAAAACGTCTGGGTTTAAAAATTAAAATTAACACATGCCACACACTGACCCTAAGTGAAGAAGAGCCTGGTTAACACCGCCTGGAAAAGAATTTAAAATCAATTGACACTGCACCTCTCTGCCCTTGTTTTAACATTGAACTCACTTGATTTTTAACCTACCTTCCTTGGTCGATTTTTCTTCTTCCCGTCATCATTGCACCTCCAAGGCGTTTATCCCGGAGACTTCTTGGCCTTCACCCTCAGTTTCTGGTTGGTCGACTTACTCCTTCCCATCGTCATCAAGTTAGTCCTGCCCCGAGTCTGCACTCTGACTCTTCTTCTGATTCTTCAGGTTCTCCCCCTACTTCTGGTTCTCCCCCTGTTACCTTCACCATGTCTAGTTTGGGGCCTAACGCTAGCGGCAACCCCAGTTCTACTGCTAGGTCTGTTTCTAGTGGAACCAAATTTATGGGAACTACCTCGACTGTCCCTTTGCTCCCTTATATGGCCGGTCTCAGTCTCCCCGATTTCAATCAGTTGATCAATGATCCTATCCGCCACGATGTTAGTTGGCCTGCTATGCCAACCAAGCTCCACTTCGAAATTCCCAAGTTCGAAGGCCTTGCTAGTGAAGATCCCTCCAACCATATCCAATCTTTCCACATGTGGTGTTCATCCAATTCCATTACTGATGATTCCATCCATCTTAGATTGTTCCAACGCATGCTTACCGGCGAAGCTTCTAAATGGTATGTTGATTAGGCTGCCTCTTCCCATACCACCTTTGCGACCATTGCCCAAGCCCTTTTATCTTATTTCCAGCTCCCTCTCCGATACGACACTGGTACAGAACTCTTTAATTCTTTCCGTCAATCCTCCTCGACCTGCCTTTCCGCTCATGTCCAGGAATGGCGGAGAAGAAGGAGCTTATGTTGAGCCCCCACCTTTGAAGATTGGGTTTATATGGACTGATTCCTTCGCTCTCTCTTACCTGCCATCAGCAAATATGTCGCATCCCAGTTCCCTCAAACCGAAGAAGCCGCCCTCCAAATAGCCTTGAAATATGACCTTATCTATGCTCAATCTGGTTATGTTTATACCATCCTTCCTGACCTCCCCAAACCCGGTCGCGCTAATGCCCCGGGGGCATCTCACTCTTCCAATAGTCTCGTTGGAGCTCTTTCACATACCTATGCTCAACCTCGTATGGGCTATGGTTTCCATTCAGGAGGGGCCAGCACCTCTAGCACTTTCCCCCCTCCTGGTAGCATGTATCTAAGATACGGCATGCCTCCTCCTTTTGCCCACCCTCCTGCTTACCTCAATGTTGCCCATCCTAACCCTTATCCTTACCCACAGCTTGGTGTCCCAGCTCCTCTAGCATTTGGACCTCCCACTCCCCTGCCTTCTCAACCCCCGCAACATCAACTACTACCCCCTCCAAGGCAAGTATTTGCGCAGCAGGGCGCGACTAATCCTCTTCCTTCTCAAAGAAAGAGGAAAGGCAATCAAAATCCATCTGCCTCTGGTAATCGTGGATCCAATTCTCCAAGTATTGATTCTAACACTGCTAACCAGCCACAGGGCTCTCAGCCCAAGATGGACAGGCCTCTTTGCACCAATAAGCCCTATTCGTGTTGCGGTGTTTATGGTCATTACACTCACGATTGTCCCCTATTACCACCGATGCGGCAGATGTGGGAGTCTCAGGCCACCGTGCGGGGACAATATTCCTCCCCTACTGTTCCTCCCAATGCAGTTACTTCTCAACCCGCCATGTTTACCGATCCTTTCCCTCAACAAGGATTCGTGGCTACTCAACCACCTCATGCCCCGATAACCACTCAACCTTCCCCTTCTAGTTCCTCTGATTACCAGATTCTCATGATGACTTCTGACCAACCTCTCACCTTCGACCTTAACCTTAAAACTCGGTCTCATCAGTACTCCATGCCTCCAACTCCGTCTATCCCTGACTCCCCATCTTCAGGTCCTACAGAGCCTCTGTCAACACCCAATTGTCCCTTGCAGATCCCTCCGCCCAAAGCTGAGGTTCATACCAAAATTCCTAAGGGCCCATTAGGCCGAAATGTTGCCTCTAGTCGAGCTGCCCATTCATATAGCATAGTATATGATCTGGCACAATCTCCTGCTTCCATTTCAACACTGGAACTCCTCCAATCATGTCCTTCTCAAAAGAAGGCTCTACTATTTGCCATGGGTGCTGTAGATCCTGCTAATGACCAATTGATTGTTTTTGATGCCCGTCAGTCAGACCATCCCCCCCTTCCTGCTTCTGTTGCTTTCCAAATTCTAGTCAAAATCCGAAATTCCAACGTCGCTCGGTGTATTATTGATGAGGGGGCATCTACATGTGTGATGTCTGCTTCGGTTTGGAAACAAATCGGATCTCCTGAGCTGGCCCCTTCCACAATCACCCTTCGTGCGTGGGATGGCCATGCCTCCCAGCCCATTAGCCTATTCCGTAACTGTCCTATCACCCTTGTAGGCAAGACTTTTTGTGTTGATGTTGAAGTCATCGACACCCCTCTTGACTATAACATTCTTTTAGGGCGTAGCTACACCTATGCCATGTCTGCTGTCCCATCCGCGGTCCACCGCAAGATTTTTTTCCCTCACAATGGAAAGATAGTCACCATTGACCAGTTGGCATATCATGAGCCTAAATCTCAGACTTCCCCTGAATCGACCATCTCTTCTGTAGCCATTAAGAAAACCATTGATTCTTTGACCAGTGTTTCCCCTGGCATCTACAAAGACTCCTCCTTGCTTGGAACCTTCCTGGGTCCTCCCCATCCTCCTATCTCTGATCCCAGCTTGGCGAATGTTTTCATGATGCAATCGTCTTGGGCTGACCTTAAGCAACCCGCTTCGGCTAGTCAACAACCTCAACATCGCCTGCCGCACCCTACTCCTAGCCCTTCACCTCAGCTGGTCGAACCCCTTCCTTCTGGACCTTCTCATCCAGCTAGTACACCTGAGCCTCTATACCCTCTCGGGTCGGTTCCCCTAGGTCTCAACAATCTGGGAGCTGCCCCTCTTGGCCATTATCTCGCCGGTCAAATACCTTTCCTTGCTCCCCCTCCTGGATTCTATTCGGTTCCCATCATGGCAACCCTTTCCCTCCCTAATTTGACCTTGGGAATACCCATCTGGTATCTTCAGCCTCTAGCCGAAACCCCCCCAGGTCACCCCAAAGCATACCTTTCTTTGACACTGGTTCAACCAATTCCCTTCGCTTCTTTCGTCGCTACAGTGCCCCCAGCACCTCAACAAGACCATTTTCATGCTGTGACAGCTATGAGAAAGAAAAGAAAAGCTTGCAAGGGGGCACCCAAAGACAAGAACACCCCGCCCGACCCCACCCCTCCTCCACCTGCCAAGCCCTGTGCCTTGTGTGATGGTGTCGGTCATGCCACCCATACTTGTCCCGAGTTTCCTGCGTTCCCTAAATCTATGGTCCCTGAATCCTCTGTTTCTTCCTCATCCGCAGCCAAGAACCCAAAGACTCTTCACATCAACAAACCATGTGCTTTGTGTGGTGTCCATGGCCATTATTCTCACCATTTTCCTCACCTCACGCATTACTGAGCCTCTTTAGAGGTCATTCGCGAGTACGAGGTTGAACAAAATCAATCCGCCTCTCCTATCCTCGCGCAGTATGCGTCAGGCCAAATCGAGGATCCCCTTGCTACCATTGACATTCCTCCCCCTGATATTGAGATGTCGGAACCCACTGCCCCCCTCCTATACCTATCATCATCCGTTCGACCCTTGGAGTACATTCCCTCTGAATCCACTCCATCTGTTTTGCTCGATTTCCCTTCAGCAACATCCTTGGGCTGTACATCCTTTGACCATATTTTTACTTTTTCTTCTGTCATCCCCCGTGATGATCCATATGTGAGCCTTTCTTCCCATCCTGATGATCTAGGTAGCTTTGCAGCATCATGTGGTTTCCTCAACCTTTTCCTTCCCACCCATAACCAGGATGATACCATCCGTATCTATGATGTCCTCCGCAGCATGAGCTCCAGTGTTTCCTCCCATAGCTCTCATACATTACCCTCTAGTCGATCTATGAGTCATATCCATCCTAACCAGACTAATCCATCCCATAGTTGTCGTTTGATGTCTACCCTACACTCACGCTGCCATCATTATTCTCCCTCCTCCCATTTCTTGTCTTGTGACACTATTCCGCCAGACCTCTCATCCACACATTATATTGGCTATGCCAATGGGGCAAGTCGCTATTCCCAGAATCTAGCCTCGACAGCTTGGGCCATCTTTACCCCCTTACATACCCTTGTTCTTTCTAATGGGGTCTGCATTGGTAATGCCACCAATAATCAGGCCGAATATGATGCAGTACATGGCCTCTTAGCTGATGCCCTCTCTCATCGCATCCTCCATTTGCACATTTGTTTAGATTCTCTACTTCTTGTCTTACAACTCAATGGTGTCTATCGTGTGCAAAACCCTATCCTGTTTAGATGATATTTATGAGTGAAACTTTTGATACGTGAATTTAGCTTCATTACTTTCAATCATGTACCTAGAAGTCAAAATCACTACGTAGATAGAATTGCAAACCATATTCTAGACTGGAATTTATCATACACAAGACAATAACATTTAAAATCATCAACATAATGCATATGCATAATATATATCATATAACATGTTGTTAGAGTCCACCTACTCTGAAACATATGACATGCCCATAACATGTTATAAAAAACAAAACTCAAAAAATGGGGGGCACCACTTGCCCCTACATACACACTGGGGGGCACCACCTGCCCTACATCTAATCACTCTCTGGAGGATCCTGAGCCAATGGCTCTGCTCTCGTAGCTCGTAGATCATGCACAGTCTGACCAGCCATCGCCATGCGCCGTATGATGCCTCGCCATTTCGAGGGTAGCCCAATACATAGCTCTATGTATTGGTCGTCTAAGTCCTGCCAACCCGCTCTGAAACACAGGTCAGCAACCCCTCACATCTATGATGAATTTCCTCCAACAGAGCAGTCATATCCTTGTTCTGTGTCGTTCTCGATCCACTAGCACCTATAGTTCCTGCTACTGCAGGTCGTCCCATATATCCGGCCGATTTCACCGGAGCTATATCTGCATACCAAAAGTATGAGGATCGGTACCATAAATACTATTCATAAACTTTAACATGCACATAACAGATTAGTTACTTGTCACTTACCATCAGGCCCCCATACTCGACCAGGCGGAAGCGGCAAGTCCGGATCTCCCAATAACTCATCCCACTATAGGGATAGTCGTCTATGTACAATGGCATCTGATTCCAATGGGTGAAGAACTCTGGTTGGAACACCCGTTCGACCGCCCCTCCTCCTCCTCTGCACAGTAGTTGCCCCCACCGATGCATCCTGTGTTCTCTCGGACCCCCATGAGGTAGCTATACATGAGGTCGCAAGATCGAGATCTTCTCAAAAAAGAAGGAGCACAATATAGTCCCATAAGCACAATCATGGTTCACTTGCTGCTGACAAAGTGACAGCTGTCATTTCAACGACACCAACGTCATCTGGGCCCACCCATAGTAGGTCCCACTCAACACACTTTCTACAATCATCATCTACCCTCCAGTGATGTGATGGAGCACCTAGCTGCCTAGGATCCGCAACACTGCTGCCGCCACTGCACGGGTCTCCAACCTCTCTAGATCCCCAATCGATATCCGAGTCCCTTTGAATCGGACACCTGGTCGACACTGTCGCTCTACGAACTCCATGATGTTACACCCCCACGGTAACACTGGCTATGTATTTCCCACCATCCCTAATGGTGGGAGACTAGTCAGGAAATACAGATCCTGAACTGTCAGCTCAATCTTGTGCCCCTGCACTATAAAAACCTCATGATCTGGATCCCAATAACTGACAATCCTGGCCAACAAGGGCTCCCTAGCTCTCATCAGAGGGTTCTCCACAAATTTCAGAACCCCAAACCTGGCCAGTGCACAATGGACACCTTGATCTGCTTGGATTTTTGACCGCAGTGTACCCAGGTCTCTCTCTCTCCACTTGATCCATATCTCTGCCATATTTGTGCAAAACCATCATCTTTGTCATTCTACAGGTAGGAAAAACTACTTTCAATTACACAAAACCTGAATTTCAGCCCACAACAGCACTAAAATAACCTCCCTCTAACAAGTCGCACTTTTTGGCCAAATCCTGGGACAGGTCACACTTTTTAGGCCCAAACCTGCTTCCTATGTCGTAGTTTTTTCCCCAAAAAGTGCAACCCGACCGAAAAGATGAGGTAGGGGCTATTCCTGAGATTTGGGACCCTAATCTGAACTTTTAATCCATAAAAAACAAAGAGTAGGATTAGGCCTCTTACCTGCAATTGACGGATCTCGATTCCAACAGTCGGTTTGTCCGCTATGATCTCCACAAGATTTAGGGCCTTCTCTCCTCTCCACATTCACCACAGCTACACAAGCAAATGAATGTATTTGGAGGGAAAATGCCTTATTAGAAGAGAAACCCCTGCTTTTTCTTTCGCCCGCTGCGACCAAACCGTAGCACCGTTTGACACATTGTCTACACCGTTGGAAAGCTCTCACCAAGCACTCAAATGGGTATCTATTAGTTTTTCATGTTTTGATACTTCACTAGGACACATTTTTTCCACGAAGCGTCTATTTACCTCTCCTCCAAATCAAATTTCCTTACTTACAACACTTATACTTGGGGCACCACTTTTCCCCCTTACTTTTCCTTGTTTGTGTTGATTTTCATCATGAGATACCCTATTGTACTCATGTTTTTATGGTCCCCCATTGGACCTTTACTATGTGGCAACACCATTGAGTCGCCCTTGTTTAGAGCATCCGAGTTGAGTCATCATCGCATTCATGGAGTCTATCTCGAGTCCCTTTGTACCCTGATATAGTCCTCTATCCTTCATTTCTTGTTCCCTCTCTCATGTTGCACATTATGGCCTTCAGTCCCATTGTCCCCTATCCCTCATGATATTGTGTCAGTCGCTGCCAAGTCATTCATGCCCTTTATGCTTTAACAAGGGAAGTCGTCCATCCGCTACTTAGTATCCCCCATTTCATCATCATCATTAGTGTCCGTCTGTTAGTCGCTCTATTATTTCCTATCGTGCCTTAGTTGGGGATCCCTTATTCCCTCACCTATGGCGGACCTCCTTCTGTCGACATCAACTCATTCACTCCAGAAGACAGGTCTAGAGGGTGGTGTACCTTGGTTCCAGCTCCTACACTTGTTTGGTGCCTAAAATCAGGCAAAGGGATTTCTCATTACCCTTTGACTTGATTTTTTCTCAACTCCAGCTCCTTTCAGCTTGATCGAGATCCGTATACTTGATGGTCCAGTAATGCAGCAGCAGCTATTGGTGATTCTCGGGTGTGTGTGAGATGTCTCAACCTTCACGAGGGGGTGGCCCTGCAAGTAGCCCCCCACATGCCCAGATGCCCTCTTCATTTCAGCCTTTGATGCAGATCCTTATATTTGATGATGTCAGCCTTAGCCGCTTGTAGCACATTTTTGATTTGCATGTATCAGTCAGATTTTGCGAGCCCTTCCCCGTTTATAGGGGGCATTTGGGTTGTATTTTTATCTCATGTACTCAGATATTATTGTATAAGTCTTGGTTGTTATCCCAGGCACAACATGTATGTGGGATTCATCATTCTATTTTTCTGGCTCGTGTTTATGCCAGCATGTACTTTATAGTTTGGTTCCTCATTTACTGGACACACTATTCTTTTGTACTTTGTCTCAGTGGACACAAGTATGCCTCCCCCACCGCCTTTAGCACAGGTACCATCCCATAAACTAGAGACTTGTTGCACCTGTAAGTCTCATCTCCTCAGGGTCTAGTCCTTTAGCACATTAGACTACCTTACATTTCTCTCTCTGACTTCCCTCTTGATGTCTAGTGATTGAGTTCTTACAATGTACTTCGGTCTACGATTTGCTCCTAACACTCGTACGCTGGGGGGCAATCTGTTACACCATTTTTTGGTCATCTAAACCTATTATCATTAGATGGACCTGAGTACACCATGTAAGACCAACTTTACCCTAAGTAGAATTGCTTTCACTATGTGAAATAACTTAGTAAAACACCTTTATTAAGTTGTTTATGGTCTAAACAGGAAACCCCAGAAAGGAAATAATAAACAAATCTATATTTGTTTATATTTCCTCAAAGAATAATTAGTTAAACATCAATTTAATAATTATTCCTGGTCATATTTAACCCAAAACAAGGAAATCAATTAAATAAATCCTTAATTATTTAATTATTTCCTAGGAATAAGTTATTTAATACTTAGTTAAATAATATTTCTAGTTAAATTTGACTAAATCATTTATAAATAATTAAATAAATCATTATTTATTTAATTATATTTACACCATTTCCTTAAAATAATAAATAAACCATTTATTTATTTATTATTTATAAATAAAGGAATTGACCCAAGTCAAAAATCCTTTCCCCTCCAACAAATATAATAAAATATTCCTAAAAGGTGGTTCTAGAATTTGATTAATAATATTTTATTCATACACCAAGTTCTAGACCGCCCTAATATTTTGTTATAAATAGAAGGGTTTTCCCATTCATTTGTCACCTTTCATTGCATTAGATCACTCTGGATCTATACTCTTGGTCTGACTTTGAGCCATTATCATTGTCACATTCTCCATCATTTGCTTTGTGAGCTCCCTTTGAGTTCTATGTTTGTCTGGGTTTTCTACACCAACAAGAGAGAGAAGTTTTAGATTTGAAATGCTAAGGACTTTCAAGAACCCATCCCATTGAGGAGAATTGGAGAAACCTTTCTTGTTTTCCTCTCAGGTTCTTCTTTAATATAAAAATTCTTTCAAATACATTGTTCTTGTCTTATCTATTGGATGCATGGAGCAACATTTCATTTTCACTACTTAATGTCTTTTATGCATAAATCTGGATTTGTGCAGCTTTATTTGGATCAACTAACTATAGATTTAAATATATTGGCATCCATAATTGATGTTAGGGCTATTTGTTATGCATAGCTAAAGTGGTATTTTTCCGACGAAAGATTCATACTAACAGTTACAACTATGCAGGAAAAGCGCAGTCGGAGGAAAGGGTGAGTATTATTTGAAATGCATATTTCTAGTGACAAAGCTAAGGATGTTGAGGACGCTGAGGTCTTGAAAAGTTACTCGATTTTACAACAATTTCAGGACGTGTTTCCAATATAGATTTGAGAGTTACTACCTCATAGGGAAGTAGAATTTTCTATTGAGTTGGTACCAAGAGAAACACGAACATCAAATCCACCTTACAAGATGAGCACGCCAAAGTTAGTGGAATTGAAGTTGTAGTTAAAGGAAATGCTTGCAAAGTTATAAACTAGACTAAGTGTGTCACCTTGGGGTGCACCGACATTGTTTATGAAGAAGAAGGATGGTACTCTCAAGTTATACATTGATTACAGGTAGTCGAACAAAGTGACAATTAAGAACAAGTATCCATTTCCAAGGATTGATGATTTTTTTGACCAATTGAAGGAAGCATAAGTGTTCTAAAATATTCCTTTGAGGTAAAGATGCCATTAGGTACACATCAAATAAGAGTATATCTACAAGAATACTTTTAGGATCATGTATGGGAATTATGAGTTTGTTGTAGTTCCTTTTGGTTTGACTAATGATCCAACTAATTTTATGTACTTGATGAATAGTATATTGTGTCCTTATCTGGACAATTTTTTTATTATGTTCATTGATGATATATTGATATATTCTAAGAATGAGGAAGAGCGTGTTGAATACTTAGCAGTGGTATTGATATTTCTAAGAGAGCATCAGTTGTATGAAAAGTTTATAAAATGCAGTTTCTTTCAGACATAGGTACATTATTTGGGGTATGTGGTTTCCAAGGAAGGCATAGCCGTGGATCTAGAAAAGATAAGAGCTATCATGGAATGGAAAACTCCTAGAAATGTGGATGAGGTGAGATCATTCATGGGGTTGGTAGGTTATTATAGGTGGTTCATCAAGAGATTCTCTCCTATTTCATATCCTTTCACATCATTGTAGAGGAAAGGAAATAAATTTGAATGGATAGAAGAATGTGGAGCAATTTTTGAGCAGTTGAAGCAATTGTTGACAAATGATCTAGTTCTAAAGATTGCAGATCGAGACAAAGAGTTTGTGGTATGTATAGATGTATGAAAAAGAGGACTTGGTGGGGTTTTAATACAGGATAAGTAGTATGCTACGAGTCAAGGAAAATAAATGTGCACAAGTAAAGTTATGTGATGCATGATCTTGAGTTGACAACAATCATCCGTGCATTGAAGATGTGGATACACTATCTTCTTGGAAGGAGGTTCATCTTGATGAGTGATCACATTGTATTGAGATAATTGTTTGACCAATTGAATTTGAACGCCAGACAAGCTAGGTGGTTGGCTATGATCAATGAGTTTGAATTCCAGATCAGGTAAATTAAGGGTAAATAGAACAGGATTGAAGATGATCTTAGTAGAAGGATACAGGTAAATCATATAGCAGCTATGAGTTCCTATGGGTCATATTTACATGATCGGATGTTGCAGGAAGGACAACAAGATGACAGGTACCAACAGATTGGGCATATGTTACAGTAGTAGGGTAAAAGTGAATATGATGTGGACTATCATATCATATTATATGGTTTGATAATATTTAGGGAAATTATATCTATGTCGAACAAAAACGAGGTCAAGAAGCTTCTCTTAGGGGAATTTCATGTTAAGTCACATTCAGGTCATCTGAGATATCAAAAGACATTGAAAACAGTGAATAAGTTCTACTACTGGCCAAATCTATAGAAAGAGGTGGTAGAATTTGTGGCTAGATGTTTGGATTTTCAATAGGTAAAATAAGAGTGTAAGCATCCATATGGTTTACTACAACCCACTTTTTCAAATAGTCAGTGCACACAATAATGTATTTCCTCTTTCCTAATGGTGGATCATTAGCCCAATGAAATCCATGTCCCACTTGTCAAATGGTTGTAAGGCCACTTGAGGTTATAAAGGCATATCATCCTTGGTTGTAGGGTTCCCCATCCTTTGGCATTGATCTCATATGCTAGTATACCTTATTGCATCTTGATGGAGAGTGGGCCAATAGTAGCCACCTTGTAAAAATTTGAAAGATTTCGTCTTAGCAGCAAAATTACCCCCATAGGGCCATTGTGGCATGTTGAGAGGATGTCAAAGACCTCCTCCTCTCTTACACACCTCCTCAAAATATAATCTGGTCCTATTTTGAAACGGTTTCCCCCAATCCAGTCAAAGGGGTGCTTTTCCTCACAATTCTGCTCTTTACCCTGGATGAAAGATTTGAAGGAAACCTACCAACAACTAGGTAGTTTTCTATGTCAGCAAACTAGGTAGAGAGCACTGAGATAAAAATTAAATTCTCATATGGAAGTTGATCATCGACCATTTCTTCATTACCTGCAGGCAATGTAAGTATAGAAAAAATTATGCAACTACATTTTATTTTCCTGGCTTGTCAATGATAGTCAAATCAAATTTTTGTAATAATAACAACCATATAATTATTCTAGCGTTCACATCAGGTTCATTCATCAAATATTTAATATTTTCATGCTCATTATGCACAAAATCTTGGTATCCAGTGATATAGTGTTTCAATTTTTTCACGGAGTGGAGAACGACTAAGAGTTTTTTTTCAGTGACAATGTAGTTAAATTTAGCCTTAGAAATATTTCTACTAATGAAGTAAATGACATAGGTCAACTTATCATATACTTTGTCTCATGCATCAGTATGGATATGGAAAGGAAGGGCCTAATTGGGACCCCTAAGTATGGGTGTAGTGGTCAATTTTTCTTTAAAGTTTCAAGGGCCTCTTGGTAGCTACTTGTCCAACAGAAATATGAATCCTTGGCCATCAATCCAAACAACGGTGAATCCACTTTACTAAAATATTTGATAAACCTTCTCCAGTAACCATCCAAGCCTAAGAAAATCCTAACATCTCTTTGTTTCTGAGGGCTAGGGACCCTTTTTATGATATCAAACTTGTTTGGGTCCACCTATATTCCTTATTGAGATATGGAGTGGACAAGGACAGTCTCTGCCTTCATTAAGAATTCACATTTCTCAAGGCTCAATGAGAGATTCATTTCAATACATTTCCTTAGGAATTTACCTAGATTAGAGAGGGCTTCCCATAAATCACATCCATGAGTGAAATCATCCATGTAGATCTCCACAAAGTCATGAAACATCTCAGCAAAGATACTCAAAAATGCTCTTTGAAAAGTGGCAGGGGAATTGCATAGGGCGAATGAGAGGACTCAATAAGAACAGGTACCCCAAGGAATTGTAAATGTAATTTTGACTTGGTCTTCAGGGTTGATCTAGATCTAATTACAACCACTAAATTCGTCCAGGGAAGAGAATAATTTCTTCCCTGCAATACCATTGAGGACTTGGCCAATGAAGGGAAAAGGAAAATGGTATTTCTTTGTGGCCTTGTTCAGTTACCTATAATCAAAAGAGATACTCCACTTCCCATTCTTCTTTGGGAATAGAGGTGACACCCATTAATTATTTGAGATGGGGTATATGAACCCTACATCCAACAACTTTTGTAATTATTCCTTCAAAAAGTCCTTAAGGGTAAGGTTCATTCTCTTCTGGGGTTGGAGCATGGGCTTGCATCCATATTTGAGGTAAATATGGTGAGTACATACTGAGGGATGCACCCCTCTCATTTCTTTATAGTCCCAAGAAAAATAATCTAAGTGTTCTCTCAACATCTTGCACAATTTTTCTTCTTGTTTGGTCGAGAGAGAGGGATTGATCTTTATGGCTCCGGATGGAACAAAATCTACAATTTTGACATGTTCAGGAATTGATTCAATCGAGAATAACTTAGTCCAAGGAATTCTTTCTAGATTCTATCACAATTTCATCAAGTGGAATGGTAGTGGGGGGTTGGTTCTGAAGGATATGGTCGATGAAGTCATCTTCATCAGGTTCCCCACTCCTATAACAACATCTAGGGTATAGATTGGGTATGGTGTTGTATGATACACTTCATATTATTCCACATCCTCTAGCCACAAAGGTAGATCATGTTTAATAGAAAGCTGAGCAGGAGGATATAATATTAGTTTCTTTGATAAGGGTCCATTTTTTATGGTCATGTTCCCATCCCTACAACTAATGTAGGCATCAACAGTGGCCAACCAAGGTCTTCCTAGGATAATAGGGTAACCATTAAACTTGTTTTTTGCATGGAGAACCAGGAAACCATTAAGATACTCCCAAGATTCGATGGATACTGTGACATCGTAAAAAAATCCCTCAAGATCTATTGTGGATTTTTCTGTAAGTTGCAACACTTTGGTGGTTTTCCTCAAAGCCCCTTCGAGATTTAGCATTAACACAGTTTATTTGGTCGTCACATTGATGGTATCCCCAAGATCAATCAGGGTGTGAGGGACAATGATGCCATCAATGTGCACATCCACTATTGGGCTTCTTGTGTCTAGGTATTTTGGAAAAATCACTCTCCCCAACATCAGATCAGATAATTATCCAACAACATTGATAGTGGGGGTGTCTCTCCTTTTTTTCCCAGAATTTTTGAAACATTATCATTTATAAGATTATTATATATAGGAAAATCCTTAATATCATAGAGAAGGGGTATCTTAGCACTCAAATTATTAAATTATCCCACAAGTTAAATCTCTTTTGGGGTGTGCTGGCTAGGGTGGATCAATATTTCAGGAAAAGAAGGTGAATTTAATTGAGGGGAAATCTCTTCCTTTTCCTCTTAAAGCTCTTAAGGTGGAGAAGGTGGATGGTTATCTGGAATAATCTTCCAAACCAAAGGTTAATCTCTTGGATCTCCACAACATAGGTATGATAAGGCGTCTCTCCATTGTAGGCCTGTTGTACTTGTTTTTTATTCGGGTTCAGATTGGGTTGAGAAGGCATATGAGGTTTCTTATGTGGATCAGGATGAGTGAGTTGTGCTTGAGGTTGGGGTGGAATCATTAAAACAAGAGGTTGGTTGAGCTGAGGCCTCCACCCTTGTGATGGGTTGTTGATTTGTATATGTAAAATTGAAGGTTTATGGTAAAATTTTGAAGTGAAATTTTAAGTTTTTTATACAATTTAACAAGTTACAATAGCTCACTAAACAAGTGATTAAACTTAGTTATACATCAAATAATGGAGACAAGAGTACCATAATATCAAACACAAGACATCAAATGATGAAGGAGTTCACCCCTCCTAGGCTACATCTCCTACTCCAACTTCCAATGTTGGGCCTCTTTCATTATGCTCAAAATATGTGTTTACATCAATTTACAATGCACATAATAATTTTTTTTTATCTCAAATTCCTCCAAGACAGTAAAAATCCCCTAACTAGGCTCTTTCTGCACTTAAAAAGGTAAAAAATGACTGATTTATTTTCCAGAGAAGTTTTCCTGCTAATTGTCCTCCAATTCACACCCACCTACAATCCATCCTACAAATTCCACCTTTTTTGGCCACATGGAGTGACAAATTCACCCCGCGCTGATGAGATTCACGCCAATTCGGGTGCAAATTAATGCTTCATTAAATTGTCTAATAACCCCCACGCATCAATAAAAAACTGCCACGTGGCACAATTACCATCGTCAGATCGTGGTTAGTTCAAACGAACTCCCATCGATTTTTAATCCGTGCCTGAAACTAGAGTTTGTGCTTGGGTTAAGTTAACACCCATTGATGGTCAAGTTTATAATTTCCTACACCGAACCATTAACCAAACCCTGCCTTAACCTATGGTATAATTTTGTACTGTGCTTTTTTCCGCCGGTGGTTAGATTCTTGGAACCTTGCCCAAGGTAGGTTCCACTCCATGCCAACTCCAAACCATAATTGTGGTTGCAATGTTGACTGATGGTTTGTGGTATAGTTCCCACCGGAGCTTAATAACCATGCCACTCAACTTAACTGTGACCTCCAACTATTTACATATGTTGTGACCTCCATAACCACTAGTTGACTGAAAATCGAGACGAACCTACTTTAAAATGTGGTATATACATGAAATTTGGTCTAGGTTCAGGGGTTAACCCCGCGACCCGACTCCAAATACTCCATACTCTAAACTTTAAATACGGATCGACTGCTATGTATAATAATGAACATGTGCGACAGACTTCTGGAGCTCAGTGTTGTCAGTTGGTAGGTTATGTGTTCGATTCCGTGAATTCCCTATCCAACCATTTAAAAAAAATAATTCACCAACGACAGGAGGCCACATGGCGGCCACCCATTGGCCCACATGGCCTCACCTGATTCGAAAACCTCATGACCCCATAAACCAATGAAATTTCACCATTCAGAACTAACCAAAATGTGATGCTTGTTATCACACCATTGCCTGATAGAATACACAATCAACTACCCAATTATTTCCTAGTCAATGTACATACTTGTCACTAGGAATCCTTGCAACTTCATTTTTTAAAATTTTAGTTGCTTGAAAAATCTTTTAGAACACGATATCAAGAATATAAGATAAATTTTTTATGTGAAATGAGTCGTGTTGGATTTAGGACGATGATATCTTTGTTTTGGCGCTGGTTTTGAGCACTTTGCATTTTATTTTTTTGATTGACTAGATCATTCCTACCCACTGGAATCTTTTGTACCCCAAAACATCACTTTGAGCTAACAAAAATATGCGGGTAAAATTTCCTCACCTTTCTAATCTCAATCCATTTGAATTTGCTTGGATTTGTTCCTTTGAGCCCCACATAAAGGTACTCCACGTTCCCTTATTTTGAAGTCCTTGTTTTCCTGTCAAGGATGGTGTCTTGCTATAATTCTTCAAGATATTTAGGAGAGAAATATTCAATTGAAGGAATATTATAGTTCTCTTCTTTATCTTCAATCAAAGGAGGCTCATAAAACCTTAAATTATCAAAATTAACAACTACATAAATTTTCATATATATGAAGGAAAATCGAACCTGAAGGCATTATTACCAATCTTTTCCAAAATATTAGATGGACCATATCGAATTGGTTTCAATTTTTTTACCTTCTCCTTGGAGCCTCTCTCTACTAATGTGAAGCCAAACTTTATCACCAACTTGGAAACTATGATCCACATGATGCTTATAATGTCTTGTGTTATACTTGACTTTACTCTTTTCCAACTATTCTTGAATTATTTGATGTACCAATTTAACTTGTTCAATGAATCTTTTGGCCTTATCTGTGTCACTATGTCCATCAATAGCAACATCCTTCCCAAAGATAAAATCTGGAGGAGATTTGGTAAAGTATCCCAAGAAAGCCTCAAGTGGCGATGCTTGAGTTGATGAATTCTTGGATCGGTTGTAAGCATGCTGAATATAGTGAAAATGTTCATCCCATAACTTAGAATGCTTGCTACAATAACCTCGAAGAAGATGTATCATCATTCTGTTCACCACCTCTGTTTCGCCATATATTTGGGGATGGAATGTTGTGCTCTTTTTCAATTTGGTGTCCATGAGTCCCCACAATCTTGACCAAAATTTCCCGACAAAGTAAGAATCTCAATCACTAACAATGGATGTGGGAAACCCAAAATGTACCCATACATTCTAAAATAATAATTGAGCAATATGTTCATCTGTAACCTTCTTTTTACAAGGCATCAAAATACAAATTTTTCTGAACCTATCCACAACTACATAAAGATAATCATGACCTCTCCTAAACATAAGTAGACCTCCTAGAAAATCCATAGAGATACTTTCTCATGGACGGGAAGGTACTGAAAGTGGTGTATACAATCCCAACTTTCTATTGCTAGGCTTACTGATAAGACATAATGAACATCCTATTACAAATCGTGACACACTTTCAAGCATACGAGGCCAGTAACAATACCTCTATAATTGTGCCACTATCTTACCTACGCTGAAATGACCAGCAATAAGAGAAGTATGCACTTTCCTTACGATGTTGACTCTCTCTCCTTGTGGAATACATATCTTTCCAAGATGATACAACAAGTTATCATGCACATGACAATCAAGTTCCTCTACTTGGTTACCTTGACACAAAGTCGCATATACATCTTTAAAATCATTATGTAAAGCATATTGTTCAACATATCTCTCATGCCTGACAAAATTATGCTTAATAATAATGGATGCACTAAAAATTGGGCTAGAAAGCATATCAGCGACCTTGTTATAGATACCTTTCTTATACCTTATCAGCAAGTGGAATTGTTGAAGAAAACCCATCCATCTCAAGTGCCTCACTTGTTGTAGCTTTATTTATGATTGCAAGTATTGCAATGGTTGATGATCCATGTGAATGATCGTTTCCTTACCCATCAAGTAATGTTTCCACTTTTTCACACTTTTCACCATTGCAGACAATTCCTTGTCATATGGATGATAGTTAATCACTGCACCATTAAAATTTTATGAATGAAAATAGATGGGATTACCATGATGCATCAAGACTGTGCCCATGGCATATTCACTTGAATCATTTTGTATCTCGAATGATTGTCTCAAGTCAGGAAGTGAAAGCACAGTTGCTAAACTGATATTTTCCTTCAATTCATTGAATGCTTTTTTTTTTTTTTTCCTCCCCATTGAAAAACTTGCTTCACAATTGTCAATGCATGCAATGGAGTTGTAATGGAAGAAAAGTTAGAAATAAACTTTCAGCAATATTTGGCTGGTCCTAAAAAAATTCTAACCTTTGTCACTGTCTTAGGCTTTGGCCAATTTAAAATGGCATTAACCTTGGAGGGATCTATTTTCAACTCACCTTCTCCAACAATATGACCCAAGTAGACTAAATAATTTTTTCCAAATTCACATTTTGACATCTTTAAAAAAAATTGTTCTTTCTTCAATACATCTAACACTTGCTTGAAATTCATGACATGTTCTTCATGGGATTTTCTGAAAATTAATATGTCATCTAAGTAGACTATCACAAATTCATCTATAAAATGCATTAAAACATCGTTCATTACCCACATTAATGTAGCAAGAGCATTACAAAGTGAAAAGGGCATAACCAACCATTCAAAAAAAACTTGATTTGTTTTGAATGTTGTCTTCCATATATCTTCATCAACAATCCTAATCTAATGATAGTTACTCCTCAAGTCCAACTTAGTTAAATACACAACATATTTCAATTGATCAAGTAAACAAACATCGATCCATCTTAACTCCGGATCTCTTTCAATTGTTCAAGTAAACCAGCCTAGATCCATCTTAACTCTGGATCTCTTTCAATTGATCAAGTAAACTAGCCTAGATCAATCTTAACTCTGGATCTATCAAGCGTCAAGAGGGATCAAATATCTCGAGGTGAAAACCTCTTTTTTTAGTGTAAAACTTGAGGAAAGGTTTTAACCTCGAGATATTCGATCCCTCTTTTCACTTGATAGATCCAGAGTTAAGATAACATATTCATAAAATTGTTAATACAATTATATTAAGATATTAACAATATTAATACATTTCTTTTAACAAAATGGGTTATGATACACAATTAAATTAACACTTTTAAAACCTTAAAAGGTTGATAAGACTTAAATTAAAAGGGATATATGGATTCATTCTTATGATCTTAACTATATATATATATATATATATATATATATATATATATATATATATATATATATATATATATATATATATATAACCAAACCAAATCCCTTGATGTTTCCACTAATTAAATATTTCCTTTTTAGTGAACCAAATTTGGTGTGGATTTAAAAGTGAAAAACACAACCTAAGTAAAAAAAGGCTTTAAATTAATTTAAATCTAAGTATTTTCCCATTGTTCTTTAATATTCCCTGTATATTTTTTCCCAATAAAGTAGATATCTATTTTTACTTTATAGCTGAGATTTTGATATTTTGGGTTTATTATTAAAATGTGAAACTTAATACCTGTTACAGGTCAAAATACCTCCTCATCAGCTTAGAGGAGAAGACAAATATGGAAGGAATACAAAGACATAAATTAAACCTATTTCTGCCAAGGTAACGCCTCTCTATAACAACACAAGAGCGTTATAACGCAGCTAATCAGTGAATGGGCCGCGTTAGTGGCTAGGGAAACACTATGTTTACACTAGAGGGAAGCGTTACTCGTGTTTTAAGTTTGAAATAGGAAAAACCCGTGGAGAATGATTTGAATCTCCAGCTTTTTCTCACAAGAGAGTCAGTACAAAAAAGGAAACTGCAAAGCACCAACTCTTATTGGGCATTGCCATAAACAACTGAACTCTTAAAAGAGGAAAAAGCATAGAGGTTGAGGAAAAATATTGGTTTTTTCTATTCAAGAACTGGTAGAAGAAGAAGGGCAATGATTTCTCTCTCCATCTCCTATAAAATGGAGTTGAAGGCTCTTGGTTCAAGGTCGAAGGATTGTCAAGTTTTTGAATACTTGTGAAGTAGAGATCATTGTTGTAGTGTGAGGGTCAAAGGTCAAAGAGGTTCATTGAGAGCTTGTTGATCAAGACATCACCACTTTGAGAGATAGAGAGATTGGAAGGCTGAGTAGGGCTTGGTGCAACCGACGGTTGTAATCCTCCTTTTTACAAATCAATAGAACTGTATCTGTTTTGTCCATTCTATGCGTTGATATTGTCATTATTATTTTAATCACTTATATTGCATGAGATGAATGGCTTAGATGTCGACAATTTAAATGTTTATTATATATTGGCTTAATTGATAGGAAATGTATGTTATGTTAGAAATTACACGAGTGCTTTAATTGATTGCAGGATCTAAATTTGGAGCTGGTGAAGGAGGAACGTTGCTTCGCTACCTAGTGCTCTCCAAAGTACTCTAAGATCATTAAAGAGGTAATTCTCTATCTTTTTCTATCAAGTGGTTTTAAGTTAATATGACCATGTGTATGCCATCTTTGTGAATTGTACAGCTAATCTTACTGTTTGCCTCAGGCACCGGAAAGCCCTGAGAGGGATATACGATAGCCAACAACCCAAGCATTTTACCCTATAGCAGAATTGGAGACTCCACTGGGGAGTTTCCCCATAGTTTCCGTACTATTTCTTTCCTCCTTTCTTCTTTCCTCTGTTCACAAATCCTTCTGACCAGTACTTATGCCCAGTAGACATTTCAAAAGCTCGCAGAGTTCAATCCTGTTTCTGTTTGACCATCTGAAGAATTTTTCCCTGGCTAACACTACTCCTGTAGGTTTTCCAGTGCGTTATAATGCTAGCTCTGCTTAAAAACAGTGCGTTAGTCTTTGGATTAACGCTGTCTTTACTCAGAGACAGTGCGTTACTCAGTCAAAACTTGTTTTTCACCGCTGTGATTGTGTTTTAGTTGCAGAGTTTTTTGGCCATTAGTATATCTCCTTGACTGAATCCCTGTGCTTGTTTACTAAGCTAGCATTTCTGTTTGTTTGCTCTTGTTTGAAAAGTTAGTGTCAAAAGCATTTACTTTTTAGAGAATAATTTTTTTTTTAGTTTTTTCTGCATCTAGCTGAGTTAATTCTGAAATTTTCAGTTCATAGACTGTTAAGAAGAGGTAGATAGAAGTCTGAATCTTTAAAGTTGAACTGTGTTATTTGAATGTTAGTGCATGGATGTTGAAAAGAAACCTCTCCTTGTAGAAATACTCTTCATCGAATTGAATATTTAGAGCATGTTTTGCATGGTTTCTTGAGTTAGAGTCTCATTACATTTCATACGTCCACTCCCCCTTCGCAAGACTAATAATCAAGTACACTAAGAATCAAGCGATAATAAAATCAATCACATTCATATTTTTAAGCTCACACAAACAGTAGTTCAGGCTAGGATCTTGGGTTAGGAAAAGTGAGAAAATCACCCAAGATCTCAAAACTTGAAACTAGAGTCATTAACGAAGCAAAATCTCACTCATGTGTCTGGATCGTTCTCGCTAGGAGCTGGTGGCAGACAACACTTGGGTACTGAAGGTAACAGCGATTACATCCGGTGGGTATGATCCTGTATTAGGTTCCTTCGGGGATATGGCTAGATCGGGATCTGGGTATTCACCTTCCTGCTCTTCTTGTCCTTGGCCAGTGGAATGACAGCCCTTGCTATGATGTACGTGATTTGAAATGTCTTTGGTGACCATGCTGCCCCAAGGGACTTACACGAGAGTGGCCCAGGACGGGTATCCTAGTACAGCGAACGAACCCTTTCATCTTCGGTCTTTAGGAGGTTACTCATCTTCACGAGAGTGCTTACACCTATCGTCTGAGGTTTAGGCGAAGCTCTAGAGTGACCGTAACTGTACTTTCGACCAACCCTCTCTGTATACTATTGTGATACTGGATGTCATCACTAGAAAACGGTAGTACTCAGACAGGGCACCCTATTCTGGCTGCTTGCTGATTGATTTTAGAGAGTCCTTTTTTCTTTTTTGAGGTGTGTGGTTACTATCATTGAGACTTTATAATACATCACAATTTATTAAAAAAATTTAAAATTAAACAGGTCACCGTGGCGTCCCCCGACCCACGCTGTTTGTCTCGATGACAGCAAGGTCTACCTTCTCTCACTATTGAGGAAGAACTGAACCTTGGTGAACCCGTGCCTTCTATGGAAGAGCAGTCTCCACTGACTAATCTTGATTTTCACATAGCCTCATATCATCCAGAATTTCTGGAGTACCCTTTCACTGAAGGGGTTGTACCTCATTGCAATCCTCCACTCATTGATCCGTTGGGGCCTGTGAGAATTCAGATTCCACCATGCCAAGATATGTCTTCGGCCGCACAAACATCCATTTCACCACCAGCATCCACAGGGTCGATGCCAATGGCAACCATCCCAGGTTCGCCACCATCCTCCCCGCCGGTGGTCAGTTCTATGCCATCACTGGGTAACCCCAGTAGTCAAAATATACCTAATCCCAACCCTACAGTCATCACAACTGTCAGTAGCTTGCCGAATCCTTCGGCATCTACCCCTACCGTGACCACGTTGGGACCCATAGTAGCTCCTCCCACGAGTATG
Organism: Pinus albicaulis; assembly: GCA_034641835.2. Taxonomy (NCBI): domain Eukaryota; kingdom Viridiplantae; phylum Streptophyta; class Pinopsida; order Pinales; family Pinaceae; genus Pinus; species Pinus albicaulis. Next base: position 1,432,136,795 of record CM076572.1, read on the forward strand.
ACTACTTCAGTACCTTTTAGCAACCCTTTCGGTTGGAACCCTCTACTGAGTTCAAACACCTTGGCCACTATACCAGGGGGCAGTGTCACCATCACTCAGGTAGCAGGGAAAATTTCACTTCCCCTGCAATCCTTAGGACAAATGGGACAACCTATTGTCAATAATTTTCCCTTAACTGGTTCAAATATAGGTGTAGGGTCTATGCCGTTTCCAAACTATGCAAGTAGTAGCATGCCTCCGGGTAACTCTATTGCATCCATTTGGACTAACCAACACCAACCTCCAGCTGGAATGGGAGGGCACTTTTATACTGGGGGCAACCAACCGTTTGCCCTGCAATACAATATACCCTATGGAAAGCAACAGTATGTCCCTACTCCTCCACCTATCGGAAGTTTTTATCAAAGTCCCACTTATCCTCCTGGTAACACATTGATGGGTGGACCCTATGGTCTAAGTAGTCAGCCCATACTGCCTTGGTTAGATTCGGGGGCAAATCCACAATTGCCATTTTTGGTAGCTTTGGACATTCCCGACATCCATAAACTGACTAACGACCCCATCAATCACAACCCGCTTTGGCCTCCAGTACCGCATAAGATTTCTTCTGACATCCCGAAGTTCGACGGGAAACAAGGGGACGACCCAGCCGCACACATCACTACCTTTCATCTATGGTCTATATCCAATTCCATGGTAGATGATAGTGTCTGGCTTCGACTGTTTCCCCACACCCTTACAAGAAATGCCGCCAAGTGGTACATTGAATTGCCACGTGCCACCATCAATACTTTTGGTGCTTTAGCGATGGAGTTCCTAAAGAACTTCCAATTACCAATTAGATTTGAAACCGGAACGGAATTTTTAACCTTGCTGTCCCAAGACACCGCCACCCACATCTCTGATCATATTCATGAATGGAGACATAGGAGGAGGCTAGTCAAAGCGCCAATCCTGGATCATCTCTTAGCCAATTGGTTTTGTAAGTCTCTTTTACCTCACATCTCTAAAGACATTGGCCTTTTTGGTGCAGTTACAAAATATCAATGCATTCGTCGTGCCCAACATTTGGATTTAATCTATTCACAATCCGGCACGCTATACGATCTGCTCCCCCATGCCGCTGGTAACCCAAATCCTCCGACCACTCAGAAAACCGGAGCACATGTCGACGGTCTCGTTGGCACAATCTCCGGTGTGGCCACAAAGCAGTCTCAGGGGCAAGCCTCCCAGCCATCTTCGGCTGCCACCACCCCTCACCAAACGACTACTCTTCCTACCGCTGAGGTGAATTCTGTGCAAACCTCACAAAAACCCAGCGGGAAAAATAAGAAGAACAAGAAAAAGACGTCTTCTTCGGAAGAGTAGTTGGATAATCAAAATAACCCTAATCTAGAAAAACATTGCCAAAAATGAAAAAGGGAAGGATAAACCCATGAAATTTCCTTGCAAGATTTGTGCAGAGGACTACTTGACATACAAATGTCCTCGGCTGCAGGAATGCACCGATTTTATTGCCAACAAGGATTCTGGGCGAACACCTACCATTCTTAATAATCCTTTCCCTAATCAACAGCAGCAACATCAACACATGGTTGACAATCTGCCACAACCCCATCAACGGGGCAATGGTGGTTCACATCCTTTCGGCGATGGACCATCCACCATTTATGGCATTGAGAGTGTTGAACTTCAAACTCGAGCCAAGCTTTATGGAAATCCTACCATAGATGCTCAAGAACCTAGAACTAGTTCAAATCCACCACTGCCCAATGATTTGTATATCGAACAGCCTACTGTTGAACCCATGATTCGTCCCCCCAAAGGGACACTTCGACGCACGACTCATAACACCTACACACATACATTTAACTACAACATTCGTAAATTTGTACGAACGTAAATACATTATGTGCCTTTCCTAGAAGTATTACAGACCTGTCCAGCACAAAGGAAAGCCTTGCTTTCAGCCATTGGTGGAATAGACCCCCAGGATTCCATGCTCTCTATATTTGATATGGAAAAATACTAAACCTCACCTCTCATAACTCACATTCTTCGTGGGTGGTGTCAAAGGAGACAGTATTCTGATTTGTATTCAACGGTGCTGACTGTGGATTATGTCCTGGGCACCCAACAGCTCAATTAGGTTCTCCTGCCCTCACCCGCCATCGAATTCTCAAAGCTTTAGGTAGCCCTGCAGTCCTCCCAAGAAGGATACCTTGCTGGCCTCATCACTACCGAGTGGAAAGCAGTGGCGTGGACGTTGAAGTCGTAGAGCGCCATCTAGACTATAATCTATTGCTTGGTCGTAGTTGGTCTTATGCCATGACTGCCATTGTGTCTTCGGTCTTCTGACTCATCCTATTTCCATTGGATGGGAAAATATTCACAGTGGATCAGCTATCCTTCTGCACCCCGGATTATGACACGTTACCAAGTAGCACTGTACCCCTAATAGGAGGCTTTCATGACTCTTATGTCAGTATCGGTATCGGTCTTCTGAAGACATCTTCCCTACTGGGTTGTTTTCCTCTCCCACCGCCACAGATCCCAAAAATGGTTGCAATGATATCCACCACTTTGGATGGCTCTATTTACCCATGGATCATTCTGACACCTTCAGACATTGATTCCTACGGAGATCCGATGCCGCTCTCACCAGCCGAGTTGGCTTACCAAGCCATCCAAATAGCATCGAACCCTCCACTGCTATGGTTTCGACCGAAGGTACAAACCTCCCGCCCATCACAGTTCTCTCTAAGGATCTCCTCAATGAAGTCTTGCCTACAGACGAAGCTATTCGAGAGATCATGTCTCTAGAAGAACGGACTTGGGGAGAGTTTCACCATCGCGCTTCGATGATTGACTCGGAGGCGATAAAAACATAAATCCCATCTTTTGACCAACCTGAGATAGTTCCCTCCGCTTATACGACTGTTCAAACTATCGATTCAGAAGGGAACATGGGTAATATTTCTAAGACAATGCTCATTGATATCTCGGTCAAAATGGGTATTGTGGAAAATATGCAGATTAGAGCTGACTGCAATCTTGAGGAAATTGCGTGCTTCACATACCTTTTCAAGGAATTCCGCGATGTGTTTTCTTGGTCTTATGACAAAATGCCCGGCATAGACCCTTCTATCATCGAGCACGAAATCAAGATTTATGAAAATGCCAAACCAGTTCGAAAACGACTCAGACCTGTCCACCCACGTAAAGCAACCGCCATCAAGATTGAGGTAGAAAAAAATTTAAACGCTGGTTTCATCTATCCCGTTCCTTTAATAGAATGGGTTTCCAATCCAGTTCTCGTTGATAAAAAACAAGGCACCATTCGAGTTTGCGTCGACTATCGCGATCTGAATGCCACTTGTCCCAAAGACAATTACCCTACAACGTTCATTGATCAGATTCTCGACGATTGCGCCGGATGCAAATCTTTTTCCTTCATGGATGGATTCTCGAGCTATAACCAGATTGCAATTAAAAAAGACAACCAGCATAAAACTACCTTCATCTGTCCTTGGGGCACATTTGCGTATCGAAAACTCCCATTCATTCTGAAGAATGCTGGAGAAACTTTTCAGCAGGCTATGGACTACGCTTTTCACGACATTCGACATATTGTACAGGCTTACTTGGATGACCTTCCGACCCATTCCAAGAAACGACATGATCACCTTGCTCATTTAAAAGAAATTTTTGCTAGGTGCAGATTCTACAATATACGTTTGAATCCTCATAAATGCGTATTTATGGTTGAGTCTGGACTTCTGTTAGGTTTCATTGTCTCCAAGCACAGGATTAGGGTTGATCCCGATACGGTTAAGGTGATTGTTGAATTTCCAGCACCACAATCCATCCTTCAACTCCAACGTTTGCAAGGGAAGGCAAAATTTTTGCGTCGTTTCATCGTTAACTATGCCGAGATGACGAAAGGATTTATGCGATTATTGAAGAAAGGAACACTATATTTGTGGGATGACTAAGCTCAACGGTCATTTAATGCTTTAAAACATGCACTTGTTTTAGCCCCACTCCTTATTGCCCCTAATTACTCATGCGACTTTCTCCTCTACCTGGCAGCCTCACCGTCCTCACTTGGAATGGTTTTGGTTCAAGTACACAATGACGATAGCGAACATGTGATTTAATATTTATCCAAAGGTCTAATCGAACCTGAATTACGTTATTCACATGTGGAGAAACTTTCTCTGGCAGTAGTTTTTTCCGTCACCCGACTCCGACATTATATATTGTTGCGATAGACTACGGTTATTGCTTTGGAGAACCCCATGCAACATATCTTGTCTAGAAAAATTATTGGAGGAAAATATTCCAAATGGATCATAATCCTCCAGTAATTTGATTTGGTCTTCACAACTTCCAAAGCAAAGAAATCCCTCGTCTTCGCTGAATTATTATCAGATCTTCCCCGAATCGACCCAGCAAAAGTAGCTCGTGATCCATTTCCTGATGAATCTGTATACTTGGTCGATTCTTCGGACCCATGGTATGGAGAAATTTTGGTCTACCTACAAACCCAACACTTCTGCCCAACTCTCACGTCCGACGACTGTCGTCGTATCCGCCACCAAGAAAAGCACTACCTCGTGCTCAACGATACACTATATCGTCGTGGTGTTGATACTATCCTCCGACGTTGTCTCACTTTCGATGAGGCAGAATGCATTTTGAATGACTGCCATGCAGGGGCATGTGGGGGTCATCTTTCGGGCATAGCTACTGCCCAAAAAATCTTGCACGTAGGTTACTATTGGCCCACTTTGTTTAAAGACTGCATTACAGCAGTCTAGAAGTGCCATCCATGTCAAATTTTCACAAAGAAAATGCACGCTCATCCTGCCCCCCTTCATCCGATTATCTCCATTGGTCCTTTCGCTAAATGGGGAATTGACTTCGTCACCTGCAATCCCACTTCGGAAAATGGACACAACTACATCGTCGTTGCGGTTGACTATTTTACGAAATGGGCAGAAACCCTTCCCACATTCAAGGCCGATGGCGAAACCGTTGCTCTCTTCCTGTTCAATCAGGTAATCTGTCGGTTCGACGTACCCCTATCTATTGTCATAGATCATGGATCCCACTTCCAGAATCATATTAAGACCGAATTAACATCCATGCTAGGTTTCCTTCAAGATCATTCTTCGTCTTATTACCCTCAAGCTAATGGTCAAGTCGAAGCCATAAATGGCGTCCTCAAAACCATGATTCGTCGCTTGGTCGGAAACCATAAAACCACATGGCATTGGAAGTTGTATTCCGCGTTATGGGCATACTGAACGTCAATCAAAACTGCCACAGGCTTCACGCCATTCCAACTTGCTTTCGGCCTGGAGGCAGTACTTCCAATCGAGTGCGAAATTTCATCACTCAAACTTGCCATTGAACTCCTTCCTGGCACCACTGCCACAAAAGAGTGCTTTCTCTTACTCGATCATTTGGAAAAAACTCGTCAAGATGCTACACTAGCACTCGAAGCCCACCAGCGCTGAGTCAAGGCTCAATACGACAAATCTGTCAAGCCTCATTCTTTCCAAGAGGGTGATCTTGTTCTACTTTATGATCAGAAACATGACCTCTTGGGGGCAGGAACACTCCAACCATTATGGCTTGGTCCTTACATCGTCACTAAAGTCCTCTCAAAGGGAGCTTAGGAAATTTAGGACTGTAATGGAATTCCACTCGCGGAGCCCCGCAACGGGCTCTATTTAAAGAAGTATTTTGCCTAGTTTCGCACTAGGCATATGCTTTGTAATTTTATGTATATAAGTTTTTCTTATTGTTTTGATGTCTCTGGATGTTTTTTGGTTTTCGCAATGTTTTTTCTCATGTAATCTTTTTCTTTCACACAGATGTCGTCACCTTCTTTATCATACGTCGGATATGCGGATGGTGCTAGTCATCACACTAGACACATTGCTTCAGCTGCTTGGGTTCTCTACACTCTTGAGTCAAACCTCCTTGGTTCTAGGGGAATCTTCCTGGGTAGTGCCACCAATAATGTTTCCAAGTACATGTCAGTGATCCAACTCCTCACGGAAGCGGCATCTCATGACATCTCCAATTTAGTGGTCAGGTTAGATTCCCAACTCATCATTATGCAGTTAAACAATCATTACCATGTCCGTCATCTAGTCTTGTTGTGTTATTTTTTAAGAGTGCGACTTTTAGAACGTCAATTTCAAACAATTACATTTGAGCACGTTCGTAGAGAATTTAATACATTAGCCGATTCTTTGGCAAACTATGTGTTAGATTGGCATTTGTCACATTTACTATAAACGATTTACTCATGAGTATATATATTTTTATCCCATTAAAAATACATAAAAAACTAAAAAAAAAAAATCACCAAAAAGTATATATATATATATATATATATATATATATATATATATATATATATATATATATATATATATATATATAGATATGTCGTGTCCAGAACAATAGTTACATCAAAAAATCTTCCAAAACTTGGGTGGTTTACAAAAATTTGGCTACACTAAGCCACGCTCTGACACTAATACATCCACTCCACCAACTAGGCCTGATGATCATGGTAGCATACAACTGCTCTAGCTATCCTCCTCAGAGGCACCAGGTATCGCTCTGGCACACCGACGGTATGTCACTACAAACGAACTAGAACCTCCTACATAGGAAGGGGTGGTATGCCCATAATCAAACCCTCCAGGTTTCTGGAGAGTTCATGTAAAACTTGGGCATCATCATCCTCACTTCCGCATCATCTGCTGGTGCGCCAGCCCCGGGTAACTGCAGTCCTCGCCATGCATAGCGAGGGGCCCCAACTGGCCGGACAGGTGCCACATCTGTGTCAAGCAAACAAGCGCTTCATGTCAAAACATAATTTTCACCCTGTTTTCAACAAAAAAAAAAAGAAAAATTGCATAAACATTCAAAAGACAAAAAAACAAAGTACTTCTTTGAAATACACTGATCATTTCCTTCTTACCATCGAGCCCCCACTGGGTGCCAGGGGGCAACACTAACTCAGGATCTCTTGTGAAGTTCATCCATGCATAGAGATAATCCTCAATCATAATAATCTGTGAGTTGAGCCAATCAAAAAATCCATCATCAAAACAGTGGCGGACGAGACCCTCTCTAGTCCGCGGAAGAAAAGTGACCCACCGAGCCTGCCTCAGCTCCCTTGGACCCAATGGTGCTGTAACGATCCTGGGCCTCATCAGTGGTATCCAGTCCAGTATGAAAGAGACAATCAGTGTACCGTACCCAAACTCTCTCTGGGTACGGGTCTTACATGCGGTAAGCTCTGCTCGGACCCGATGGACAACTCTGTCACACCAGTCGAAAACCTGAGGCTGCATATAGTCCAAGGCTAGGAGCATCTAGGCCTTGGTGGCCAAATGCTGACTCTTGGCACCTGCCATGTGAACAATCATCCATAATATAGACCACAGTGGTCTCAAAGTCACCTGTGCGATCGGTATCCGATTGCTCACAGCCTGAGTGTCACGTATGCAATGCGCATGAATCAGATCAGTAGTGGAACGTGGGTCAGCTTTGGACCCCGTCAAGTTGGGCCTCGCCCCACGACATGATAGGCCGGTCAAAAAGTACACATCATCCTTTTCGATTGAGAGCTCATTGCCCCCAATCCTAAAGACATGGTGTTGTTCGTCCCATTGCTGGATTAGCCACCTTGGGAGGTCCTCTTGACCCCTCATCAGTTCTAAGTGGGCGTACTTTAGAAATCCGCATCTACGGAGAGCCATCAAGCTTGCTGCATCTGCCACCATCTCTCGTTCTTCCCGTTCGTGTTCTCTCTCTCGCCAGATACTCATGATTAACCGCTCAATACCTGCAAATGCAACATTTTCAACCGATCGAAACTTGCCTGGACCACTTCAAAACAACAAAAAACGAGTTTCTAAAAAACATGGTGCGCCTAACGCTGGATCTAGTACAAAACAGAGCGCGCTAACGTGGTATCCCTTCACGGGTTATGCGTTTAATGCGGCTGTCATACTTCTGCCCTGCGTTAGGCGCAAGCATTTTTTTAGGGCCTTGAAATATTCTAATTTTGAACCAGCAAAAATTAACAAAAAGACAATTAAATGATAGCAGGAGGTTCGAGCTCTTACCTGGATCTTGTGGGAAGGAAAACTGTTGCCCAGATTGTCTGTAATCGTCAGCTGAAGTTTTCACACCTTTTCACGCTAGAGCTCCTTCACAGCACTCAAAACAGTGAAAATGAAGGTCCTCCGACCTTCTTATAGCAAATTCTGGGGCATGACTCTCTTACACTAGTTGGAAAAAGTCATGAACTCTTGCTGTGCATGTGTCGCAACTATTGAGATTTGGTAGTGATGTTCTGATGAGTGATCAAGATTTATATGCAGACATACTCATGTTTCATCGAGCGTTCTTTTTACGGTATTTTTCTTGCTACTTAATCCGAAAACCTCGAGTTCCCTTCTTCAGACTCGTTAAAATTATATGAAGTTGATATCGAGCATTCTTTTTATGGTCTTTTTCTTTCTCGTTAATCCGAAAAACCTAGAGTTCTCGTCTTCAGGCTCGTTAAAACTATGAAGAAGCACTGAGCTTTCTTTTTAGGAACCTTTTTCTCTCTCATAAAACCGAAAAAACCCTGAGTTTACTTTGTCGGGCTCGTTAAACTACCACGACAGAGAGCAAGGAGCCATTCTTTTCCTCTTTTTCAAAGCTCCCTAACCGAAAAAGTAACCGAGTTTTCTTCGCATGACTTGTTAAAATTTCATGGAGGGCACCGAGTTTTTCTTTGTTGGACTCGTTAAAATTTCACAAAGAGTATTGAGTTTACTTCATCTCCTCGTACTCATAACAAAATGAGGTAGACGTCCATCAAACATAGATTTCTCACTTTTCCGGTTTCGATGGACTAACTCATGGAAAATGAACTGTTTTGGGTTTACTGTTATCCCTTTGTTGTGCCCGGTTATCAAGACATGACAAAGGCACCCCAATGGAGTTGTCTTTTATGATATTTTTCAGACTCTCTAAACATGAAAAATTCACCAAGTTTACTCGTCTGGACTCGTTAAACCTAATCAGAAGGGGCACGGAGTTGTATTTTATGATATTTTTTAGAGTCTCTAAACATGAAAAATTCACCTAGTTTACTTGTCTGGACTCGTTAAACTTAATCAGACGGGGAAAAATTTGGACAAAATGGATACTACCTCTGTTAAATTTCAGAAAGGTCGATTTGGCAGCAAAATTCTTGAACATGGAACTTCCCAGAAAACTCTTTCGCAGTTAGCCGAACCCTACCATCTATGAGTATTAGCCTTCATTTCCCAGTGTCCCTACACCGGTAATATCATAACACACTCTTTGGTGTTCATTAAGCCTCAGCTGCCTAGTACCTTGTTACAGTGCCTTCTATTGTTCAAGCAGATCTCTCTATCTACTGCTCCTGTTATCAACCAAACCGCTCATTATGCTAGAAATTATTTGTCGTCTGACATCCCCATTTACTCTTCATTATTTCAATCATAAATCAGTTGGTTTCTGTTTCGTGTTGATTGATGTAGGATGCCTCAGTGCCTACCTTTCAATAGATCTCTTCCTATCCACTTCAGCATCTTATCTAGGAAGTTGATCCAGAAACCCATTAGTACCCAGATACCTTCAGACATCAGTGGAAGATATTCTCGTGTTTGATCAAGAGTCTTCATCATTGGCTCCTGGTCAAATGATTCTACGAGTGTTAGACTTCAACTCATTTTATTCACACTCGCTAGATTGTACTGTGCATCTTAGGGACCATCATCATTATCGGTGGCCACCTTCGTCTCTGTTAACAGTTTTCATTATCGACTGGTAATCAGACGATTTCTCACATGTTCGACGACAACTCCTTCATTCACATGCTGATAAATATGCAGTTTAAGTGAATCGGCGGTCAAGACCTTGGGGCAAAGGTTACATCATTAAAGTTGTGTTTCCTTCCCCAAGTTGCGATATTTTTTATGGAGACAGCTTCTTCAGCCTGATCCTGTTATGACAGACACTTCCACATTGTGCTTATCGGTGGACAGATTCTTCATATCTCTATTCTAGAGAAATCATGTTGTTTAAGCTACTAAGCATGGGAATGCCCGACTCAAGGCAGATACTATATTTTCTGACATATGTTGTTGTTTCAGGTTTTCCTCAATCTTTCAATCTCTTTATCTCTACACAAATTATAAAGTATTTCGGCCATCGTCTTCGTCTCTGACCTCACACTTTAGGGGGCATCTGTTACAGGTCAAAATACCTCCTCATCAGCTCAGAGGAGAAGACAAATATGGAAGGAATACAAAGACCTAAATTAAACCTATTTCTGCCAAGGTAACGCCTCTATATAACAACACAAGAGTGTTATAACGCAGCTAATCAGTGAATGGGCAGCGTTAGTGGCTAGGGAAATGCTCTGTTTACACTAGAGGGAAGCGTTACCCGTGTTTTAAGTTTGAAACAGAAAAAACCTGTGGAGAATTATTTGAATCTCCAGCTTTTTCTCACAAGAGAGTCAGTACAAAAAAGGAAACTGCAAAGCACCAACTCTTATTGGGCATTTCCATAAACAACTGAACTCTCAAAAGAGGCAAAAGCATAGAGGTTGAGGAAACATCTTGGTTTTTTCTATTCAAGAACTTAGAAGAAGAAGGGCAATGATTTCTCTCTCCATCTCCTATAAAATGGAGTTGAAGGCTTTTGGTTCAAGGTCAAAGGATTGTCAAGTTTTTGAATACTTGTGAAGTACATTGTTGTAGTGTGAGGGTCAAAGGTCAAAGAGGTTCATTGAGAGCTTGTTGATCAGGACATCACCACTTTGAGAGATAGAGATATTGGAAGGCTGAGGAGGGCTTGGTGAAACTGACGGTTGTAATCCTCCTTTTTACAAATCAATAGAACTGTATCTGTTTTGTCCATTCTATGCGTTGATATTGTCATTATTATTTTAATCACTTATATTGCATGAGATGAATGGCTTAGATGTGCACAATTTAAATTTTTATTATATATTGGCTTAATTGATAGGAAATGTATGTTATTTTATAAATTACATGAGTGCTTTAATTGATTGCAAGATCTAAATTTGGAGTTGGTGAAGGAGGAACGCTACTTCGCTACCTAGTGCTCTCCAAAGGACTCTAAGATCATTAAAGAGCTAATTCTCTATATTTTTCTATCAAGTGGTTTTAAGTTAATATGAACATGTGTATGCCATCTTTGTGAACTGTACAGCTAATCTTACTGTCTGCCTCGGGCACCGGAAAGCCCTGAGAGGGATATACGATAACCAATAACCCAAGAATTTTACCCTATAGCAATCCCAATTATCCTTCATCCACACATTTTCACACAACTTCTTCCAATGAAAAATAACTAATTGTGGTTTTATAGATATAGATATAGGATAACAAAAAAATTTTAATGCTTGCACAAATAGAATTTATTCTTATGAAAGGATGCCCAAAAAGATTATACTTGAAAATTTGTGAATGGTGACATGGATGTTTTATTTGATTAAATTTTTCCTTTTTAACCAAACTGAATCACTCGATGTTTTCTCTAATTAAATATTTCATTTTTACTGAACCGAATCACTTGATATGTTCTCTAATTAAATATTTCATTTTAACTGAACCGAATCACTCTATGTTTTTGTAATTAATTATTACCTTTTAACCAAACCCAATCAAATGAATGACAACATAATATAATTTGAAAACAAAAACTTAGAGCAAAGGAGTAAGAGCAATCGAAATCAAATCCTTTCTCACAAATATTATTTCCCACTTAGCATAGCTACATAAATCATTCCTCGGAAATATCACTATGCCGAAATGCTTCCTCGCAAATAGAATTCCAAACTTGATTTAACACCGAGCTTAATTTCATTATTTTATGTTTAAAATACTTTTATAAAGTACGTTTAATATTTAAGTGGAAAAATAAATTAACAAATATGATTATTCATTAGTGAACTTGAGTTTTATTTTATGAATAAAAGTTACATTAAGTAGTTGGTTAATTGATTGGTAAATAATTCCAAGATTCCAGAGTAAAATGGAAGAGGCAGTTTTTGATAGTTACCTTCCCCAAAAGGATAAAAAGAAAATCTTGGGAAGGGGAAGGGGTTCTGTGAATTAGAGAAGAAAAGGGTTAACAAAAAATGTTGCATAAGAGAGTTGTCCAGAGCTGGCTTAAAACCAGTGGAGCTCTGTAACCCGAAAGGAGTATAGGCTGGACAAATGTCCTGAGACCTAGCTTCTGAATATTACTGCTACCTTAGACTCTGGTGCGGAGCATGGGGGGATTTGAGGACGTGATCGCCTCTCTCATGGTTGGGTGGCACAATAAATTTAACTAAATCAGAGATGAATATATCAGTTACATGGTTAAGTTGTAGAAATGAACTGATAAATCTGTATTCAACTTCTGTGCATGAATCTTTACATGAATTAGAGAATTATCTGTTAGGTTAATCTTGCTACATTGGTAGTGTTATATAGGATAACGATGAAATATTCTAGATTCTGAAAGAAGAACTGTCATATGACATGATAATGTTGTGAACATTGAACATAGCCTTTCCTCTACCAAAAGAGTACTATTATTGTGATTAGATTCTATTTTATAGAAATAGAGATGTGTGACAAAAGAAGTATGATTTCCAGTATTATATTGTGTTTAGTAAAACCAAATGTCATAACATTATCAAGTGTAATAAACATCTATGATGCATGTGTCTGTATATCTAATAAACAAACTTTTGTGTAAATAACTACAGAGAACCGTAAGAAGGTAAAATGAGAACAGATGGTTTGAAGGTGGTTTTGGGAATAAACTATATTCCTGTAATTTATGAAATAAATACATACATACTTTCAAGTAACTAGAGTAAAGATTCAGTAGAAAAAAAGAGGTAGGCACTAAGGTTTAGGACCTTATTTCTAAGGAAAATAGAATAGGGTCCAATGTCCTCTTACCTTTGTTAGGGTCCTATAATAATAGGATTCATAATTTTGAATTGTCTGTGTTAAAATTTGCAATATTGTAAATACCTTTTCTTTCTACAAATGCTTTCCCAAATTAAAAAATTAAAAGAGGGTATTTCCTAAAAGAAAAATCAAAGAACTGAAAGAAAAGAGATAAAAAAAGAATATCAAGTATAAACCCCACAAAAAGAGATAAAAATAAGATCATGAAAGTGTGCGCATTCAAATGCCACTAATTTAGTTTACTTTTTGCAAATAAAATTGTGTGCAGCTTGTCCAAAATGCATAATTCATGATACTCATACAGTTTAATCTTGATTATTCATTCTTTTGAATTTTATGTTGATAGTTAGTGAATAAGATCTGGCCAAACCATTTAATCTTGGCAGATCAGTAGTTAGGTAGAGAATAAAAGAGCTCATTAGTTTAATTTGAGCCTTTGGAAGTTATAAGGTTAGAAGAAGATTATTTTGCTTATTAAAAAGAAAATTAAGGGTCAGCAAGCTCAGATATTCCCAACAAAGGAAATAAAAATGTTAGGATAAATAAAGGGTAGGCAGAAACACTTTGGCAAATCATGGAAAGCACTGATGGTTCATCTCATATTTCTAACATCCTTCTAAAAAAACTTTTCCCCTTGTAAAATATCACTTTCCCTTCATTTTAACCCTTTTTCATTTTACTGATACCCATTTCCCCTTCCTATAAACCATTTTCCCTTCCTAAACCCCTTTCCCTAGCTAAAAACCCATTTCCTATCACTAAAATTCCCTTCCCCTTCACTAATTCCACAATTTTTCCAATAAAACCTAAAAACCTATTTTCCCATCGTTTAAAGTGTTAAATATATAACCCCTCTGCCATTATATTTTACAACCTTTTTTATATCATTTCATAACCCCATTATATATATATATATATTCTCCCGTAATATATATCATATTGACTTCCCATTCAATATAGTTCCCCATTATAATTTCCTGAAACCCCTTATATATTTTAACTTATAGCTTAGAATCCCTTCATATATTAAAACCCATTCGTATATAGGTTATATATTTAGACCTTCACATATTTTATAATCCTCCACTATATAAACCTAACCCCCACTATATTAAACCATCAATATATAAGAAAATCCCACCACATATAACATACCGGGTCCCACCTTTGAACCCATCATAGCTCATCCGACCATCCAATCTCTGCCAACGAATCCAACGACTTCCAATTCATTTCGTAACCTCGATAGTCAAAATTTTAATGTTGAGGGAGGGTTGCAAAATGGGTGGTTTCACAACCCTCTCCCCCTGCCATGTGGCGATCCTAAATTACATCGCACTCACTCATCCCAAACTGCTAAACCACTTTTTCACGTGCAATAAAACCACCTTTTCAATATATGATGAAACCATCCACTATTTCCAATCTGCTCCTGCACTGTGTGGCACATTTCCATTCCACTCTGCGCCGTGATAAATCCTGAGCCATTACTATAGACCTTCCATTTACCTTGCACTGTGTGATAAACACAGTTTTCAAAATATGAAATCCTGAACTGTTAAATTCAATTACTCACTGCCAACAGAGTTGAACCTCCATAGCCAGAACTCATTCCACAAGGTTTTCCCAGATCCATAAAGCCCTTGCTCACCTCCTTGTAGACCTGGATTTTATTAACGAATGTTTTGTTTTGTAGGTATATCAACATACCAAGAAATTTGATAAACATTGGATACTAGTTCAAACTGTTTAATCTAGATTCTCAGAATTTAAGCAGAAGTTTCATACACAGAAGGAAAATCAAGTTAAAACCAGCAATACAGTAGAGAAAAGATAATTTACACAGTAAATTGGTTTTAACAGAGTAAAAACATCTACAACAACAACAATGAAGATGTTCAAAGTAACTCTCCAGGACATATTTTACTCATTGTTACATATATATTACTGTAAAAGGTAAAAGTGAAAAGATAACGGAGCAGTAAGGTGAAAGAAAATTCACAAAGTTAAAGAGTTAAAGAGCAGTCAAGTCAAAATGCATACAGATGAAATGCAGAGTTAAAAGAACAAAAAGGGCAATTAGATAAAGACAGAGGAGGAATACAATGTAAGAGATAAACCAGCATAAGAGAAACAAACAGATGACAGCAAATCAGATAAAACAGGGACAACTTTCAATCATTTGAAAGGTGTCACTACCTTTTAGCATCCAGATATTTTATTTCCAAGAACAAATCTTGATTAGTTAATCAAGATATTTTGTATTAGTTTTTGTATAAATACTTCATCCATTTGAAGTATTAAGTGTGGGTGGATTCCTGAACATTTATATAATTGTAATTGATCTAAAACCTGAGGGTTTATTGTACCATTTCAAGTCTACAGACAGGACAAACAATAAAGACATTGCCTTACATGATTCATGTGTTGAGCCACTTCAGTGAAGTACTTTCAATTTTTCTTTGTTATTCTCTTAAGTATTCCATAATCTTGCTTGTTTTTTGAATCTAAATGATATAACAGGAATTTTATTTTAGAACTTGTTTAAATACACTTTGTCTTGAACTGTTATTAATTTTCATGTTTTCTTCTGATATCTAGATCTGAGAATCCTAGTTGCTCTCCCATCCTGACTGACCTTTTTCATTTCCTTCATTATCCGGTTTGAGGAATCCTTAACTGCTCCTTGATCTCGATTGAAACCACTTCATCATCCAGCCTAAAAGATTTGAATTTACTCAGCTACCTTGCCCTGTGAACACTTCCTTTAGAACATGATTCTGCCCTGTTTCTTGATACATTGACTCCATAGACCAATAGAAGATATACATGCACCTATGCATCTAAATCAGTAATTCCACCACCAAACAAATCAAATCAAAACCCAATCAATCTTACATAACTAGCCTAAAATCAATTATAGCAAACAAAGCTAAATCATTAAGAGAGAGCCCTCTCTGAGATTAGGAAGGCTAGGTCCTAATATCCAAAGTAGGTTTGTGGTTACCTCAGTTATTCCTTTATTTAGCCTTGGGAAAATTATTGAGTGATAGAATATTGGTGACTCCGCTGGGGAAGAGCTTGTCTTTCAGAAAAATTATACAAGAATCAGATCTGATCTATGTTGGTGGACAATGATCAAACATACAAAGTTTAAAATCATCCACTTGGAGACTCCAACTCCAAATCAATTTCACAATCAAAATCAAGACTCTACTAGAGAAATGAACCTAGAAGAACATCATGGGAATATCAGGTTTTCAACTTGGATCTTAATCTAAGACATTATGTTCTTTCTCATTAAGAATATTTTTCAATGTATATTGTATTTTAGTAATGATCTTAGATTAATATTTGATTACTTTCCTTTGAATATTGTAAATATAAATTCTCCTTTTGAGCAGCTTTCTGATGAAACTTATGATGATTATCTTCCAATTGAAAAGCCTCAAGTAATCAATGCTGATCTTACAATTCCTGTACATATTCCTATACCTTCTAAAGTTCCTGATAGATATAAGCCCCTCATTTTACCTCTTATACTCCATGATTTCTCTCATAATTATTACATCTATCTCCCCAAGTTTTATGGTAACATCATTTCTGAAAAACATATTGGTAACATAATTTCTGAAAAAAATATTCAAGGTTTCGAGAATTATCTAGACTTATTTTAGATTGATGAAAATGATGTTATTATCAGACTTTTTTCTCTTTCTTTGCAAAGTAAAGGAAAAAGTTGTTTTAAGAATCTATCTATTGCAAGCATCTCAAATTTCCAATAGTTTTCCAAAATTTTCCTTGATAGAAGGACAATCAAAGTTAATCTTTTCATGATCATAGAAGAATACAATCAGTTGAAAAGACAACCAAATGAGATAATACAACAAATTTCTGACAGATTTAATCAATTTTATTATTCAATGGCACCAACTATCAGACCTCCTCATGACTCAACTCTCTTGCATTATCCAAAGGCCTTTGATCTAGAAATAGAGTTTCAGCTAAGAGAAAGGAACCCTTCAACACTTGAGGAGATGCGTAACATTGCAGTAGATGTAGAAGTTAATCTATTAATTAAAAGAGAAAAGTTGAAAGAAAAAAAAGAGAAGAACAACATTGCTGAGCACCTGACATCTCCAGAGGTAAAAATTGACATCTTGGCAAATAAGATAGAGGAAATGATACACAAGATCACCATGAAAGATATATTTTTCGTTCAATATCACCATGACCCATTTATTACATAAAAAGAGGAGGTTACTGGTCATAAACACTTTCCTGCTAATCCTAAATACCATAGATCAGAAAATGGATTTACAGAGCAATATATAGAGGAGAAATCTACTGATCTAATGTGTATGATCGATGACATTTCTTCTTTTAATTATTTGCCTGAATATGATCAGTATGATGATAATTATGTTCTTCAAACTCAAGCTAATTTTACAGAACAATCAGTAGCTATTTTGTGGGATGAGGAAATTTAGTTTCAGCAGTTTTAATATAGTGATCAGTTAATACAAATCAGCTATGAGAACGAAGAAGAAAGTACAGAAAATTGGGAAGTAATTAAAGGATTTCTACCTCTTTTATTTGCTTCATTTTAGATTGTCAAAGACAAATATAATACAATCAGAAAACAACAATATTTAGATATTGTTATTGACAACAAAGAAAACAAAGAAATTCTTGATTAGGATACTTCAGTTTCACAATTTCAGTTATCAAAATCCATTGAAATACCTAATCAAAAGACACGGGAAAATTCTTTACCATTATGTTTTGAAGCATTTCAGTTTTTGAAGGAAATTTTTTATAATGCTTCTAAAACAAAGGATGAACAACCTGTAGAAATCTATGAAGTCCCATGGAAACCCATAAGTAGTGGGTTGCAGCAATCCTTCCATGTTTTTCATGATCCAATAGCTGAGGTGTTAGAT
Source organism: Pinus albicaulis (assembly GCA_034641835.2). Taxonomy (NCBI): domain Eukaryota; kingdom Viridiplantae; phylum Streptophyta; class Pinopsida; order Pinales; family Pinaceae; genus Pinus; species Pinus albicaulis. The sequence continues at coordinate 1,432,154,796 of CM076572.1, forward strand.
GATGAATGCAATCAAGATATTTCTCCATTAACCAATTATGAACTTCAGATTCAAGATGATAAAGGTTTCATCAGACAGACATTTTTATCAGTAGAAACATCATTACAAAACTTGTCTAAAAATCTACTATTATCTCAGGACAATCATAAGTTAATTTTGCAGGGAAATAAAGGTAACAATAATAGTTTAGTTTCATGGCATGGAGTACATCGAGAATAGATGTACAGTTGCTTGGATCAGTTGAATAATAGTGTATATATCTTTGAAGATTCTTTTGTACAGTTTACAAAGATAAGAAAGGAAATTGAATATTGCCTTACAAAAATTACATTTGTTGACAAGTTTCTAAAGGGTTGCAGAACTACAGTTTTGATAATCAACAAGCAAATGCAACAAAATAAATCAATGTATATAATGCTTTAATGGTTGCATCGATTGTTTCATTTTACCTAATCAGCAGTTGGATAGCTGATTAAGGTAAGTAGGTAGGATTTCAATTTGATCAAATTTAGTTTTAATTAGCAAGTTTATTTCAGTTTTCAGCAACAGATTGACAGAATTCATTAAGATCTAAAGCCAAGAATAATACCCTAAAAGTCTTGATGATTTAGTAGTTTGGTTTGAAGGTTGCAGCAATTAAGCCTGTATCAGATTTCATTTTGTAGAAAAGGGTGTGATTTTAGTTTAATATTTTTTAGTCACAGAGGTTATATAACAAAGCATGTGCAGGTTTGGGATTGGCCCAATGGATCAGGCCACTAGTCGACGGTGCTCTTAACATCTTAAAAGGAGATGCCATCCCCAAGTGGAGCCACTGTTAGGGTCCTATAATAATAGGATTCATAATTTTGAATTGACTCTGTTAAAATTTGCAATATTGTACATACCTTTTATTTATACAAATGTTTTCCCAAATTTAAAAATGAAAAGAGGGTATGTCCTAAAATAAAAATCAAAGGACTGAAAGAAAAGAGATCAAAAAAGAATTTCAAGTATAAACCCCACAAAAAAGAGATAAAAATAGGATCATGAAAGTGTTGCACATTCAAATGCCACTACTTTAGTTTAATTTTTACAAATAAAATTGTGTGCAGCTTGTACAAAATGCCATAATTCATGATAATCATACAGTTTAATCTTGATTATTCACGCTTTTGAAATTTATGTTGATAGTTAGTGAATAAGATTTGGCCAAACCATTTAATCTTGGCAGATCAGTAGTTAGGTAGAGAATAAAAGAGCTCATCAGT